>WPIO01000083.1:1190000-1682500 GCA_009760855.2 Cristatella mucedo
TCAGCAAAGGAGACACGTGGCTGAAGCTCTGGGATTTGTTGCCTAGCCCTGAAGATGCATTCATCACCAGCAGCAGTGGCCTATTGCTTTTTCGGTCGCCCAGCCAAAATGAAATTGCAATAATCCAGCTTTGACAGAACCAGAGAACAAGCTGTTCTTTTAAAACATAAAGCAGTGAACCGGGATTTCAGCCTAGCACGTGATCTACTAGCTGCATGGGGCCCGTATGGCTGGTAATACCATGTTATCGCCGGCATCAGCATCTTGGCAAGGGTTTCCTTCAAGAGCTCTACCTTCAGCCTCTCCGGGAATAGCTTCGTAGAAAATATGATGTGTTGATCAAGTCACACAGGCACAAAATTTTACTCCGTGGTAAGTCTTGCCCGGTAGCCTGCATCTGCAAAACTGCAATGTTTTGTCCTTTCGTGGGCGGTGCGTAGTGGCTAGTCTTGCCGGTTACTGTAGATAAGGCTAGGTATTATTTGCATGAGTTTTCTTTGCAATGTATTTGCACGATCTTAGACTGCCACCTTTGTGTTTAAGTGTTTTGTGGCAGCTTAGTTCTGTGTGGCCATTGTAAAAAAACGTCCTTTCTCTTCTTTGGGTCTTGATGTGGTCTGGGCTGCTGCATTCATATCTCTGTCTCTTTTTAAGTAGATTCCACATAAGTGAGATGGGTGCTACCTTTTCTTCAGCCAAGCTATCTTTTTCTGATGTTGCTCATTTGGGAGTTTGCTATGTATTTTTATATACACTAGAGCTGAATTTTTGATTTATAGCTGTACCAATCACTTTTCCTTCCGGATTGGGTTAGGTATTACGTGCCGTTCATCCTAACGTGCTTCTCCTGAAGTATATCAATCCGAAACAAGGTCAGCTTCAGCTGGCTGAATCTATACCTCAGGTTTGAACCTTTAGTTCCGTTTATGTTACTGTTTCTTAAGAGAAAAAAACCTTAGCTTCTGTTTTGCACCTTGCTTTGCTTGCAGCTATGTTACTTGTTGTCGTTACATTGGTCAAGACTTGGCAAACCATGCTTGAGCTGATGACAGAAGGTAACTTGCTGCTCCTGTATCTCAACGATATCAAGTGATTTATATGATGAATTGAATGCTTCCTGTGTGTTCTTAAAGGTCTTAAACTGTGCATGGACTGTTTCATGTGTGCTCTTCAACTCCTTTATAATACAATCTCAGATCTGGGACATCCACGATCAAAACTGCCTACTGACAGTAAGGCCAAAAGGTCACAAGATTCGTGGAGATCTGCAAGCATGCTACTACTCAGGCAATAACAAGTCGCTTGCAGTTGCTACGGATCAAATGGCCCTACTCAATCTCAAACTGAAGTAGGTGGTTATGTCACCTTGACCATGTATACAACACATTTGCTTGTGTAAGCATATAGTACGATATACCAATTTGTTTCATCGACAGTACGTAATGGATTATGAAGATATCGAAGTTTTAGGAATTTGCTTCTGTCTCCTTTGTCAAAAGATAGACCACCGTCTATCAGGCTGAGTTTGGATCAGACTCTCTGGTTACCGGCTTAGTGGGTGCTAAGTTTTCTCAGATATCGAATGTGTCACGCACTGGGTATGCTAAGCAACATAAAATCCTTTGAAGTCTGCATCTTCAGTTTGCATACTCCCAAACCTTTGAACTCGCTACCGACTGATGTCACGGCATCCCCTGACTTAAAAACATTTAAAATAAAGTTACACGCCTACCTGTCCCTTACAACATTTGCTCCGTCCATATAAATTGTCCTTTGTATGCTGATGTATGCTAACACTTCTGCGTGATATCACTAACCAATTTGTGTGAGTTCTTTCTAGCCTGTGTAAAGTGCCTTGAAGGATTTTATAATTCTCTCGACGTGTTATGCATATGTCTTATCTTTGCATTTGAATAGCTATAATTGATACTAACAATGGCACGGTCAGCATATAAGTCCGGAAGAGGCCAGATCTAGATCCTGCCAGAGGGAGCTAATCACAGGAAGAGCTGCCCAGTGCCTCATTTGGTCGGTGGATGAGGGAGGGGAGGCCAGAGCCTATGGCCCCTTTTCCTAGGCCTATGTGTAATAGTATGCTTAAAAGTCTGCCCTCGTTCATTGCGATGTTATAGCGGAAGGTTTTTTGCAGTGGCAGCTTCCCGAGGAGTCATCTTGACCCATCACCTCAGCAGCAGTCAAATGCTTCATAGTGGATATGGCCGCCATCAGATCTGTGTGAAATGCATTCCCTGCTTCCTGAAAAATGCACTCACTGCTTTCCTCAGTGTGTGTGTGTGTGTGTGTGTGTGTGTGTGTTGTGTGTGTGTGTGTGTGTGTGTTGTGTGTGTGTGTGTGTGTGTGTGTGTGTGTGTGTGTGTGTGTGTGTGTGTGTGTGTGTGTGTGTGTGTGTGTGTGAGGCTTCTGAGGATTTCATGAGAGCAAGCTGTTGGAGTGAGGCTGTCTTTTGGACGTAGCAAAAGGCTGAGCTCGATTGATGGCTAATCATGCTGTCGCCGAGCGTCCCGTGCAGCCGTTGTCTCAGAGGTAAGGCCGAGTTCGGTGAGAGCAATGAAGTGAGAGAGCGTGTCTTTTCACCCATTGAAACCATTGGCTGTTTTTGCTCACCTCGCTCGTGGTCCATGCAATCGTAGCCAGCCCGCACAGGAGAGTGATCGGTTGTGGCTACCATTGTTAATCCGTGTTTGCCTTGAGAGCACTGTTGTCCGTCTACCGGCCTTATGACTTTTTTCAGCATGGTATAGCACATCATAAATCTGAGGCCTCCACACTTCGATGCTTTAAATCTTTAAATGTTGGCTTAATCCGTGAAACAGGGAGTCACTACTCGGAATGTGTTAGGGAGTTCGCTGGTGTTAGTAAAGATTGAATTTTTTTCTTTTGTGCCGTGAGGACATTGCAGTGAAAGCCTGCTTGTTATAAGCTTTCTGTTTACTACCAGCACTTTCATCACTCCAGAGTTTGTGCTTGTTGTGCTCGAATGCTTGAGTTCTGCTCAGTCGCACCCGAATCAATGCCTGATCTGCTACCCAAGGCCGTGCATTGCTTGCTGACACTTCTGCCTGTTATTCAGAACAGACTTTGCTGGCTTTCTAAAGGGCAGCACCGGTCACAGCATCAATACTGTGTCCAAGGATTGAGATTGCAGCCTGTATTGTTAGTGCACACCCACTAGTCACGAGAGAGCTCATGTTACTTTTTACCTAGTGTCTTGCCACTTGCTTACTTTTTCATAAAAGAGACAGATTTAAATGAAATCCTTTGATAGATAGATTTGCGTTAAACCAACACGAATTCTGTTGTACAAATGAGCCGTCCCTCGTACTTTGCAGATTCAGCGGTACGGTACGTACCGTGAGTTCACTGCTTTGTGGTACGGATCCTTTATTTGTTTGTTGCAATGTTGGTGCTTTTTTCAGGTCTAATTGGAATCGCCCATAGTGCGTTAATTGAGTTACATTCAGATTTCTTTATCTCAATCATAAACTACACTGGGACTGTTGATTCACCCAAGAAACCTTTCATCGTTTAATGTGCGTGAAAGCCTCGTTTAATTGGCTCTCAATTGTAGACCAATTGTGCAGACTGACATCGTTATTACACACAAAGAGCCAGTGACCTGCCTCAAGTACAACCCAGGGTTTAAGCAAGTGGTCACATGTTCCGAAGGCTCGGTAAGCAAAAGCCAATAGGGGCATGTTGCACCGTGTTGTCTGCCTTTTCTTGTGCTGCCACTTTAGCTCGGTTACTAATGTCTCATTGTTTTTGTCTCTTTAAATGAATTGTCTGAGTGAGATCAGTTGTATAAACTCATCTAGTTTCTCCTTCAGCTTAATTGGGAGCCGGTGCAGGTCGGCGAAAAGTGGTGTGATGTGGCAAGTGCACCAGTCACGACAGGATGCCAAGACTTGTTCGAGAATGTTCTGTTCATTTGTTTTGGGTCTCTCCATTCTATTGCTTCGGAATATCTATCCAAAATACTTAATTAGTGGGCTTCGAATATTACCACCACTGTTACTGACTCAAGTCACTTAGCTGGCCTCTAACCAACCTCAAATCCTTTGGAGACCCTGCCATCAGCTCGTATGCTCCCAAAGCCAGAAACTCATTACCGACTGACGTCACAATACCCCTGGCTTGATGGCATTTAAATAGAAGCTGGAAGTTCACTTGCTCCTCACAGCATTTGCTGGGTTCTTATGAATTGTCCTTTGCAAACTTGCTAAACAGTGGTGATAGCCGTTAAGGCTCTTTTGTTGCTTTACAAATGAGCAAATGAAGCTGGTAAATCAGCTAATATATATATATATATATATATATATATTCGTGTTGAACCTGTGCATGTTATCGCTAACCAATTGACATGACAGCACAGGTAGAATACCTAGAAACAGATTTAGGTTTCTTAGAGTGTTATTTAAATGTTCTAGTATTAATATTTTTCTTGTCTTTGTCTGTTGTAACTCCACAAAGACAAATTAGGTTGTAATGCTAGAGTTTTCTATACGTTTTATATATTTTTCTATATATATATATATATATCGCACACTAAAAGCCTAAATTTGTATTAGCATATATGTTAAGTAAGAGCCTTCATCTCTTGCAATTCAGAACAATTGAGCCACATTCGGAAGGATAGCTGAGGAAGTATCAAGTATAGAAGTTGTATTGTAGGACGGTTGGAATTAAAGTGTTATCATCGGCAGCATGAAAGAGGATAGCTTTCTGGCACAAGAGTTGTGGAACTGAGTTGCACTGTTCGGACTTTCAGTACAAAAGCTTCTGTAGCCAATCGTCCTTAAGTGAAAGAAGAGACGGCTAATTTATTATCCGGAAAGGACGTGGTGGTATGAAGAGGCTAAAGCTGGTTCAGCAGATCAACTAGATCAACCATGGCATGTAGGAGCTAAGCCCTGGCAGGTGTTCTCGGTTAAAGAGAATTTTGCTAAGTCCACTTACCAGCAGACAGTCATCGAAGCTCCTACAGCAAATTAACACGTAATCACTCTTATCTCTTTTCGTAGTCTTTTCGATCAAAAACCCATCTGTCTTAGCATCATTGCTTGTGCTGTTTATAATGCTTTTCGTTATCTCGAATGTTATGGGTGCATGAACCAGTCTGCAATTTACAAACTCTGATCTGTTCTGTAACGGGCAAGTGCCTGTCATTAACTTCGTTATGCTCACTCGTGCATTTCATATAGTCTTTGTATACCCTGCCAATTTTATTTCCACTTTTCTGTTGCATGCTACGGGACGAACAGTCTTTTCCTTCTCAGCTGATGCGTGGCATGCATGCGTGGCACACAATTTCTTATGCTAGTTTCACTAAGCACTCTTGGGGTGTCCCCGTTTCTCTGAGAGAGCACACGTGTCCTGAATGCACAGATGGGCTTTTGCCTGAAAATTAAATTATCTCAAACCACTGAAAAACATCTAAAACACGATGTGTTTTAGATGGCGGGATTAAAAATGCTTTTTAAGCTGCACAAGGAACCGTGACAATTATTGTACTGTGTCATTTTAATTCACCTCTACCGGCCCAGGAACAATGTCATTTAGTGGAAGTTTGCAATTTTCGTATCTGATTTGTGATGAGGCACAATTTTCTTGTGGCAAAGAGATACTTTGCCGCACAATAATGGCTTGCTTTACCCCGGCAGATAGTCTTGCTGCCACTGTGTTTCGCACGGTACCTGCATGACTCGAGCATCAAACTTTACAGGTTGTAAAGCTGTGGGATTTTGAAACTGGCAATGCAATCTTCGAGTATGGTGAAGCACACGGCGATGTAGCAATAACTTGCATGGACTTTGACACGGGTGGAAGAAGGTAGTACTATTCTTTATGTAACCAACACTTGCATGAAAACGTGGTCACTTGGTACTAATTACTTCGGTGCTGCTTGGAATTAGCCATTTATTAGTTTGCTTCTTCCTTGATAAGTAGTCCTTCTCATCCGGCAAACCAGATCTGTACATGAATTCCTTTCAAGCATAATTAAAGTGCCTAGAAAGATATTTAGTTATTCAAACAGTTACATGTAGGCTAGCCTCTTTATAACTTGGATAGTGAAAGCAGAAATACACATTCATGATCGGCTTGTGTCTTGCAGACTACTTACCGGTGGTCGCGATGGCACTATTAAAGTGTGGAACTATAACAACGGCCATTGTCTAATGACTATGATGAAAGGTAAGAAAAGAAGTTACGTGAAGTTGCTAATCTGTAATGAGTTGTCTGCTTGCCTAATGTTATTGTACAGCTGCATCTCTACTTTACTGCATAGATCGTTATAATGTATCTTTCTGATCAAGTGTTGATTATAACTGCTTCAGACCCAAAACTTCTATTCTTTGTGTAGTTCCCTCGGTTGGCAGTGCAAATCTGCATCCTTGAAAAGAGCGCTTTTGTAAGGCCGTACCAGAGCAATAGCAATCTAGGAAGGTTAGTGCTTACCGACAGCCTGCTGATCTGTGGCCACGCTCTAGAAATTGTCTCTCTGGCTAGTTGGAAGAGAGAATCTGTGTGCACCAATGAATGAGCTCATTTAACGAAGCACTCGTTGGCAACTCTATGCATGCTCAACCACAATCATTTTGAAGGCATGTGACTGAGTTCGGCCCATAAATGTAATTCACCACTGATATTCTAGTTAGCACTGTACAATGGTAAGAGCACTGCGTAATTTTCATACGTGCACATGTGAATTATTGAAATTTAAGTTAAATTTAAAATTAATGTTTTTAAGTGAAAATAAAATGTAAGTTTTTATCAAGATGCATCTTGCCAATCCCCTTTATATTCATTCCGGCTCACTTCTCGTTGGTCAGAACCGGGTAGTCAGAATCAGGGGTGATTTAAGCTTCGTAAAATTGGATATTAGTTTGTTTGATAATAAAAATTATGCAACTAGTTCGACTAGTTTTCTCATTTTTCCTTCTTTAAATATTTTGCTGTATTAATAAAGAACTACAATATATCCTGTTGGTGGGACTGGCTCACCAGCTTGGTCAGCAGACACCTAAGCTCACCTTCAAAAGCAAATTTGCAATTTCCCGTGAATATCCACTGGTATTAACTAATTTGAAATATTGGTCCTATGCAGTACATGTTGAATATTTGCTAATTAGCCATATCTTACCATTGAGCCATATCTTACCATTGAGCCATATCTTACCATTTGTTTTCCATAAGATGGCTCATCCTCAGCACAGGTAGGTAGTAAAGTTTATTCAAACAGGCTCCCTATTCAATTAGCACTTTGCATTTTTCACCCAGTTGCATACGTTCTGCACATAATGTTGTTTCGTGACTAATTCTTTAGTGCACCAAATGAAGAAGATTCTAAGGACACCTGTCATGATTGTTCTTTCAGTGGGGGAAATAGCCTGCATTAGTCAGGCTTCATGGTCTGAAATATAGCGTAATATATAATTTATTTGTTTAGCGCCCTAAGAGAACTTAATATCTATTCAGCTACTTCACTTAAGCCACGGGGCTCGAGCCCACGACCTTGGTCATAAAATACATTCACCTTGACCTTGGTCGAGGCAAGCACCTTAATCACTGGTGCCAAAGCAGTGAGGTATGATCTGTATGTTATTATTTGCTGGGATGTTTCTTTTATATTCTGCACACGGCAGTAGGCTTCAGCTTTTACATAGTTTTTGAAACTTCAAGTAGTGATCTGCCAAAGATTCAAAATGCATTCGTAGATGCAGAATTGGCTTGCGGTGGCTCTCATCTCGCTTGCAGCAGGCTATTCTGTATTGCCTTCTGCAAGCGAGATGAAAGCTATCTACCAAGATTCTTTAATTTTGTATTACCTGCTGAAAGACTCAAACCCACGACCGAGTCGTGAATTGTGTGCACCCTAAAAGACTGCTAAAAGACCCAGCGGTGATTTGTATATCCGAAGTTGTGTTCCATCTTGTTGCCTTGCTCTTTTGAAGCATTTTCATTCAATATCTACCTCAGCTATGCTAAGCACTGCTGATTTGGTAGATTTCTTGATCGATATGAGAGGCAAGCACTATATTTGCACACACTATATTTGTCACATATTTGCAAAAGGCCATCAAGTATCGTGGAATCAACTCAGTAATGGCTTGTAACAACCGCTCAAGTGCTGTTTCTCATGTTGCCTCCTCCTGCATTCCCTTTTGCTTATAATAAAATGCTAAATCTACTTCTTGAGAATCATGCTGTTATCTGCATCGTAGCTCTTGCTTTGCTATTTAACGTTGGCATTGCCTTGTTTCGAGCTGTGATTGACATGTCGTGCTCTTGTGAGTGTGCCGACTTCAGATCAGCAACATGTTTTTCCATCTGTCTGCATATTAAGAAAGTAATCGTGTTGCTTATTTCCAGCAACCAACACAAGAGGTTTGTACACTCACCATTATGTTCGGTTACCTTTCTCAATGTTAGCTGCACATCTTCTGCTTTGAGCCTAACCAATTCACTATGCTGGCTGTCTGTTTTGTCTCACATTGCTGCCTGGTGGCCTAACGGCATGCATGTACATCTGACAGTCACGGCTGCGATCACGCGGCAGAGTCTCACTGCGCTGCTCGTTGTGAGATGAAAGTCGTTGTTTAGCTTTGATTTTTTGTTGTGTCTGTTGGCTACAATTTGCGCAGGCTTTTAAGCTGTCTACTAGAAAGACTAATTAAGAGGAATAGCTGAGACGTGCGATAAGCATCTGGAGTGGCAAGAGTGATGTTGTCAAAGCAAACGCAAATAATCCAGCTGCCTTAGGTGTATTCTGCCCTCAGTTGCAATGCTTTGGTGATATTGATTGCTAAATCTAGGCTCTGGCCGTGTCCAATAACTTGGTTTCTTCCAGATAAAGCTCCCGATGTAAAAGAAACGTGGGCCTAGGACAGCGAATTCTTCTTTGTGGTCGAATATAACCCGAGGACAATAAGTATTACTATACATTTGAAACACAGTCCGAAAAGTCTCTCGATCGCTAGTGGAAAGTCTCTCAAGCATCTAGATTCTGCCAATGCCATACGGAAAAACAAGGGCAGTCTGGTCGCACATGCGTCTACGTGAAGGTCGTCCGAGACCCTCGCCACCCCCAGCTGCTAGTCGTGGCCAAGAGAATCCACACTAAATGTCATCAAGGCAGAGGATGTCGTCAGTTAGTCGTGAGTTCCAGGCGTACGAGCATATGAACTAAAGGCAAGTTTTAAATAGAATTGTGGGTGGATAATGTAGATACAGCTAAACGACTTAATTCTATTCCGGATACTAGGGCCGAAACAAGAGAGTGGGGGACCTTAAGTGAGTGACAAATGAACTGGATATGCATCTTGATGAATATCCAAAGCTGTAATATAATCCGAGAGATTCAGTGAGGTGGCAACGGCCTTCATCTGGCTATCCATAAATACCTACATGGGAATCTTAAGGGATATTTTGTATTCTACCGGAGGTAGTTATCAGAACTTCATTAGTAGTTGCATAGCTCAATACCAGCACTTGCCTGCCCCTTGCGCCAGATGATGTAGCAAACAGCCCAGAGCTGTGTGATCTACTACACCCAGGAGTTTCTTTAAGACGTCCACTGAAATGTAACTTTGGACAGTTAAATCTGCATGTCATCAAAGCATTACTGAGTACTCTGCTCAGGAATGATCTCCTCATTTCAATTATGTGGGCAAGAAGTCGATCTTTTCTCATTTAGTATTCATTTTGATAACTTAGCTGATGCTTTAACTGCCAAATTTCGTGCACTGACTGACTCATTTTCTCTTGTGTCTCATTTGCATGACCCTACTCATATTAAGGGTCACACACTCGACCAAATTTTCTCCTACAACTGTATGCTATCATCACCTATTATTACCAAATTTAGCTTATCTGACTTTATGTGGATCTCATACGGTCGCGACATCCCCTCCCCAACTTGACGACATTTAAAAAAAGCTAAAAATGCACTTTTCTCACAGAATTTGCTGGGTCCTTGTGTTGTGTCCTTTGTGTGCGATCTAACACTGTGCATGTTACCACTAACCATATTGACATCTTGGCAATGTGCATGTTACCTCCAACCACGTTATGCATGTTGACATGGTGTATGTTTTCACTAACCGTTTGATCTTGCTTAATTTACATCACGTTCAAAGTGCCTAGAAAGAGATTAAGTTCTGTGAGTGTGCCATACAAATGTATTATTATTATTATCAGTGATGGTTCCACTTTTATGAGTGGCGCCCATGCTTTATACAATAGTTTTATTTCCTTATTCTAATACCTGGGCCTTCGGCACGAGGTTTTCTTAGTCACTAGCAGATGCTCTGTGTACTTGTCGGTGAGCTTGAGTAGATTCACGTAGCGGTGGAGAAAAGAAACCAAGGCCATGGGTTACCTCGGCTAACTTTGGAACTCTGCTGGCAGAAACTGAAGGTGTTGAAACACGGACCAGTGAGAGAGAGAGAGAGAGCCTCCTGATGATATCCACGAGACCAGGGCAAAGCTAGATGGCATGAATAAGAATTGTATAAAGAAATCTGAGCCACAAGCGCAATTGAAATAGCTCGAGTGGTCACTGTGCTTGCCTTCGACAAATGAAATGAATATGCCTTATTGGTTGCAAGAGTTGTACTCGGGTAGACGTAGCCTTCTCTAAGCATAATATCCTGCTGATTTTAGTGGACTAGGAGGATTTCGCTTTGCTACTGTTTATATGTGATTACATGTACTCGGGAGAGCATTTGCATTTGTGTGCTCATGTGGATATGCACGTACCTGTGTGCATTTGTGCTTTTGGCAACCCAATGGAAGCACGTCTTTTTACGATGAGTTAAATAGTTTGTATGCTCCCAAAGCCTGGAACTCCCTCCCGACCTGTGTCAGAACACCCCCTGACCTGACCACATTTAAAAAGAACTTAAAAACACACCTATTTAGGACAGCATTTAGTGGGTCCTTTGATTCGTCCTTCATGTGCTTATGCGTGCTGACACTGTGCATGCTGCCACTAACCACATTTGCATGCTGACCCTGTGCATGTCACCCCTAACCATGTTATTCATTTTGTTTGTTTATCAAGCATGATATTACTCACGATTCAATTGCATTTCCCTTTGCAGCAAATGTAAAGTGCCTAGAGAGAGATTAAGTTCTCCGAGGGCGCTTTATCAAGTGCATTATTATTATATTATTATTAAGCCAAACCTGGCAGCTGAAGTTTTGGGAAAACCATGTAACTGTTCATGTTTCGGGTGTGCACCATACACAAACGGCGAGTACTTTGGTGTATTGAAGCTGTCAAGCAGAGCCCTCTCGGCGAAACGTATGCTTCACCATGTGGTGTCCTGCATCCCAAAGCCCTGCCTGCGGATCATGCCTCCCCGACACTTATGTGTCCTGCAAAACCCCTTAGGATTCAGCCGCCATTCCGAACATTGATAACACAGGCGTCCAGCATAGCTCGGCCAACCGGAAAATCTGACTAGGGGAGCCACAGCCACCAGCCCCGGGGTCCTGCAATACTATAAACCACTTTACCATTTATTTGGCTGCAGCACTGTGGCCTGTTGCCTCTGTTCGGCTTTTAGTGTGTTCATCATGTTTGTATGTGGCGCTTTCCAGAAGTGTTCCGGTGCTCAGCACACACTCGTGCAAGCATAGCCTTCTCTGCGAGTCATGCTTTCTAACTACTGTGCGTGGGATATTATCGTGGTATGCCAAATCATGTAGGATTTGAATTAAATTCACTTTAATCACTTCTAGCTTAATATAGAAGATGCCCCATGCGAATGGAAAGCTCTAACTCTCTATATGTGCATATCAACGCCGTTCCAACGAATGCATTAGCCCTTTATGCATCTTGTAAGGTATAGTGTAGTGCCTGGATGAAGTTTGATGCATGACGATTACCTCTGCACTTAAGTGTGTTCAACGGTGGATGCTTAGCCGTAACCAAGAACGCTTATCAAAACCAAGAACGCCTATATAAGTTTCCTTAAACAGTGTAATGGTAATTACCGAGCAGTTCTTACAGATCTACATCGGGTGCAATCTTGGGCTTTGAAAGCGCCGACTGCATGCAATTACTCCATCTTTGCCTTATTCTTTAAGCCACACATCAAGCTGAACAAAACTGCCAACAGGCCAACGTTTAACTTCTGCGAAGCTAAGCTAACGACTTCGGCATTCATTTGTTTGGCTTTCTAACCCGAAGCTTGATGCACGATCTGCCTCACGATCTGCCACGAAGCTCTGCTTCTTAGCGCACGGACTTTCATGCTGCCACTTGCACTGACCAATTATACACGGATGCTATAGCAATAAATCATATCATGAATCATGAACGAGTAGCTATAAAATTGCTCGTTGTGCTCGAACTCTGGCAAGGTCCATAGCTGGCAGACCTTAGACTTCCTGTCATTGTCAGCCGTGCAGTACTCACTGCCAATGCTTCGTTGCTATACCAGCGCTCAAGTGTGTGAGCTCTGCAGTAGGAGACGTTGAGAACGAAGGTAAGTTATTCACATGCAAGCCTGTTGTCTTTAGTTATAGGTCTGTGCTACTTGCATGGCATTCTGACTACCGGGAGTCATCTAAAGTGTGCAGCCACGACAACGTGTCTCGAGTTTAGGCTTGAAGGCATTATTTGAGTCTTCAGGCCTGTCACACACACGTGCCCACGAGTTAGCACACTTATATGCACACTTATCAACATACTTATATACCTCAAGGCGTATATGCTGTATGCAAGGCTTTGTTAATCACTTTTCCTTGTGAACCTGCTTTAAGTGGTATGCCGTTAATCTGCAATATTTCTTTGCACATATCGTAATGGCATACTAGTACGTGTGTGTGTGCATGCATGCATGTGTGTGTGTGTGTGTGTGTGTGTGTGTGTGTGTGTGTGTGTGTGCACACTTGTGAACGTATACATGCTTTTTCAGAGTAAACAATTGCCTTCGATGTGATTCTTGATATATTTCCTTAGCTAGCTGTCCTTGATGAAGACTTATTAGCACCTTCCTTTCAACATATACGTGCATTTTTAAAGGGTTTGTGAATTTTTCTGACCAATTAAGAACCTGGAGGGTAACCGAATCGTCCGTCTGTGGATATTTAATGGCTTAAATCTTGCCTCGAACTTTGGAACGTAGCATTATATCAGCTAACCAGCATTGCTCATCACTGCTACTAAAACGACGTTGAATTGCTTCATAAAAATTTAGCATGTATAAAATTCTCTATATATTACTTTGTTTGTCTTTTTTAGGCCAAGGAAATGAAGAAGTATGCTCACTTGTTTACATTGAAATGAACAAGAACAGGTCAGCTATGAATTTGGCTTATATCACCAAATATCGCCGAATTGGAGCCTGCTAGTGCTGCATGTTGCACCATGGGCCCCATCTGACTAAACAGTTTTGCATCGCAGGCCTTTTTCCCCTTTCAAAGTAAATAAAAGCCCAGTGAACTTTACTGTAGCTACATGTCTGCTTTTTACCTAGTTCAATCTAAGATTTCTTTTTATGCAGATGGCAAACAGCTATACTTGTGCTTCGATCCTTCTCTGTCTTGAAACATCTCAAACTATCTCACTTTCATTGCAGCATGTATTTCTGAAATTTGCACTTGGATGGCAGTAAACTTGCAAAATTGAATGACGACAAAACTAATTTACTAATTATGGGCAAACCATGTGTTACTCAGATATTCCTAAGACTCCAAATTTACATGGCCAGCATATCTCCTGGAGCATCTACGTGGAATCTGGCTGTTAATTTCCAAAATTAATTCTCACTAGATGTAATGTAGTTTATTTGTATAGCATCCTTAGAGAATTTAATGTTTATCCAGGTGCTTCACATGTGCAGGGGTCGACCCGACGATCTCGGTTGTCAAAGGCAATCCCCTTAACCCTAGGGCAAAACGATGACCACATCTGATCCACAATCTAGTCTTCCTACTTTCATCTACGTAAGATTGCAAGCTTGCTTTGAAAGCGACACCACAGCGCTGCTGTTCGGTGCATTTGTAACATCCTAACTAGACTTTCTGTCACTTGCTACTGGTAGGTCTTCCTATCTTTGCAATAGGACACTTCTAGTTGTTACAAAACTTGTCAGCTATGCTTGAATGTCACAAACGTTTCAACTGCCAAATAACATCGCTTCTCACTAATTTGCACTGACTCCCCATCAAGCCATCATGCAGCATATCGACTTCAAGGTTCTGTCACTCGCCTTTAGATGCCTTCATTCTTTTTCTCTGGCCTACCAATCTGAATTAGTTTCTCGTCTTGCCTCTTGTCTAACCACCAACCTTCTGACTCCGGTCATTTGGTAGTGTCTTTAGCGAAATTGAAATCCCTTTTGAGTTCGTTTATTCAGTTACTGTGCTCCCAAAGCCTGGAACCCACTTCCTACTGACATCACGTCATCTCCTGATTTGAAGACGTCCAAAAAGAAGCTTAAATAAAGCCTGCCAGGATAAGTAAACCTCCTAGAAAAAATTGTATTATTTTAGTGCTATATAAAAGTTGTATTATTATTATTGGTATAATAAATTTATTTGCGCTCGATTGTAGCTACATGCCTTAGCAGCAGCTGCATGGTTGATCTTCTCGTGGAATTTTGGAAATGCATACATGTGTTTGTAGTAATACATTTAATGAACCTACTATTTGCTAACTTCTTATTGCTGATATGTCTTTTTTGTCTAGTATATATCCAAGCGTGTATCTGGCTGAGTAGTTTAGTAAAGCACTACGTATTCACTTTGATCGCTTTGCATTTTTTAAATCAATTGACGTCATTACTCGCCCGCCGATGGCTTTCTAAATTCCGCTATAATTCTCGAAGATACGTTGTTGGTGTTGGTTGGGACCGCTGCGTCAATATTTATCTCGACGAGCCCAATGACACCGGAGTTCACCAGATCGTTGACCCTCAAGAGCAGTGGGATGATGATGTGGTAAGTCGCTCAATCTCACACTCTTGCTCATCAATAGGCATAATGTGAATATGCATGCCTGATGAGAAAGCATTCGCTCTGTGTTTTAGGGATATACTTTCACGTTTTGTGTAAAAACTGCCATATGCAGTGTTTTACTTTTTTGCCATATTCAGTGCATGCAGTACTTTAAAAAAACTACATCTGGCTGCCACGGGTACGGACATTTCCCGCCTGGACGTTCCCCCCACCGGACATTTCCCCTGGGGTAGGACATTTCCCTCCCCCCCCCGGTATATGGTTTAGGGTTTAGCTTTAGGGTTTAGAATTTTGGTTTAGGATTTTTAGTGTTTAGGCTTTAGCGTTTAGGGTTAAGAGTTTAGGATTTTAGGGTTTAGGTTTCAGGGTTTAGTGGGGCTGTGCCTCCGCCGCCTAAATCCACCCTTGCTCGTATTCATTATTGCTTTAATTAGTGCATGGCGTAACTAGATCTCTTGAGGTCGAGTTATACTCAGTAGACCTCTGAGGCTTAGCGCTCATTTGCAGGAACGCGCGGCACGCCGTTGCGCGAGCCCGCTTTGACGGGTACGAACGCGTGCCTGACGGCGTCGAGCGGGACCTAGCCTTCTCGGGAACAAACTGTATAGCTCGCCGCTGCCGCAACCGCCGCCGCCGCTCGCTCCATTAGAAACCGTCCTTCCAATCCATCCATTCCTCTAATTATACTGAGTTGATTTTAATTTAATAGAGCATGAGCTTCATTTAATCATGTGTGTGTATATATATATATATATATATATATATATATTTGTATTCTTAGTTATACATTCATCAACATAGGAGAAATGTTCTACCTGGGAGGGGGGAATTCCGGGGGGAAAATGTCCTGGGGTCCACGGGGGGGGGGGAAATGTCGGGGGGGGGGGAACGTCCAGCGAGGGAAATGTGCTACAACCGGCTGCCACTTGCTTAGGTATAACTAATACTTAGCAGCTCTCTGCATAATCTAGGATGCTTCACTCATATATGTATACCTACAGTATATAGAGTTCTCTGAGGGCGCTTTATCAAGTGCATTATTAGTATTATATATATATATACATATATATATATATATATATATATATATATATATATATATATATATATATATATATATATACATATATATATATATATATATATATATATATATATACACTCAAACGCAAAAGTATTTACGAGGGTGAATAGGTACCACCATCAAGCGGCTGTCCCGTCAGTTGATTTGCTGTTTGTCGAACAGCACTGAAAACATGCGCATGAGGTATTTTAGTAATTTCTATTATCAGAACTAAGTTTATACATGCACTAATGGGTAGTCATACCAATAGGAGGTCGGACCACCCCTATTCATTGTGACTTCATGTATTCGCCAGGGCATTGACTCATTCGGCCATCGGCAAACATCCGGAGTAATGCAGTTCCACAGATACTTAAGCCGATCAAAACGCTGCTCAGGGGAAGACGAAATGATGTTCTCAGCTCTAAGTGAGCACTCCAACGTGTCCCGTAGATGCTCAAGAGGGTTGAGATTTGGAAATTGGCTTGGCCAACTAATGACTCGGTCACTGAATCGGCTTAGAATTGCTTCATTTCACTTTCAGTATGCTTGGGATCATTATCCATTTGCCTAATGTGGTCCTCCCCACAAGAGCTTTGGCACAGGGCATACCAACATTTTAGGCGATGTTCATGAACACGTTTCTGTCCATAATCCCATTGATTCGGCGTCGAGTTCCTATACTGGACGCTGAAAAACAAGACCGGACAATCACACCTCCACCTCCTTACTTGAGCGTAGATTGCAAGCAGTTCAGGTGGTGCTGTTCGTCTTTTCTTCGATTGACTAAAATCCTTCGCTTTCCATCTCCGTGGACCGTGAATTTACTTTCATCGGCCTCTAGAATGCTGCTCCAGTCGGCTGCTGTAAAGTGGGCGTGTTGTCGGGCCTACTGCAGACGGCAATTTCGTTGTCGTTCATTAATTCACGGCTTGCGTTTACTAACTCTTCTGTAAATGCCATGCTCCGTAAGCCTCTCACGGACCGTATTAACACTTACATCCGGTGGCCTCTTCAAAGGTCTTGGAGAGAGCTTGAAGTGGCGCTTTCCTTCGACCCTGTGCAGCCAGTTTTAGTAGACGGTCATCTTTTTTTGCCGTCGAACATGGGCAGCTGGAGCCCGGTAAGGCATCAATTCTATCACCCTGAAAATACTTCAAGTTATACCTGACCGATCCCTCAGACTTAGGCCAAGCTTCCATGCCACCTTCAGGTTGCTAAGACCCATCTTGTGATAAGCGACAATTTGGCCTACGATTTCACTATTTAGCTCCTTTGTCTTTCCCATGGCAGATAGGCGCCGTAGCAGCAGCTCCACACGAATGCTGTGGATAGGAACTGTAAAAATAACTCCTTTACTGCGCATAAGTGAATGAGCAGAAAAATTGTTAGCCCTTTGGGCTGCGAGTACGATAATCGAGCTGCAAACCAAAACTCAATTTCCGCCATTTTTAAAGGTGGTTTTAAAGGTAATAATAATAAATAGGTAATATAAAGGTAATAATTAGGTAATCGTTCCCGGCCGAAGGGGGTGTTTCTAACAGTTATTGTAGACATGGCCATCAACATTGGGTCCATTTTCTATGTAAAAAATAAGGTTTATGTAAACTCCGGCCCATGCCTTTGGGGACCTCTCAGAGTGAATAGTTACTAAATAGACAGTGTCTAATGGACCTCGTAAATACTTTTACAGGTGAGTGTATATAAATACAAGCATGTATTTATATACATAAAAATTACTTCTACTAAGCCATCACTTGACGTGGCTTAAGCAGGATTTATTTAAGATAGGAAATGGTTTGTATGTGTTGTTGCTTGCCAGACCAAGTTTGGTAGAGCATAGTCACAATGGACGGGAAGGTCGTGCACTATAAATGTCAATTTTTCTATGAATTTTCTTTATGAATGACCTATGAAACAAATTATTAGCCAAGAGAATTGGCTGGATTGTGATGGTGGTGTTTCAAGTCAAGCTTTCATCATTAAATCTCTACTAATTAAAGCGAGAAATTTCATATCATGCAGCAAGATGGTGCAGCGTTCGTTATATTCCGTGACCATATTATGACTACTTCTACTATGAGGCAGTGAAGTCCACAGGCAGTGAGCTCTCGTGTTTCATGACGAACAAAGCTGTATCACGATCTATAACCCAATAAATTTAAATGGTCAGATGGTAGTAACTACCTGAGAAATCCTAATAGCATTTGCACAAGCATGCTTCAGATTAGTGCCCCCTTAAGGGCCTGTATCCCCTTATGGGCATACGGTTTGTCGCATACTAAAATAAAAGCCTATCATGCAAATTCTGTAAGTTTTTATGTCAGCACTTAAGTTGACTATTTGTGAACCTTTTTCGACTGCTCTTATGACACAACCCTTCGTTGACTAAGTGAAAACGCCATGTCCCTGTGCGTGCAATTTCAGAAAAATGGCCACAAAGAAGACATTCTGTCGATAGCATACTGCCCACCTAACTTACTGGCCACATCAAGCTACGAAGGTGAAGTGATTGTGTGGAACATGGTGTCTGGACACATCTTCACTCACCTCTGGTCAAAGGAAACAGATGATGCTGGCGATGAAAAAGGTATGAGTACCATCCTGAGCAAGTGTATATAGCGCCTTGCAGCATTGTCAGCACAGCAGGTGTCTCGTGTTGCGCTGACAAGATAAGTTGTAAAACCGTATTGTCTCCCAAGCAGCTTGCATTGGCTCATTCTGAGACCACGATATGTGTGTTAGCATTTGCAGAGTCGTGGTACATACATATATATATATATATATATATATATATATATATATATATATATATATATATATATGTATGTGTATATATGTATATATATGTATATAATTCATTTTGTATAGCACCCTAAGAGAATTTAATCTCTATTCAGGCCGCGCTTCACATATTCCACTGGGTTTGAGCCCATCACCTCGGTCATCGAATAGGTTAACCTTGGTCGGCCAAGCACCTTAACCACTTGACGGAACTAGCGTCTGTGATGCTCGGTCCGTGGCAGAAATGCTGGCAGAATCACTGCCGTTGTGAGCACGTTTGCCAAGTGATTCACACACCAAACCCTTGCATGTTCTCCTTCTTCTTTTGCATCTGCATAGTCTCTTTGCATATCGGACAGGCATTGATCTTCCAGCTTAGCTTGTTCCATCCGGCTGCTAGCCCAGCCGAGGTGACAAGCGCTGCTGTTGATTTGAACGGAAACTCTCGGCATGCTGTCTGTCGGTCTGAAGCTGATAGCTGGACGACGGCCATTGGCCTTCTGATACCGGTGGGTGGGGTGGCTGCCTGCCTCTTCTATATTTTTACTTTTTTATTTCCGCTTAGCATGCTGCTCTCCCTGGTATTGGCAGGATGGCAGAGCACAAATAACCATAGCATGCCCTGCCTGGCGTTGGAGGTTGAGCAGTTAATTTACAGTCCTTAATTTCTGTCCGTGTTTATGCCCACAGTTTACAAGGGTCGGAAAGGTAAGCCTGCAAAGGTCACGTTGCATTTTTTTATCATGCCATGCTATAACGTGGATGGCTTTCACGCGCCTGCCACTCCTACAGACTGTAATCTGCACAATCAATTGATGCTAAATTGCTTCGCACAAATGTGAATGTGTGCCACCACCGTGAGCTTGCATGCTCAACCGAGGCTGTACCACGTGGATTGCAGTCGTCGACAAGGTGTGCTCATCGTGTGCTTTTTGCTGTAAATGTGCACTTGTACTCTATGCAACAGTGCCACGAAAGGTAGGATCTGGGCAATTTGACCTCAATATCATTTCCTGTGGCACAGTCAGGTTGGTGCCTGTTGTTTCCCAGCTTCCTCGGTGTAACGTAATTATAATATATCTCCATCTGTAACTCTACAAAACCAAAAGGGCTCAGTGTGTAATGCACAGGAGAGTTTTCTATAACACACTTAAAGCTTAAGTGGCATTCGGTACCATTATCATACCGTTCGGTACCGCACGATCAATTATGAATTTGTCCACCATTATTATTCAGTGTGTCTGGTATTTATCTGTGTGTTTATTCTGAATAGTCGATGGAGACTGTTGTATCAACAAGGTGCTGTTCCTCAGCAACCGTACTTACAAGAAGGATTCAGCCGCCTTAATATCAAGTGGACCGCGTGGTTGCATTCATTTCTGGAACATCTTCCAAGGTGGATCACTGTATGCAAAATTCCGAGGGGTAAGCATGAATCATGAATAAGTCCCTAGTAGATATGCTGTTGTGGCTACTTATGTACAGTAGTTGGCAGGGATTCATTCTGGCTTGAGTCAAGTTAAGTATGTGCACACAATGTGAGCTAATCAATTGAAGTCAACGTTACTCATATTTCAGACCAAAGTTCAAGGCGCAATGGTCACGACCATGAAGTTAAATCAAGGCTGCACGGTGCTGTTCTCAGCTGACAGTCATGGCTTTATTTTCTGCTGGAACGTTGAAACATATGCCCTCCATGGTGCCGAGAGCTCAGCCCCAGAGTGTTAGTATTTGCCTTTGCACTTCTAGCTCAGAAATACTCCTCGTGGTTTGCTCTTTGACGTGTGACAGTGCAGAACAGCAGGACGACTGAAAACTTGCGACTTTGATTTCGTTGCTCTCTTCAGGGACCGCTCTCTCTGAACTCACACGGCAATCGCGAATGGTGACAGGATTTGCTGCTCTGCGCTAGCTCTTGCATGACTCATTAGATCACGGCACTTCAGTAGCTTTGATGATAGAAACTTGGCTACCTATTTTTGCAGCTACGCTGCCCAGTTTTTAGCTTGTCTTTTTTGTCCAACTAATGCTGGGGTGTGCTTTTCTCTCTTTTTCTTGCACGAATATACATTTTTTGCTGTTATATTCCATCGATATTCAGCATGAGGTCTTGCTACGTATTTCAAGTAAATTGTTTGCGAAAGCTTTACTTTTCTTTTAGTACTAAATACGTGGAGGGCCCACGTGGAGAGCATCACAGCACTAGAAGTTATCGATGAAAATAAGCTAGTCATATCAGCATCTGCTGACTGCTCGGCAAGACTCTGGACAAAGGATGGTGATTACATAGGTAACAGCTAATGCCAGGCCAGTAGCTCAACTTTATTAGACAAAGTGCACTGTTTTGAATATACATCTTTTATTACACTTGTGTTTGTAGTCTGATCTGGTTTCTTACAGACTTCTATAGTATTATTTATCGTTATCTGCTTGTGTACAAACATGTTTCAGAGCATCACATGTAGATGTATAGCACATCACGAGACTCTATTTCCATAGGGACGTTCGGACAACCTGAATCATGGGACGTACACAATCCATCCACGTGGCAGCATCCGATGGCGCCATTTGACGTCCTTGTCGACCCTCTCAGCTTGCCATCCCATCCCGTGATCGATGGTCAAAAGGAGAACGCATATTCTATTATTCATGAGGACTCTGCAAGGAACTCGGATGATGAGGAGAAGGTTTGTCGTCACTTAAAAATCCTCTATAAAACACCTCTATGTATATCATTAAAATGGTGGTGAAATTTATATATTGGCCCCTTAGCTGTTCTACTCCTACACTTAAAGACCATTGAAGACAGTATGACATTTGCATGACAGTCACATACAGACAGACACTTGTTGCTCTTGGTGCCCTTGACTGTGAACTCACTTCCACAATTCTTAGGTAACGACATTTACTCTCTTCTGCCGACTATGACACATCCTTTCCAGTTTTCCTGGGCTGCCACTTCCATTCTACTCACTTCCTCGACTGCCCTGCTGACTCAGCTGTGCTTCTCACTTTCTTTTTTTTGCTAAGATAAAGATAAGATAAGATAAGATAAAGTCTGTTGGCTACTGTATAGTAATGATAATGATACACTTGATAACGCGCCCGCAGAGAACTCAAAAAAATACTAGCTAATTTAATAGCCCCTTTTGTATAGCGACGGAAGAGCCTTTATGGCTGTCACCACTGCTTGCAGCAGCAATAAAGGATTGCCCACTGCAGGATTCGAACCCACGACCTCGGTACCGAGGCTGAGAAAAGCAACCGCCTTACCTAGTGTGCCATCGCGGCTCACCAATCTCTTTCTAGGTGCTTTACATTTTCTGCAAAGGAAACACGATCGAGTGGTGAGTGGTATCATGCTTGATAAACAATATGAATAATATGATTAGGGGTGACATGCACAGGGTCAGCATGCAAGTGTGGTTAGTGGTAGCATGCACCAGTGTCAGCACGCATAAGCTCATGAAGGACGAATCACAGGGACCCACTAGATGCTGTCGTGAGTAGGTGCGTTTTTAATTTCTTTTTAAATGCTGTCAAGTCAGGGGATGTCGTGATGCAAGTCGGGAGTGAGTTCCAGGCTTTGGGAGCATACGAACTAAATGCACGGTCTTCAAAGGATTTGAGGTTCGAATGAGGTCTAGGTAAACAGTTAGATTCCGAAAAGCAGATAATACTTGTGAGGGAGAAGATCTGATTGGTAGGCTGGAGCCAAATACTGAAGGGACCTAAAAGTGAGCGACAAAACTCTTAAATCGACCCATGGCTTGACTGGTAAACAGTGCAGGTCGGTGAGAAGTGGTGTGATGTGGCAACTGTGATGCTCACGACAGACAAGCCTAGCTGCAGAGTTTTGCACCAGCTGTAATCGCCTGATTGCACATGACGGTAGACCAGCAAGCAGTGAGTTACAGATGTCAAGACGGGATGTCACAAATGCATGTACCAGCTTGGATATGGTATACCTGTCTAAACAAGCCCGAATTTAAGCAATGTTATGTAGCTGAAAGTAGGCAGACTTGATTGTGAAGCTGATGAGGTTGTCTAACAAAAGGTCACTTTGGAACATGACACCTAGATTTCGTGCAGATTCAACAGGAGATATGCTGGAAGAGCCGATTTTGAGCATTAGCCTTTCCAATTTCTGAAGCACACTTACTTTGCCCAAATCTAGTACGTTGGTTTTATTATCATTAATTTAAGAAAATTTGCTGCCATCCATGTGTGGATATCATCAAAACATGCAGCAAGGGAGTTGAGAGAATTTGGCATGCTCGAAGGCTGGAAGAAGTCAAAGCAAAGGTGCAACTGAGTGTCATCCGCATAGAAGTGAAAGCCTAGATTATGTTTGGCAATCACATCGGCAAGAGGGAGAGTAGAAACTGTGAAAAGAACCGGACCAAGCACGGAGCCCTGAGGTACCCCATATTTCAGAGTACCTTGGATGATCTTTGTCCATTCACATCAATACTCTGGAGTCTCCCACTGAGATAGGACCTAAACCATTGCAATGCAGTGCCAGTGATGCCCAAACGAGATGAGAGGCACTCAACAAAGGACTGGGTGATCGATATTATCAGGAGCTGCCGAAAGATCGAGAAAAATAAGCAGAGAAACTCTACCCATGTCTGCATTTCTAAGTGGTATATGCTTGCCGAAACCTGCGCTCTCCTGCGTAACACCGTCTTAGTCCTTGTGGCTTTTTTTAGTTGCAGATGGAGATACTTTACATTTCATTGCAATCAGATCTCAATTAGCTACCTAAAATAGCATGCAATTTTAAATACAGTAAACCAATGTACTTTAGGAAACTCTCCAGCATAACACCCATTTAGGCCATCTGGCTTTGTGAATTTAATAATAAGAATAATAAAAATAATTTATGTGTATAGTACCCTCAGAGAACTTAATCAATTTCTAGGCATTTTAATACGCTGCAAAGGTAGCATAATCGAATGGTTAGTGGTAGCTGCTCAATGACAACAAGCATAACGTGGTTAGAGGTGACATGCACCCGGTCAGCATGCAAAATTATTAGTGGCAGCATGCACAGTGTCAGCATGCATAAGCATGCAAATGACGAATCACGTAGATCCACTAAATTCTGGGATAAATATATGCGTTTTAGCTTCTTGTTTAATTTCGTCAAGTCAAGGAATGTCGTGATGCCAGTCAGAAGTGAGTTCCAGGCTTTGGGAACATAGGAACTAAAGGCGCCGTCAAAACCTTTAAGTCGATGCCCTGATTGGTGGGAAGCCAGTGCAGGTCGGTGAGAAGGGTTGTCATGTCGCAACTGTGGACGTCACGGCAGACAAGCCTGTCTGCCGAGTTCTGCACTCACTGTAAGTGCCTGATTGCATAGGCGGTAGACCTGCAAGTAATGCGTTACAGAAGTCAAGATGGGGTGTAACAAATATGTGATCTACTTGGATGTAGTATCCCTGCATCTGCACCTCCGAATTTTTGCAATGTACGTAGATGAAACTAGGTCGAATTTACTGTGGAGATGGTTTATTCGCCCAGTGAAAGTTTACTTTGGAACCGGACACCCGAATTTGCATACGCTACGAGATTTGCCGGCAAAGCCAATTGGAGCATTAGGCCTTCCCGTCCCTCACTTACAGTAGATTATGTTTACCTTAACTAGTAAGTTGGTTTTATCTTCATTCAATTCTAGAAAGTTTGCTGCCATCCAAGTGAGAATTTCAGCAATAAATGCAACAAGGGAGTTGAGAGACTTTGACGTGCTTGAAGGCTGAGAAGGATCAAAGCATAGGTACAGCTGTGTGTCAACTGCATTGAAGTGAAAGCATAGATTATGCTTGGCGATTACATTGGAAAGAGGACGAGTCTAAATTGTGAAAAGAAGTGGGCCAAGCTCAGAGCCGTGGGTGATATTAGTAGTAGTAGTAGTAGTAGTAGTAGTAGTATCGAGGTAACCCTAGATGCATAGCATCATCCCTAGCGAGTGCCAAGAGCATCAAGGTTCGAACCTAGGAACTGACCTGGTAACCTGTATTCTCCAGGGTCTGGATTTCCCTAACGATTGCCATTCTAGATGCAGCAGGGACTGTGTCGTTCTCAAAATTCTGTTTTAATTTGATCTTTCATGATGTAATAAGTGAAAGCAGAGCAAGTCGCAAAGGCATCGGAGTCATCTAAGTACAGAGATAGTTTCTTTTGTCAAACAAAAAGCCGTCACGTGCTGACCATCTCAAGAAGACTTCAAGGGAATTTTTAGGATTGATCACGGACATAAAGGTTAGTATTACCTAGATTACAAAAGTCTTTCCTGTTCGTGACCCTCTGATTGACCACTAACTGAGCAGGGCTGCAACGTGTTTGAGTTTTTTGACGCCCACTCAATAAAGTGTCTTAAGGTACAGTTCAGCAGAGTTTTGGTTAAAATAGATTCTTATTCCTACTTGCTGATTAAAGACGTCTGTATTAGCTTTAATAATTAACTAATCTGTTTTGAAAATGGGATGATAAATAACTAATTTGCATTCTCAGCCACGATTGAGAGTATTAGGAGGAATGCACTTTCATATCGTTGGTTACTTTATTGGTTATCTGTAAATGAAGGTGCAGACATTGATCAGCATCTAGTGAGGTGAGCTATTGCGGTTACAAACTGCTGCTACGTTCCATGCTTCTTAAATCTGACTGCATGTGATCATGGTACAAGCATCTGAATGGCATTTCTTGTTTAAGTAGCATCGTATGAGATGTACCGATTTTCATGCATAGGAAGCACCAGTTAAAGAGGTTGCCACTCTTCAAGCTGTGACTAGGCAGCATCTGAGCTCCATGGACGACGATGGCATTGCCAATCTGGTAAAAGAACGGGCTTATGCTAGGGGGAAAATCGGAAAACGGTAAGTCTTGTTTTGGCTTGTCTTGAGCTGGTAGTATCTTTTTTTAATTCTGATTTCACCGGCGGAATGGTAGCATATAAATTGCCATCATTGTTCTGATTTTGCTGATCATTTTAAAGAAGCTCTGCGGCTTGAGCTTGGCTAATTAATGTATTGTCTTTCTTGGCTGCTGGAAAACAAGCTGTGAATCCGTCGATATCTTTTCACACATGGATGGCTTATTATTCATGCATCCTTTTTTTATTTGGTCATTTTTGCCTGTCTTTGATAAGTTCTCACCAACGCTTTGATCTCTAGCAGTCATGTCCTTTGATAGGCTGCATGCACCATGCACGATTACAAAACTGTGACTTGAGATGTGGACATTTCCACTTATATCAGACCGGACGAGCACAAAGCTTTCAGCTCGCATGGATCTGCCTGTTTGGACACTCTGCTCAGGGGCGTAACCAGCATGCCTCCTCATGCCTTCTCAGAAATCGACTCTAGCAGAGCTGATTAAAGTGTGTACATAAAACTTGCTGCCCTGTGGAAAGTAAAGAAAAATGCTCATTGCTAGCTGTTGTAACTCTGGTTAAGATGCATTCCAAAATACCTGGCGATCCGTAGGGAAATTGGATTAGTAATGGGTGGTTGTGGCAGTAGGTCTTTGGGAGAAACCTGCCTTTTCTACAGCCTGCGGCTTTGTGTAGTTTTTCTGGCTGCCGGCTGATTTAATTACACAGGAATGGTAATAATGACCAATTACATCTCCAGCACTTCCACGGGACAGTGTGTAGGCTGCTGGAATCGAAACGCGATCCCTGTTTTCAGCCGAAACAAGCAGCAATTACTCACTTTCATTGACTGCTTGCTGAGCTCGATTGTGGTAATCGAGTAAAATAATGTATACCTGCCAAAGTTCTTACCAAAAAAGCAACAAGTCACGTCGTTGTTTTTCAGTCAGTCTCATCGTCTATGCTGTGTATCAATTTACCATGTTTGTATGCAAGCTCCTACACGTGGCGATTTGGGAGCTTTGGGCCCTCTACCCCCCCCCCATTCCCCTGAAGCCTGCTTGGAAGGCAATATATTTTATAATGCTCGCTCCTTTGGTACCTCGGGGCGGGGCCTCAGGGCTACCTAGCTTCAGGGCAGGAGCTTGCAGGCTAAGAGAGGATCTAAAGAGGACAGTGCCGGGTGGTGATAGCGGTTACTCGGCTGCTCGGTTACTGAGTTACACAAAGGCCGGGATTCTGTTGCCAGACCAGAAGGGAGCTACTATTTGGGGGGGGCAAACCGAGTAGCCTGCCGGCCTTTGCCTGCAAGTTTCGGTGCTCGGCTGCAGCGTCTCGAAAGGCTTGCAATAATTGCTCCAGAGCTAGCTAAAAGAGTCGTGGCCCGGTGGCTTGCCGAGCAGACTCTCAAAAGGGATACAAGGCTGACGCGTGCCAGGAGGTGTGCCTCAAGCTAGACATTGAAAAGTCGTTGTCTTTGCATGATGGGAACTAGAAGCATTTTCCAGACTCACCGACTGAGAAATTTCCAAACGATTGGATCGGAGTTGGCCAAACTTTGGTGCAAGCGTCTTGGCGCTCCATCCTTGAGGGAGATAGTACCATTCTGCACTCGTTAGGCTATGGAACTACCAGAGTACTTTTATTTTTAAACCAGCTCAATAAATAGGCTTCAACCACGGCTATTACGCATATCGATCTCGCCTAAAGATCGTGGTACTATGCCGTGTCGTTGCTGGTCGTCCTAGACTGGCACTGCTGTGCCACTAAATGATGAGCATTTTTCCTCTAGTGCCACGAGCCTGTAATTAAGGACTCGCAAGCCGAACTTCCCATTGACAACCAGTTGCTTTTGTAAAATAAATGTATGTGTAACACATGTATGTGTAAGAAATATATGTGTAATACTTTGAGCACTGCTCGTCAGCAAGAATTATTAGTTGCATATCTGTAGCCTGCCAAATGAGAAGGCTACTTCCTTAAGACCTCTGTTATCCATCCAATTTGTTGTGTCAAGCAAATCGGATGCGTTTGCCATGAAGCATTTGTGCTCATTGGAAGTGACGTCGTGTGGCCAATTTCTGCTCACTCATAGCTGTAGTGTGACTCTGCTTATACCCCCTCCATGCTCCTGCTTAGCTCTCAGGAAAAATTCTGTCTATAGACCTGCCTTTGTGAAGAGATCTTGTGCAGCAAACTTTTGGTGCTGGTACTCCTCTGAATGCTTGGCCCTTAAACCGTCTTTTTCCCAGCCATTTGTATGCTACTGCTGGTTTGGCCCAGTGGTTGAAGTGTTCGCCCCGAGGACCCAGGTCTGGCCGACGTCGTGGGCTCGAGCTCCTTGGCATATGTGTGAAGCATCTGAATAGAGATTAAGTTCTCTTATGGCGCTATACAAATGAATTTTATGTATATTTGTAAAGCATTAAATAACCAAGAACCGTCACCGAAACACCCTGAAGGCCATCAAGACATTGAGATAGCAAAACATACTTATAGCAAATGTAAAGCGCCTAGAGAGAGATTAAGTTCTCTGAGGGCGCTTTATCAAGTGAATTATTATTATTATTAATATTATTAACATATGACCATTTTGTCTGTACACAGGACTGCATCAACTCGTTGAGTTTTTCAAATGGCTCTTATCATATGCTATTCTGATACGTTAACGAATGTGCAATTTCTGTCACTGAGTAGCTGTGGCTCGGCATTTTTTGAATGCTCGCTGGTTATTGTGAGAGGTGATCGCGAAATTGTGTCGATGCTTTTTTAAGGATTGGCTGTTTACAAATCAATGTTGTCATTACCATTTACATCGCAACAGTAGGCATTGCCAATAGGATGCATAATTTGTTTAACGTCTACCGTCCTAACTGCTGCTGATGAAAAATCGTCTACCCTGAAATGACACCGATAATGCATTGCATTGATAAGCTTCATCTTGCTGTACTTAGGCTTCGTCATGAAAAGTTTATGCCACCTAAAGTAGACCGAGGAGGGCCGAGCGACTACCAGCTGTTACATACATATGAGCTCGAGAGTGAGCCCCAGATTGACAGGCCTGAAATAAAAGGCTCAAATGATGACCACTACGACTTGTATGCCACTGAGGATGGTGATCCTAAAGCATGAGCTTGCAAGCACACCGTGTAGGTCAGCGTGCCATAGTGTCGAGCTGTCCAACTGCACCAAACAGAGACCAGCTTGTGTACAGTTATATGCTCATTACTTGGAGGCCGGCTTATTCGAATCCCTCTGATTCCTGCCTGTGACGTGGCATTTTGTGATCGTTCACGGTCCACGTATCTGATCAAGGATTCATAGTAAGGATTTTTCCTCGCAGCCAGGCTGCTTTGAAGGTCCTTCTCAGTTGTGGAAAATTATATGGGCTGTTTTGCCCCAATTTCGACAGAGACAAGATACTTCGTCCCATAATGCACCCTATGTTGTGAGTGCATGCTGCAAGTTAAGTGCCAGGGTCTTTTCGATTGCTCGAGGCCTTGTTGTACACTATCGTCCTCCGTTGGTCTGTGATAGCACTGTAATCATGCGATTCCACTAGCAAGTGTCTTCTTTATGTTTTGAAGACAATTTATGCTAATGGTGGCATATTGATTTTCCGATGTCTATGCATTTCATACCAAAATAAATATATATATATATATATATATATATATATATTGGAATTTTTGCTGAGGTGGGTGTTGATAATTTTGTTCTGCTTCGAAAGAAGCTGTTTTGTATTGGATTTAGGTTCGCTTTCACTTTAATTACAGCACAAGATTACCGGAGCGTACCTGTGTTATGTCATTTTGCATTGCAGTTATTGTTCAAGCAACGAGCGCCAATACTTTACTTACTTTAAGGCTGTCGATTTATCGCATCTATTCAGATACAATATGACTTTGTCCGCTTATTCTATAAGTGCGACGGAATGTAAGATTCCCCCCTGGAAGGTGGCCAAAAACTACTCCGTCAGCCAACATATATAATTAGCAAGTCCCATCTGGTCCAACATCCAGATAAGAGAATCACTCTCTGCCTTACGGGGCACTGGCAGTGACTGCACCCAGTTACCACTCTCCTGCAATATATATATATATATATATATATATCTCTCTCTCTCTCTCTCTCTCTCTCTCTCTCTCTCTCTCTCTCTCTCTCTCTCTCTCTCTCTCTCTCTCTCTCTCTCTCTCTTTCTCTCTCTCTCTCTCTCTCTCTCTCTCTCTCTCTCTCTCTCTCTCTCTCTCTCTCTCTCTCTCTCTCTCTCTCTCTCTCTCTCTCTCTCTCTCTCTCTCTCTCGTCCTTTCTCTCGCTCGCCCTCTCTCTCTCTCTTGCTCTCTTGCCAAGCACTAAAGAGCTGAATGTATAATACTGCTTGAGCCAACGGGTGACTGATCGCATCAGGCTGTAACAATCAGGCGGAGTTAACATGAGATTGGTTGCAGCAGCCTATCAACGTGTGAATAAGCTGTGTGATTTCACACAATCAGTATATATAGTTAGAAGATTGCCAGCTCACTCGAAAATCGTACTGCTTTGTACCTTGTTACCACTCTTGTACCTGGTAATCAAAGTTCTAGTGATCAAGCATACTAAACTGATGTTTTCTTGGCGATGTTCTGCCGCAGATGCATTGACCTGCTTGCATATGCCTACAAAAGGGGGGAGTCACTAGAACCTGGCCACTTTGGACCAGCCTATCACGACCCTTCAGTCATCCTACGATTGACTCCTTGGGAAAGGTCAACGCTTGGCCCTTCTGGCTTTAGTCTTCACTTCTGTCTGTTTACAGGTAGGTATCGATTTGGTGTGAACTGCATGAGCCTACCAACGCCTCTCGTCAAAGACAGTCAATAGATCTTAAGGATTCTACTTCGCCATTTGCAATATTAAGCCGCAGATCACTGAGCGGCGGGTTCTCTAACCTCAGCCGAAAATGTAACTAAAATGAAATAAGGTTCGATTGGATAATCGAAACTAGAGGCGTGTAATTTCGGCTACTTCTTTAGCAGCAGCTAATCCAGCTGCTCTTCAATCAAGACGGCACTGTTGTCATCCAAACCATCAAAAGCATGCCTAGTAAATGCAAATAGAATGCGACTTTTGAGATACAAGATCTCAGATATTTTCAACTGAAAAACTTGGATCAAACCAATCCTCTGACTCATAACGAACCCCGAATGCAAAACAGGTGATACGTGCATGTGTATGTACGTATATATATACATATATAATTAAGTTTATAGCGCCCTATGAGAACCTAATCTCTATCCCGGCGCTCACATGAGCAGCAGGGCTCGAGCCTACGACCCCGGTCGTCAAAGGTGAGTACCTAATCCGTATATGAATTTTTTTTTACTAATCAGGGCTGACTACGTTCTGCTATTAGTATTCTCCTGTAGCAAGGCTACCAGACCATGCCTTATTAGGCGTCAAACTATATAATTATGCCAATCCGATTGGAATTCAAATGCAAGAAACTTGGCCGTAATCCCAGCTTGATGGAGCCGCAGTTTCTCATAGTCGACTTAAGCGAATGAGATACAACTTGGGAATCAGTTATTTTCTTGAAGGCCCTTCACATCTCGACTCTTGCCGAAAGCGATGAAGGAATATCAAATTCAAAAAACATTAGGGTTCACTCAGGTTAGGACCAAAAACTCAAGCGTCGGAGGTCACTGCTTCCGCTCTCGGCACCACTGAGACGCGCTATTTCCTTTTTTTCAGCGCTACACTATCCCTTGGCTACACTATCCCTTGCTGAGTGTTGGCAGACCTGGAATAATAGGGCTGATTTACCACTAAATTAACTGCATTTATCAATAGGGCAGTAAGTCAGCTGTAGCTTGTGGTTTGACATTCTCTACGCGGCAGGTACGCAATAGCGCGCAGAACACCGAAGCGGGCCCAAAGACGTGTATTAACACGGACACCACAGCGGGCCAGAACGCCTGTGCACAGCCCGGCGTGCTCGACGTTGCTGCCGGGCCTTTGCCGCCCGATACTTGTATACCACTGCCATAAATCGCAACAGCCCATAAACTAATGACAGTCATAATCTCAAATAGCCACAGAACTTTTTTTCGCGTCAACAATCACTTCCATGGTTCTTGTTATCCGAAATATCAATTCTCCTGCCACCGTACTTGTTCCACGAGCCCTTTTCGCTCTTAACTTCTACGACATCGGTGCTGTGGTCTGTGTTTCTCTGAGTGCATGATTCAGATCGCTGGGAACACCAGCACACTGCCTGTGCAGGCAGACCGGTAGTGCCCTAAACCGCCCCAGGGTCTAACTGCTGGTGGCTGTGGCCTAGGGACGGGCCAGTGCCCAGCTGTGGTCTGGCGGCTGTGGTTAATCCACAGGCTGGCTTTGTCCTTCCTCTAACCCACTGGGTTGAGCTGTGACTGGAAGGGAGCTGGAGAGAGGGAACGCCAACCTGAGAACCAGGGCGAGTTGTGTCTGGGGGAACGCTGCAGGCGCAAGCGAGAATATACGTTCCTGCGAACCAGCTTCGGTGTTCTGCATGCTTCCGCGTACGTACTTAGTTGGAAGAGCATTGTTTAACCTACATGTGCTTGTTTCCGCAGCTGATTTGGTATAGGTAGGAGTGGATGCTCACATTGTGCTTTTGTCCATCGGATACTTCGAGACCGCCAAATCGGTTATAAAGAATGGCCGAGCTGACATGCATTAAGCACTTAGGAGGCTTGCAGTTGAGCCGATGCGATATTAGTGCAGCTGCTCCCAAACAGATTCTTTACCACACTCTCGAACTGCGCCCCGCCCCGTAACTAGCTCGAACTTAACCCCGTAACAGTGCTATTAATTGCTGACGCGCGACAAATACCGGTGAAACTGTCGCCACCACGAAGCAAACGAGTAGCAGACGCTGCCTAGAGACATGCATTTATCCGACGGTAGCTGATTACGGCAGCAATAACGATCACCATACCTTAATGTACTAATTCATTTACGTTATATATACATATATATATATATATATATATATACGTTATATATACGTTAGTCTATTTCATGCCATTCATAGCCACGGAGGGTCACGTGCATCCAGCAGCAGCTATGGTGTATGACTCACTTAAATCGAAGCCCAAAGCACCACAGACTATTCATATAGGTACTGAAAGTTACAATCCAGGAACCTTTAATAATCGATAGGGCTATCGTAGTCTGGCTAATATAATGTGGTAAAGAGCTAAGTGTACCGTCGTAAAGGGCTGAGTGTCATTCGCTTGGGTTCTCTCGCAAGATGGAGGAAATCCTCGAGCTGGCATGCTTTAATGAGGGCGAGTTAAAAGTCTCATTGCATCAAGGCTTGGCCAAAAAAGCAGTAGCGGCTGCTACAAGCAAATTACAAGTGCCGCGAGAGAAAACTAAAAAAGCAGGATATTATTATTTAGCGTTTCCGTACAACGGTACAGTATGTGGGAACTGACAGTGCTCTGCCACAGGCGTAGCCGCTGATTTATGGATAGGATACGTGCGAGGGCGTAGCCAGGATTTTAGCTGGGGCGGCTAAACCTCGACCTCTTGGCTGGGGCTTAGCACAAGGTTGAGGACTTTCCTTCGGAATCTGTTCATGCCAGCTTGTAAGCCCTCTAAAAGACTTGTTGTTTTGTAATTTTTATTTTTACTTTAACTATTCAATTCTACTATTGGCTTAACTCTCTCTAAATTTTTGGAAGCCTCTATCTTCGTGCCGAATGCCCGAACCGCTTTGTCAACGTACTAAGAGTAACGATCGAACGACGGCGATCGACTACGCTGCTATCGATCTCTTTCGGTTGAGCACGGAGAAGCTGAAATTTATTTGCGACTCCCCTCGCAGATGCTGCGTCTCGGCTGTCTCCTCGTCCTTCCACCGCCTCTGCTTTTCAGCAACAGCTAGTCAACGGCAGGTCGGTGGACCGAAGCTGCGTACCGGCCTGTACCTAAGCTACATGCGACAGCTATCCGAAGGCAGCGTAGCGGACGACGGCTGCATACCGCCCACCACCTAGGCCACAGATGGAAATCGACGCCAGATGGATACTGGGCGGGGGGGCGCTCGATATTGGCCTGACTACTGTACCTCCGATTAAAGAGCAAGTCCTAATTTTCAGCTACGCTTTCAGCGTTAACAGTGAAAAAAAAGTTCAGCTGTCTCCTAGTTTAGCTCGATGAAGGTGGCCTACATTCAGGACGTGATTTTCGCAAAGCATCAGCTCAGTTTGCAGCCGCTGCTGCTGCTCGGGTGTTTTGCATAAAAATACACCTGGGTTTTGTCTGAGTGGAAGTGACTGGCGACATCGTAATTAAAATAATGAATCGTGATCTGTAACTTAATGGTGAGCCGCGATGGCGCACTAGGTAAGGCGGTTGCTTTTCACGACCTCGGTCCCGATGTCGTGGGTTCTAATCCTGCGGTGGGCGATCCTTTATCGTCACTGCAAGCGGTGGTGATAGCCTTAAAGTCTTTTCTGTCGCTATACAAAAGAGGTTGTTAAATCAGCTAGTATTTAATTTAACTTTTACTTTAAGACTCTAAGGCTACGTGGGTTTGACGGATGAGGCTTTGCTATATTTGCTATGCACTCAAAGCCTATGCGGAATTTGGTATGCATTCTTTAGCCCAAAGATTGCATCTTAAGCACAAAGGGAAAGTGAGGAGCGTAGCTGAGTCAGGAGGGTAATTGAGGAAGTGAGTAGCATAGAAGTAGCAGCTCAGGATGGCTGGAAAGGGTGTGCTACAGTAAGATGCATGAGAATATATGTCGTCGATGTGTAAGAATTGTGTAAGTGAAACAGTCCTGGAACATAATTTTCCGTAAAATCGTGGACATATAGAGCAACGTCAATTAAAAATTTGTCTTGCCTAATTTGAAACAAGCAGAGCTGAACTCGAATTTCAAATTTCACTTTGATAAGTGAAGTATTTGCGGAGTTATAAAATTTACAAGACACTAACCGACTCTGGAAATGAAGCTGTATAAAAGTAGCAAGAATGCTCTTCAACAAACTTCGAGCATGTATTTCGATCTACCAATGTTCAACAAGTTTGGATACAAGTCGCATATGATGCAGAGATCGGTAATTTTTTATTTTTAGATCTGTTGCTTCCGCTTTACATCTGGGTTGGACAAGGTTTGCAAAAACAAATTTTTTGTCATGCGGAAGTCGTCGGAACTTCCGATCCCAGTTCTAACATACCTGTCTTTTGAAAGGTACCCTAAACACATATTCGATTGTCTGACAAATTTTATATAAGTATTTTCTTGACAGTCTCCCTTAAGTTATCGTATGTCTCTTTCATGTGGGCTGCATGCGTTACTGAAATAGATGGAAGGCGGTTTCCATTATGCAAAGCACAGCGTAAGTTTCGAAGAGTCTACAAATAGTCTCCATTCTTGTGGGTCATAGGTGATATCTAAAGCGTTCGTGAGGCCCTCAATATTGGAACAGAATACCTGATTACTTTTCTTTCTAAAGAAAGGCTCCAAGTGCTGGTGGTGCTTTCGATATAAAATGATTGTGACATCTTAAAAGAAATTCCGTTGTTGAAGTCTTGATCCTAGAAATTCTACCTTGTTTGTGGATAAGTACAAATCCCGAACCAGGTCATTTTGTTCTTCCTGTGTTTATTCTGTGTGCGGTTGGCGATGCACTGCGGTGGAAATCGGGATCACTGTATGCTGACGTACCAGGTGAGTAATAGGTCGGCTCACCCCTGTCCTCATCGCATGAATCAAAAGAAAATTCTGCTCGAGGTTCTGGAATAGGAAGTGTCTCACCATGTGGAACTGGTCTCAATTCAGACGAAATGTTTTGGTGGACTAGTCTTGACTTCTGTTGCTTCGTTATTCGCCGGAAAGAGGAGGAACCAGGCGAAAGTAGCAGCCATTCAATGTGGTTTCTTGGCTGTCTCGACACCATGGGGACAGCAAACGGCCGGCATTGATGGTCTTTTGTCATTCAACCACTGTGAAAACTGTGTTGTACACGTAGCACAGATGCGGGTCCAAGGCTGGTCTTGGTCACCAACCTTGCATTCGAAATAAAGATGATATGCCTTATTCACTTGAGAAGTGATACTTTTCTTCTGGTTGACATGTGTCACTTTCCCAAAAAATATAGCAAAAGTTGTCCACGGTCCGGTTACGCACTTTCGAGGCATGAATGCTCCGTATTATACCTCAATGGATATCACCTAGCTCAAACTGTCTCGCACAAATTCGGAAATACTGTAAATGCTCTACCTTTCCGACTAGACTTTATGACGTCAGCTTACTGCAGCAGCCGCCTGGCAGTGGTATTGCATTGCATCAGAAAAAGATGCAATCAACTCTAGATGATTAGTGCATGACGGTATTATTCAATGCGGTGCAATATTACGTCAGTCTAGGCTTATTTAGGATGTTGTTGCAGACCTTCTGAATAAATTTACACGGTGAAACCTAAAAAATGAACTACAATATAAATTATATATAAAATATCTTCAAAACGAAAGCCAATAAAAAAAATGTACGGTTATACTTGTGCTCAGCACACCTAGATACTACAGATTGGGGCCTTTTTTAAGTCAGCCACGATTTCAATTTTGACCGACGTTATATAAGACATGGGCCTGACTGCAGTCGCTCTCTTGGAGTAACGGTCCCGCAGTTGGTGAGTCCTAGCACTGAGCGTCAGCTGCTCTAAGCCTGTGAACGAGTCAGTTGGAAAACCACCAAACATTTGGAAATGCTTTATATGCAGTATCAATAAAGTTCCTGGAGAGAGATTCAATTCTCTGCGGGCGTTACACAAATGTATTATTATTATCGCTATTATTATTATTAAACCATCTGTTCTATTAGTCGTAATATTAAGGCTAGGGTTTGTGGGTTTTTCTTATACGGCATTGTTGTTAGCTCTGCGTCCAGAATATCGAGCGAAGTCTCGTTATCGTTGGCGTATTGCGAGCATCAAGTCTTTGCACGTTGCACGAGCTTCGCCGCTACCCGAACTAATGAGGGTCGCGCGATAATAACAGCACCACCTATTAGAGAGCAAAGTCTTCCAGTGCAGCCTCACGCTTGGGGTGGCCTACTAGTAGTAGTTCAGTTTTATCATCATTTTACTTAATGAAATTTGCCGGCATTCAGGATTGAACAAGGCAAGCAATGAGTTTATCAGTAGCCGTAGCAGATTCCGGCAGCGTGCACTATCCGTCCTGAATCGATTGGCTACCACGGGTAAGGTCAAGGTTTGGCTCTCTCTTTGGCTTAAGCATTGGTGCGCCTGTTTCTTTCGATAGCAACTCCCATCATGTCCCCACAAAAACTGTTATGCCATGCAAGGCAGTGAACGCAGAGCTCGCCAGTGGCGTGTCGCGCTAGCGGTTCTTTGCGGAGCCGCTGAAATAGGCCATTGGTACCACCCTATAATAGCCCAAGAGTACTCTCAAGCGGTCAGTTTGTACCCAAGCTAGGTTCGGTTGGCTGGGACAGGACGGCTGTAATCTGCTAAGGGTCACCGGCTAGGCTGCGTTTCTTGCTTTCAACATCATTTGAGGCAGAAAGACTTTTCTCCATGGCAAAGCGAGTGTTCTGTCCTCAACGTCGTAGTTTGCAACCCAGAACCTTGGAGGCGCTGCATTTTCTGAGTCAAAGCAAGTTACTGTGGACTTTGGCTCCGGTCGCCTTGAAAGTGAATCGAAATGACTCAGAGACAGCTGATGATAACGAAGTGAACGAAGAAGAATATGAAGAGGATTAGTAAATCACAGACAATAAATTGCAATATGTGATGTGTAAGGTGTGCAACATATTGCATTGGTGGCATAGAATATTGCAATATACTGCATGCTATTACTCACCATTCAATTGCATTTCCCTTTGCAGCAAATGTAAGGCGCCTAGAAAGAGACTGATTTCTCTGAGGTCGCTTTATCGAGTGCATTATTATTTATTTTTTTCTAATTAATATTGCAACATATTTATTGTTAAATACCAAAACATTGAGTACACTAACAATATTATTGTGTGCAGCCTTGGATGTAGGTGGCGGTCCACCGCACGTTCGGCAAGGTAGTGTACCCAGGCTAGGTTCGGTTGGCTTGGACAGCACGGCTGCTATGCGTTAATGGTCACCGGCTAGGCCGGGTCTGACCTATGTAGCACGTGCGGTGATGAGGGGTCACCGGGGCTCTTGGGTAGCAGAAGTTGGCCGAGTAAGTCATGGTGTTGGAGGCTCCCGGTCTCGCCGAGTTATGCACCTGGAGGGTTGCAGGCGTGCTCCGGTGATGTGGCCATGCACGCAAGGCAACGAGTGCCCAAGGCCCGAGCGGAGCTGGATAGCACGCTCGTTGTTGTGATGTGTATATTCCGCATTCCCCGTGTAGCGTGTTCGTGGCCCCCCGTGAGTTGGTGTCTTTCGGCGGAAGCTCTCGACTGTAGTAGACGTCGACTCCGACTAGCCATGCAGCTACTCAACTAGCCGGATCTTTAACGGCGTACGCTCGTGCTGTTGGAACGGAGTCTGTACAACGGCGGGACTGCGGAAGCCGACTGCCCAGCTAACACGTTTGTTCGCGCTTGCGGCGTCGTCTTGCGCCCCTTTAGTGTCCTTTGTATAGGACCTTCCCCTGTAGACTTGTTTAGTTCCCCTGTTGTTGTTGGCGCATGCGATATTATAAAGAGGTCCAACCTGACGGCCGCTCGTCTTACCCTAGCTCAACGGCACGGCGAGCGGCAGCGTGGCCAGAGTATGGCGGGGCTGGGCGGCAAATAGCCTCTGACCTCTGGAACTCAGCTACAAGTTTTCGCGAACTGAAGAAGCGTGCCTACACGAATAGCCAGCAGGACACGTGCACGGTAGCGTCTACTAGCACGCGTTAGTTGCCTGACCTTTCATAGATATTCCTGCCAAAAAATTCTGCTGCCTCTAGGTTGGTGTTAACTAGTTCGGTACCTTAGGTAAAAGCTGTTTTAAAAACTGAGCGGCTAATAATAACCTATGTACTTGCAAGGAATCGCATTTGAATAGACTCATATAGCGCGGCAGGTCAATTTGGAGCCATGATTCAACAGGAGATATGCTGGAAGAGCCGATTTCGAGCATTAGCCTTTCCAATTTCTGGAGCACACTTGCTTTGCCCAAATCTAGTAAGTTGGTTTTATCATCATAAATTTAAGAAAAAATTTGCTGCCACCCATGTGCAGATGTCATCAATACATGCAGCAAGTGAGTTGAGAGAGTTCGAGGTGCTCGAAGGCTGGGAGGGATCAAAGTAAAGGTACAACTGAGTGTCATCCGCATAGAAGTGAAAGCCTAGATTGTGCTTGGCAATCACATCAGCAAGAGGGAGAGTATAAACCGTGAAAAGAACCGGACCTAGCACGGAGCCCTGCGGTACCCCATATTTCAGAGGTACCTTGGACGATCTTTGTCCATTCACGTCAAGACTCTAGAGTCTCCCACTGATGGGATTACAGACGGAACAAATAAATCAGGGAATCTTTCCTCTGTGTACTGACTCTGAAGCAGCGCTCACATTTACTAGCGGAGTCAATAGCCACACACTTAAAAAATGCACTGGAAAGCAGGTTACAGCCGTTAAAAACAGTACCACGTATAAACGAAACTGCGTATTCCGTATAGAACAGAGGTTTTAGACCAGCAGCCACAGCAAATTTCGGACAGGTTCATTGGAAAATACATCTTTAAAATGGTTCTTCAATTCGAAAACGATCATTCGACTTTGTGCTTGTGCTTTCTGGATGCAATCGCGTAACAGAGAAGTGAGAGGGTTAGCCGCAGGCGGATCTATACCCACGTGACATGAACCGGCTGAAACATGGCGGCTGGCTAGTTCAAGGATATTTATGGCGCGGTGCTGCCGCGGGTTTCGGAATGCAGGGTCGCAGCCCTCTTCCGGTGGCTTCCGTTGGCCGCATACTGTCCCCAATTGTGATGAATAGCCGTTGACGGTGTACGCAACTCTGCTGAATCTTAAGACCTTCCGACGGTGATCGCGCTCCCCTTGCTTAACATCGAGCCGGCGCGAGCTCAACATTCGGTTTCAGTAGCATACGAAACACGAACCCTCGCGTTTCGCGAGCCGCCGTTTCGTGTCTCTGCATTTAGCCAGCTCTAGTCTCGTAGTTCGGTCTGCCTCCTACTTGCCGAGCGCCGGTTATTTCAAAAGACGTGTTATATGTATGCACTGAATGTCGACTGTTGGTTATATTGGCGAATCTCGCTCTAGTGAACCGTGGTAAACTAGGATTGCATACTTTCCCTAGGGTACTTTGCGGTACCTAGTAACTAAGATAAATAGCTCGAACTGTCCAGCGGCCCGTAGCAGCTACCGCCGCGGTAGCGCAGTCGGAGCGAGCGATCATATCTTATCGTTTTTTTCTCGAGCTGCCGATGGTGACCGATTAGGCAGCTTGATTTCTTGTGAGGCTTTGTGCGCGCACGTTTCCCCTTTACGAAACCAGCTGCAATGCTGTGGTGCTCGAGCTGGTCGACGTAGCTGCGGGACATGATAATGCTAATGCCACCCTTCCACTAACAAGTATTGAATTTGTTAGATGTGCGCACGGTCGGTCCGTTTGTAATTTTGCCGTGAACTAACGAAGGAATATCGTTACCTTTACTTGTATATTTCGCAGCTGGCACTCAAACCTTCCATCTCTTGGCCAAAGAGACGTGTAGTTGTGCATGAGATGACTGGTGCTGATTTTGCCCAAAAGACCGCTTTGGCTTTGAGTGCATTTACGTCCTGTACCGTGTAGGCAGTTGCGATGATGCGTCCAGCACTGTTACCGAAAGCTGAAAGGTTTTCTGTTTGGGCTCTTGAGTGTTATATCGCAGCTGTGGTCAGAGAAACTCAGCATCTATGGATGATGATGTATGTGAACCATAGATTATGCATTATGTATAATGTTGATGATGCTGTACGTGAGCTCCAGCTGATGTACGTTTATAAATGTTTTGAGCCGACATGGTGATAAATGCTTTGTATGTGCACGTGTGTGTGTGTGTGTGTGTGTGTGTGTGTGTGTGTGTGTGTGTGTGTGTGTGCATGCGTACGTGTGTGCAAACAATCTCAGTAAGATCTCTCCAAGGCGTAATTTAGCACTATCATTGTGCTTCCCCCTACTTATCGCCAGCACACAAATGCAATGCTTTCGTCGGTTGTTTGATCCCATCAGGTAGAGAATTTGGCCGAGCTGTACTCTCTCCACTGCTAGCTGGCATGAGCACAGCTGCAGCCACGGAGTGCCCAGGATTGCTTGAATGAGATGATAATTTAGCTTCTGTGGAGAAAAATGTAGTGGTGAGGAAGTGTAAGAAAGTGCACCGTATAACTCCAAGATGCTTTACTGAATGGGTTCCATTAAACGTCTGCAGCAGTTCTGAACTGGCATCACTGTAGAACCAACTGGCCGCACGAATGCTCGGTGTGAGTTGCATGTCGTGGTTTAACGGTGTGTCTGCACTGTAGACAGCAGCAAGCTTTGTTGTGGAGCTTGTCTATTTGTCTATATGTCTTGCCTCTGTTTATCTGCCTTCTTATTGTGCTCTATCTCTCTTCCCACCTCTCACATACTAGCTGGATGTGGCGGTATTGATAGTGTTGCCAGGAAGGCCAGCTAAGCTTGACCACGGTGAGCATCATAGCCGCTAATGAGTCTTAGGCAGCACTTGCATATAGCCTGCCATGTTTAGCTACTAATACCACTTGAGCTTTAATGCTGATTATGCACCAGCTACCCAATAGCTTTAGCAGAGAATTGCTTTTGCCAAATAATTCTTTCTTAGTTATGTGCTATGTTCAGTGTGTTTTCAGTGGTGTATAACTTGAATTTGTTAGTCATTACAAAACATTGACACTCCTAGTTTTAAAATAATGGTAGAGTTTCTCTCGGCAGGAGATTACCACAGAAACCACTTTTGCAGTGTTGAAGCATAACGATCCAAGTTGAGCAACTTCCCTCTTTAGATGGCATTACTGATCTGATTTGGTTAAATTGATTCGTTAGCTATAGGTTCATGCTGTCCAGCAATGTTGCAGCTAGGAAACGTTTGCTTTATTTGCTTTTGGGATAGATTTGCTATTGCTATTTGCTTTAATGGTCGTATTTGCTTTTGGGATGGCGTAGTTCAGTAGTTCTTATGTTGTGCTGCTATTTCCGGCTTATAGTTATGGGCTGCGTACTTTTATTGCAAGTATTTTCTTTCTGTTTGTTAGTAATATTGTGCTTGAGTCTAAGAGAGACAGTTCGTGTTAATTGTGAAGTGGTAGCACTGGTTTGGCCCAGTGGTTAAGGTGCTCATCCTTTAACGACCGAGGTCAAAGTGAATGTATTTGATAACCGAGGTCGTGGGCTCGAGTCTCGTGGCATGTATGTGAAGTGTCTAAATAGAAATTAAGTTCTCTTGTGGCACTATACAGATAAATTTTATTTTAAATGAATTATTGGTAGACAGCTCGTGGTAATTGTAAAATGGTAGTCTCTACTTGCTGCAGCTCAATTGTGATCATATTCCTCCCATTATGTCTACTCCTTTATTGTGGTCGACTTTCATCGCTAATGTTCTCTGGCTTTTAACCGACCGGTTTCAAGCCTGCAAATTGTAACAAACCGACTGCAATGGGTTTCAGGTCAGTATTTGGAATGGTTGAGAATGAGCCAACCGAGGCATGTCTTCTGGGTTCGGAAATACTGCGGATTCCACGTGCTTTCATTACAGAGGTAAATTACAGTTGTTCATTGTGAATTGTTCTTGCCGATGATGCAGCAGTTGCTTCGGCTCGGTAACCATAAGTTTGTCGTTGCAAACTTAGCACCACCCTAAACCCTCATTCCCTCAACATCTCTCTCTTACGACCCAAGTTTCTTCTCGACCAATGCCATAGTTTGGACCGGAAGCATTGTGTTCCTTGCTTCGAGATCGTTTTCATGGAATCAGTTATGATAGTCTATCCCTACTGTAAGCTAGCTCTTCTTTCGTAGCAAACGAAGTGGTTCGAGTTATTATAAGGTTTGAGGAGAAAGTTCGTGCTGCATGTTTTTCATTAAATCATCATTAAATGCATTAAAGTATTATTTCATTAAATTATTATTAAAATTATGGTGCACGAGATTTTTCTGCAACCTTATAATTGCCTAGCTTAACCACGTTATGTGTGTGTGTGTGTGTGTGTGTGTGTGTGTGTGTGTGTGTGTGTGTGTGTGTGTGTGTGTGTGTGTGTGTGTGTGTGTGTGTGTGTGTGTGTGTGTGTGTGTGTGTGTGTGTGTGTGTGTGTGTGTGTGTGTGTGTGTGTGTGTGTGTGTGTGCGTGTGTGTGTGCTTCTCTTTCTGCCGTGTATACTTTTCAGAGGTTGGTACCAGCTTACTTTTGAAAAAACTGGTTTAGCTTTAGCCCTACTGCTAGCTATACATGATAACATCAACAGGATTGTTGTTTATGTTCTTACAGACTGAAGTATTCCATAACGTATTGAGTTATACTACTTGGCAAAATGAACTAACCGAGCATGAAAAGCAGCATATTTTGGTAAGCAGATATCAGGGTGATCCTGTTGCACAGATTGTGGCACGCATGCACCTTCTCTGGCACATGTGTTTTACTGTCTTATAAATGCTAGTTGTTAAAGCATTTTTGCTATTTATGTCTTGTAGAAACTTCTGCCTCCCAATCTTGCAGGCGAAAATCAAGAAGCGTGCCTGAGGTTTGTTGCAGTCTTGATGTGTAATGGCAAATGTATTTTATGCAGCCATAGTTAAACGAATCGCTAGTACGAACTGCATGACACTTACATCAGTTTACCAACTTGCTCATGGCACAGTCGTGCATAATTAGTGCTGATCCTACAATCTAGCCACTTGAAATTAGAAATTAAAAAAATGAAATTAATAATTATGAGAATTATTATGAATTATTATGAGAATAATTATGATAATTATTAGAGAAATTAGAAATTATGAAATTAGAGTAAAATCGTAAGACATTGCAGCGTTTTGGGAACTTAAGAAGACTGACATAATTCTGCCAGAAGGGCAGAATTTGTGGAGGAAGCAATGTTTTTTGGTAAATGATGCTTGTTACCAGCTCGGCTTGCTTACTGGGAGTGAAAAAAGCATGCGAAGTGAACCTATTTTAGTACTCTTCCTATTACTTATGTAGTCGCTGTCTTGGAAGAATATTTGGTTAATAGGGTCATCAAAACAGTGTGAAGCAACCAACATATACCGGATCGGATTAGCCGTGCATCGTCCTTCTAAAAACTACAGCTCTACGCGTTTAGCCTATCTTCAAGAATTTAACAAAATCCTGGCCAGCAAAATGTTATCACAAGATCGGAGTCTTGTTGTGAAATAAATATCTGCTGGCAAATGCCTACAATGAGAAAAACGCGACTTTTGCCTTTTGCAGCACCTTGTCCCATATATGCTTCTCACTCTGCCAATGTTTTTGGAATCAATCCATTTCGTTATTGTGTCGAACACCAGTGTAACAACTATTCTGGTTTTCCCGGGGCTCCTATTTTAGTGCACAGTATCTCTATGGTTGGCTATTTCGCCTCCATGGCACGGTCAGCTTTTGAAGCTTCAGATTTTTTTGCATGTGTAGCGCTGGATCAGATATCTTTACAGGCAGCGCATGGTATTCATGTACCCTGCAGGAAAAAAGCGCTCAATATCATTTCTGATAAGCCGAGAATGGAAAAACTTCCTGAAGCTGATACTGCTTCACGGTTCGACATGTGTTATGGCATGTTTTTTGCATCGGTTCCTTAAACACTGCCATAATGTCTAGCAAGCCTCGAAGTGGGGATTTTCAGCGACTGGGTGCATGTAGATGATGCTGGTTTGTGTTGGCTTGCTGACTAATCCAAAGCTGTTGCATGAGCTATCTTATTTGATCCTGTTGTAGAATCCCTCTGTATGTATAAAATGGGAGCCTTGTCTGCTGGCTATCGGCCGTGCTGTATAAAGCTTATTCATAATCCATTGTTGCAACAGGGCTTGCACAAAATTATTGATCCGTGAGAAATTCCTTAGCAGCTTTATATTGATTTCTTATCGATTTTAGGGACCTGTTCAATGGTTCTAATTTCAAGTTTGGCAACCCTCTTTCCCAGTTCCAAACTAAGCTCGTTGGTGGCATCTTTGATCCTAGTGCCAGCAGGTGCCGTGCAATTTGTCTTAAGGCGAAACAGAAGCAGCGCAAGCTGAGGATGCAGCAGTATCATACCCGTCTACTGGAACAGCTCATCATGCTGCAGCAGGTATGCATTGTCTAAACTTGGTTCACAGCTTGCAATCGGGCTGCCTTGTACTGGCTACTGTTGTGCAGGTCTTTGACTCTGAAACTTGCTCCTGCAATTCTTATGCCAATGATGCCTTCCCTTCTGCTGCCACTCTTGACATATCCTTTCCGGCCACCCTACACTAAATCCGTGCTACTTCCTCAACTACCCTACTGACTCGGTTATGCTTCTTGCTTTCTCTTTGTTGCTTGAAATTAGTCTATTTGCTTCCATGTGCACACCGAAAGTTGCTCAGGTGTTGAGTATAGTATAAGAAATTCTCCTGCATAACACACTTAGCCTTAAAAAAAATGTTTTAGTGGCATTTTGGAGTTACATACCGATACTTATATATATCTATGTGCATGGGTGTGTCTGTGTATCGTATTTCTCCAAAAATGGGACTTAACAGCAGGATTTTTCAAGATGTTCGTAATATTAGCACTACCCCCAGAAAAAGCTCCAGTTAAGGAGGAATGAGCAATCCAGTATCTCCTCTGGCATTTTTGTAAAGACGAGCACAGATTGAAAATGGGTATAGCAATCAGCATGGAATTTGGCACAAGTCATACTGGCATCACGAACTATCTAAAACATGGTATATTTTATGAAAACTTTATATGTGTGTGTGTGTGTGTGTGTGTGTGTGTGTGTGTGTGTGTGTGTGTGTGTGTGTGTGTGTGTGTGTGTGTGTGTGTGTGTGTGTGTGTGTGTGTGACTTTTCTGGGTGGTGTTTCAAAACGAAGTGAAACTTGCATGCGATAACAAACCTACTCAGTTACAGAAGCAAAAGATAGTAAGGTACATATTAGTCACCTCCATCATATATATATATATATATATATATATATATATATATATATATATATATATATATATATATATATACACACACACACAAGAACTCTTAGAACCCACACACAATCTCATTACTGCATGCCTAACTGCATTACACACGATGTGTGTATATGGATGTATGTAATGAGTTTTAGTATGAAATACTTGTTAAATATTTTTTAATTTGGGAATTCTCTTTAGTAGATGACTAATTTTTGATGCTCGAGTCTGTTGGCTACCGTGTGCATACACACCACCTTGGCTTTGAGTGCTATAGAAACCTTTTATGCATAACACGCTTTAGTCTCTGTAGCTTTGTGGAGTTACAGAGGTCGATAAATTACTGGTTCAATATCCTTTCGTGTAAAGATGACTAGTCTATGGGTGGTGTGAAGCCTAGTTATTACTCGGCATAGTGATAACTGCTCAAAATGACAGTGCAGGCAGCAACGAAGCTGGGGGGGGGGCTTCCTTGCAGCAGAGCCCCTCTGTAGGCAAGCATGCCACCCATCATCCACCCAATCAATTACTAGGTGGCCCCATGAACGGGTAAGTGCATCCCCTTAAAAGAACATCTGACTATGATGCTGGACTTTATGACAAAAGAAAATTTCTTTTCTTGGTTAAATTTTTTGGCTGGATAAAGTACTCTCTAACTTCCCTATTCTTCATTTTGCTGGAATAGACCCTTTTAAGAGATGGAGAAGATCGGTTTAACAATCGAAAGTTTGTTTATGGTACTTTTCAAAAAACCAACATTTTATATATGGGATCTGAAGTTTTGACGATTTCCACATAAAATGAAATCACTAAAAATGATTATGCAAGCTGTGTCCAACCAGGAAGTAAACCAGAAGCAACATATCTACAAATAACAAATTTACCGATCTCGGCCTCATATTCGACTTTTATCCCGACTTGCTGAACCTTGGAATATTGACTTAAATTCTATCTATAGCATCAAGTGAGTCTATGAACATTTCAATGCATGTGTGCATTGCAGCAATTTTGCGAGTAAGCAAGCTTTCACTGCTGCCCTGTGACCAGTGGCAGTGCATAACGATGCCTGTTTAGTTATTACATTGTGAGAATAATAAATCATTAAAATTATTTCAGCAGGAGTCAGCAACGTCAGTGCCACACGTTAGCTATTCGTCGTAAGCATAGACTGTATGTATATACAGTAGTATCTCGCTAGTTACATCTTCCATCGATGCCTACTTTCTCTCCATGGTTAAGGTTCTCGCCTTGAATCAAGGTCAAAGTGAATGTATTTGACGGCCGAAGTCGTGGGCTCGAGCCCCGTGGCATACATGAAGGCTTTATTAGAGATTAAGTTAAGGGTGCTATACAAATGAATTATATTTTGTTATATGTGTTGAGATTTCCAACACTGGCGTTTTCTTCAGGGCATAATGCATAATCTCCTCTAATTTATATACTGTGTGCATAACTTTTGGTCGTGATGCATTTAAAGAGAAGTTCATATAGTCAGCTTCGAGACGTCAGCATTGATTGTCCTGATAGAAAACTTTATTCTGAGCAGAATGAGGTCCCGGGTACAGGTTTTAAGTCACGAGACACTGGCAATGAAAGTTGTGTACTCGTAAAATCAGTCTTTCCCGTGGATCAAAGCTCGCAAAATACAAACAGGGTACTATGGATTTGCAATGCAAATCTTGGCTGTGAGCTGTTATAATGCTAGTGAGAGGGAGAACAGTCACTATTCACATAAGACCAAAAATACTTGGCTTACTTTTATTAGATCTGTGGTTAGTTACAGAAAGTTGTGTTTTTAAGTTAACTGTCGCAGGCCGGGTGCATCGTTTTTTCTCCCACAAGCACCGAGTATATGGCGTCATACTTCCGTATCTTAATGAATTCAGTAAACCACAACTATATTGTAGAAATATGGGCTTTTTGTGCGATGAAATGTTATAGTTTTTTCTTTTTACGGTTTGGCACCTGAAACTGGGTAGGTATGATTACAACCAGAGCAGTTCTATTAGTTTAATATTGAATATGTCCTTAATGACCCACCTGGAAAAACTTAGGTCCACTTGTGGTAACTTTCAAAAAGATTCAACAATGCAATGCGCTTTACTAATATGGCCATGGGTTGCGAATGGCACTGTGTCTTCGCTTGCAGGTAGCTATTGAAAAATGTAATAAATGGGTGCGTTCGTGGCATATCTGGTCACGTTAGTATGCTGTCTCTCCAATCCAAGTGTCTGTTTATAACTATACTCTCCCCATATGCATAGGAAATCATCCGATAGAAGCACTTCGTAAGAATTGTACTGTAAATTATGAATCCACTGTAATCGTTGGATCACTGACTCAGAATGTCATATGCCTAGACTAGACAATCTTGCAGTGACAGTGTTCGTTTATGATTAGTATTCATGTGTACACTGGTGGTCATCAATAGCTTCAAAGAACATTGTGCCACAGGTGGGAATGCTATTATATTTGTGCCCTATGTACATATCCTGTTTGCCTCTCCCTCCTGTTATGTAGTGTAATGTATCTCCCTCTGTAAGTCCACAAAACTGCAAAGACTGCGTGGGTGTTACGCAGGAGAGTTTTGTATATTGCACTTAAAGCCTAAGTGGCTTTCGGTAACCAACAGACTTCATCTCACGCAACATATAGAAAATGAGAAGCGTAGCTGAGTCAGGAGAGCAGTTGAGGTAACGATTAGCATGGAAGTAGCAGCTCTGGACAGCTGGAGCATTTGTACTTAGCCCCCTCCCATCGCTTGAAACTACAAGAAATCACATTCTCAATTTAGTTTTCTTGTTTCCATTGTGAAGTAAAACGTGAAAATCCGGTCATCAGCTGGATATATGCAGCACCGTTTGGTTGTTGCTATCCATGTCAAGTTTGACATTCATCGGCTTACTAATGGTTAATCAGACTGTACTGGTTAGTTGCACGGCATGTGTTGGCTGTCGTGTTTGCAGGTCTACGTGGATGAGGCTCTACATACGTCTACCAAGCAAGAGTTTTGCGAACGGCTTAGCAGAAAATCTTTGCAAGCTGCCTGCAAGCAGCGAATGCAGCCTCTAGATTTTAATGATGTCAAGACGATAAGTCGTGCCGCTCGGCTCAGACGATATCGGTGAGCTTCTGCCAGCCTTTCGCCTGGTACAGATATCGAGCACTCTTCTATATTGCTGTGGGATCAGCTGGGCAATGTTACATTAGTCAGTTGAGTAAATCGTGCTTGAAATATCATCTTTATTTGGGACAACTGCCAATTTGGAGCCACCAGTTCAGACGCGCCCATGCATACCGGCGTTTCAAACACTGTTTAATGTCCCAGATCCCATATCGATACTACTTTTTGCTATTCTGCTGCCGATGTGCTCGTGGTCTTTTAACTTGAGATTCGAAGTAATATTTGCCTTGCGCTATCACGGAAGCTTGCTGTGAGACAGGGAAAATGTTCCTTCGGACTGACCGCTGTTCTCACTTTCACTATTTGGTAGAATCCTTCAGGAGGTCAAGGAAGAAACTGGCTGCATTGACAGCTCGTCTGCAGATGAAGAAGGTAGACTCTTTTGAACATATAGTAAAAGCACAACTGTATAGACTTATATTGTGTATTAAAAGATTTCTGGGTTCACAAATTTCTAGATGCGTTGATGGACCCAATTGAGCAACTTGATGCCGTTGGCCATTTGAGCAGTGAGCAATACAAGCACACACTACGACAGCATCGTAAAAGACGTCAACGACGTGATGTATGTTTGCAGCTCTCAGACTTGCAGTTGCCATAGTGCAATGCTAGATGCTGGAATTTTGCAGGCACCGGTGCTTGTGTGAATCAAGTACAATATGAATATAGTTGTACTTTTTTAGGTATCCCCCGGCCTTGAAACAGGGACAGTATCGAGCATCCACGACGTCATTGGACGTGTTTTTATGACCAAAGCTAGGAAAGTATCCAATGAGAGCTCGGTCACAATCTCCACTCAACGGCAATCAGCTCAGAAGTTACTGAGTTTATCTACAAAAGGCTCCGTGTCACCACTGGGACAAGCAGCTTCGGCAAAGAAATACAAAAGGAGACTTGCAAAGCAGCCCTCTTTTGACGATGAAGACCATGTTGTTGAATCCCGCCAGGCTATCAGTGGTGGCACGAATGAGCTGTCAGGTGGAGCTGACTCGGTTGCTTTGCATGGGATCATCAGTGACGACTGGGACTTGGATGCCAACGGTTTGGATTCTCAGTAAGGGAACTTGCTGGATGCTTTCTAGTTTTACCATCTTTTTTTTATTTACTTGACAGGAGAGGTCTTTTTCATTTATCACCAAGTCCTTCCTGAGCACTCGTTGTTCAGTCGGGGCATCGTGGCATTGCACGGCAGTGGTTTAGGTCAAGCCTTAGTAGCTCATTTCAGAGTTTTGCTGACCCCAGCCACAGGTCGTGTGGTTAACCTTATCATTTTGTATTTTGCGGATCTATTTTGATGCCTTTCTTTTTACACTTTATATTCTACCTCTTAGCAATCTAATCACTAATCACGGTATAGGCTTTCATTACTATTCATTTGGCTCTCAGGTCTATCTGTGCGTCGATCCTTCCTGGTATGCTAGAACTTAATGAGTCTTTCGACTCCCTTGCAGCTTGGATTGCCGGCATTTGCACTTTAACAGCAGTTGTCTTTCTTAAATTTAATGAAGACAAGACCAACCTAATAGTTACGTGTGCTGTGCTAGCAACCCCTAAAAATGTGTGCACACCAAAAGCATGCAACTATAATAATAATTGTAAATATATGATTTAATTAATTTAATTGGCTTGATATCTTCCAAATCGATTACTAATATACCAAAAGAAACCAAATATATCACTGTGCAGCTAGTCTTTAAAGAATAATAGTTCTGTAGTTTCGTCATGCATTAATAGTGCAAACCCTTAATCCGGCAAATATCGTGTCAGATTTTGAGATAGCCAGTCAGAATGTCTGTTCAACCATCTTTCCTGGAGCACAGCTAATTGGATGCTTGTTTGATCTCTTGACAGAATCTATGGCGCAATTTTTAATATTCAATCTTGCAACAGAATAGTATGACGACGAAAATCTGTAAATGTACATCAAAATAAGTTTTAACCTGTAGCTTCGTTCGTGTAGTGGCTGTTCCTGTTGTTTTTGACAAATTTGCCGAAGACCGCCCACCTCTAATGGCACCATTGATCAGCTGCTAGGAAGACGTATACATTGACAGGTAGCTAAGAGGTCGACGTGCAAATCCAAGGTTCTAGCACAGGAGCTAGCGCAGGCTGCTGCCAGGTTATTCGTCTGTGGAGCCAGTTTTTTTTTTTACTAGACAGGCTAATAAGCAAGTCTTAGATGACAAAAGCCCTCAGAATTTGAGCATGTATTTGCCGGTTGAATGCCTTTGACTAGAAGCTCATGATTCAGGCTATTCTTGTGATCTAAGCCAGCGACAAGAATTTCTAGTTTTAAATGCATCCATAGATAAACATCTGTCGACCTCAGCATGATTATGCTCCATGACCATTACCGACTGTTGTTATGTCTCTAACGAAATAAATTAAATAACGCACATGTTAAGCTTTCAGCACTCCACCCTACAGGATATGCTAGATCATGCTGTTGTTTTTCAATCCCAGAAAATTGAATCTGTGCTCCTGCAGACTAGAGCATGTCATGTAATCCTTTTTCGTGTGTGTGTGTGTGTGTGTGTGTGTGTGTGTGTGTGTGTGTGTGTGTGTGTGTGTGTGTGTGTGTGTGTGTGTGTGTGTGTGTGTGTGTGTGTGTGTGTGTGTGTGCACGCATACACATGTATGAAGTTTGATTTTGATAAGATCAGAATTCGATGCTTTTGTGTTAAGCTTGCTCAAAAGTACTGCAGCTGATGACAGCATCCTGCTACAAGTATGTGACTACCCAGCTCCCGGCAAAGATTGATCGACTGACCAGCACTTTATGCAAGATTTGAGTCCTGCTTTTTAGTTAGTGCGTGTTTCTCTTTTTCAAGCTTACTCAGTACCTATCTAATTTGATTGCTTAATTGTAGGCCTGCCTCAGGCTCTGATCCGGTTGGCTTGCACCACGAAGATTTCTTTGCTCTTCTGGGTCATATTGTGCAAAGTTTTCCCAACTCGAGAGCTTCTACTCAAAAGGTGACACTGTGTGCGCAGAGCGCAGCAGTGCTTAGCTCATTTTGAACAGTGTACATTCAGCATCCACTCTGATTGTGGCTTAGTATATCATTTATCATTAGCTGCCTTCTGTAGTGGCGAGGCATGCATTGCAAAGGCTGTGCTGCTATGCAAATTGCAATGTGAGCTCGACTGTGCATCAGCTGTCTTCTGATACGCTTCTTAAACAATGGCGTGCCTAGAATAAAGTGCCTGCCGACGAGTTTGCTTTGGTCTATCAATAAGAATCTTCCAGCGTCCCGTGTTTGACTCATCAAGCAGTCGGCTGCCAAAACTTCAAACCCTTAGTTGCTAACGCTTGTCCAGTTAGTTTGGAGTCGAATAACTTGCTGACTATGGCACTTGACGAAAGTGGACCCTCTCAATTACTGGAGTGCTTGCCAAACCACATGCCGCTCTGGCTATGTCTCGTTCTGGCTATGTCTTCTTGAGAGCCACAAATGGCTAACTCGATCTGCTGCAGCCCTCAATTCTTCCTATAGGCTACTCGGTAATAATAATATTTATGATACATTTGATATAGCGCCATCAGATAACTCAATCTCTTTCTAGGCACTTGACATTTCTCGTTTGCTCAGGGCAGCCGTCAGTTTCCACCTATTTTATTTTATTATTATTTTTTTTTCCACCTATATGTTAGCTCACTGAAATCAAGATGGCCAATTAATTGTGTCTCGATTGTCCAATGCATTTCTTCTGACTGGGACATAGATGACTCTCTGCTCTAGTGCTCTAGTGGCTGCATTTTGTTTGAAACCAACCAGCCTGATTTCTTTACCTTCCAATATTTACTTGATGACAAATTGTGCTGGGCTATATAACCTGTAGTATTTCAAATGGTCCTCATTGAAATTGTTACTATAGGGCCCCATTGAAGACCGTGCCGTTGTGATCGACCTATATCTATCTAGAAGCATCACACTAGCCTTGTTTATGGATGAGTTTTTGGGGTTCCTCCCTAAAAAATGTCTTTGCGTGATAGACCCTTGTTGATTATTAGGGACTGAAACACTCATAATGATGACCAGGCAATTGTCAGATATGCTCTTGATACCTTGGTGACTTCTTTTGATTTGGTCCCACACATCTGTCATGCAACTCACATTGGTGGCCACATTCTGGATCAGTGATCACAACGATGTTAGCCTCAATGACCTTGTTATGTGCCCACTTACCATTTTTTATTACTGTTCGATTTTGATCTTATCTGCTGCTATTAATCTGCCTTTATTAAGGCATAGTCCCGATTGATATAGAAAAATGTTTGCTGTCGTTTCATTATACATGTCTTGTTTATCTGTATCCACATTTCCTTTGACTGTTAAGATTTTCTTTGGTATTACTGAGGCTTTTTGCTTGTAAGCGGCAGTCTTGCCTGTCAGACCCTGAACATATTTACGAGACAGTAAATTATTTGCTTGATATGGCTAAGCTGCCCACTCTGCTGATATTGACTATGGGGCTGAAACATTTACTGCCTTTGGTGACCAAATTGCACATAGTTTTGCCCCATCTGCCTGCAGCAGTTGCCACGGGTTTCGTCGGATACTAGGGGTAGAACTAAAAAAAAAAGGTTAGTAAAAAGAGTGCCTTCTCTGAAGATCCCTCACCAACCCACCTTCTGTCTTCTCTGGTAGACTGGCTTGGCCCTGCCTTTCTCAGATTTGTGCTACTTCACTCGATAAAGTTATTGTTCCAAAACCATTCAAATTGGCCATCATTTGCTCGATACTTTGATAAAACTTTGAATGGACTCGATGAGGTTCTTGCTAATTATTGCTGAGTCTCCTTTCTTATCGAAGATTCTCAAAAAGTTGTTGCTCAACTTTTGTGGTTTTTATAGTCACGAATGGTTTTGTCAGAAAAATTTCAGTCTGATTTAGGCGACACCATTCCACCAAAACTGCTTCCCTCCATATAACAAGGGACATAATAATTTGCAGTAACTATGGTTATGTCATACTAGATATGTCGGCAGATTTCTATCGATCACAAGATCCTTATTCGGCTTATTATTCCATACTGACGATAACCGGGTTTACTTGTCATTTAAGCCATCAGAATTAGATGCAACGATAGTTTAATTTCACGCCTTCCTTGCATATATTCTATCCTGGATGTTGGATGATTGTCTCAAAACTAGGTACTGATGAAACCGAAATCCGGCTCATTTAGCGCCCTAAATGTTTGGCAGAAATAAGTGCTAATGCTCTCATAATTGGAGTTGCTATACTGCAACTATTGTCGGGTGAGTGTAATTAAGATGTGAGAAAATCCGTCCTTCTGTCACGAGGCAAGATGGCGCCCTTCCATCTCGCAGCAAGATGGCACAGCGTTGTCTTCCGTGACCATACTATGACTACTTCTACTATGACTAAGTGAAGCGAGTCCACCGGCAGTGAGCTCTCGTTGCTTAGGATGCCACAAGGTCGAAAGTGTTATATTGGGCCACACATTAATTTACATAGCACTTCAGCATTCAGCAGACTCGATATACCTGAACCTGTGCGTAGGTAGACTAAAGAGGAATTGGCAGCATGTGAGCTACCCCCTGGTTGTAGTAGATGTGAATGCACGCATGCTGCTATGGCTAGCAATGAATTCGTCCGTTGTTATCGGCGTATCCCTCGTAGAGCGCCGTAATGGCTATTAGCAACCTTCGAGTGGTGGCTTACGTGTTCACTGCCCGTGCGACGGTATTAGTGCATTGCCATTCAATTAGCGGCTGTTCATGCCACGATTCATTCTTTTCGTTCAGATTGAAGAACGGGTCAGAGAATGGCAGGAAGCCGTTGCTGCTAGCAAGGCCAGCGATACACCAGGTGCTGCCTGCGGCAGCGACAAGTGGTACGCCGATGGCGGAAGCACTGCCACTAACTGGGTCGAGCTCGTGCAGCCCGCGCTGAAGTATCTGGCTGGAGACACGGCCGCCGGTAAGCCTCGCTTGCATCTAACTGGGCCACCAATGCGGGCTGCCACCTGTGTGCGCCAGCCACGTTAGTGATGAATTTGTTTATTGCTGTCGTTGTCCTTGCGGCAACGGCCTCTTGTTGGGCTGTTAGTCTCGTGTTTTTGTGGACCTTGTTTCCAGCTATGAGTGGCTTGTGAAATGAAGTTTAAAGTATGACGTTTGATCCGGTTAGCCAAATGTTCTCCGGCACTTGCCGTACTTCTTGGAGTATATTTAGAGTAACTTAGCCGTCAGCAGACGTTGTTTTTCAGCTGTCTGCCTTTACTTTGCCCATCGAAGCCCTAAGAGAACATAAAATGTATGAGACATGTGAAGGACAAAGGCCTTCCCTAGCTTTGCCAGCATTTTGCATGAGTTGAGTCGTTATAGTACTACATCATGTTTGAGCCTCTGTGAAGGCAGCAAAAGAAATAGTGCATTGCATGGACTTTATAGCGTTTCTGGGGCTTCTGCCTTCGTACAAATCTTGGTTCTGTGCTTTTTCCTGTTCTTTATTCAGATAAATGTATAGCAATTTGACAGAGCATTCCAGGGGATTTCGTGGCCTGCCTGCAGGAAGTCTAGCCAGAAAAATATGTCCTCTAAGCAGGGTGCACGGTGAACCACACCAGCAAGGTGCTTGGATTTAATGACCCAGATCAATGGTTCAAGTCCTGCAACAGGCACTTTTTTATGGCCTGCTTTGTGTGAGCTAAGAGCCACTATGTCTTTCATGAGGCCATACAAATGATGCTGTTAAACTAGCGGCCCTTAACTCCCACGGAATATTAACTCGTACTGACTTTACTCGCAGGGGCGATGTGGCACTAAATGAATACATGCCAGCAGCACGTGTTTGTTTTTGGGCTGTCAATAAATATTTTGACACGCTTCACATAATTTACTATGCCTGGTATCACAGAAAACTCTCTTATTACCTGAACGAATTTATAGCTACAGCAGTGGCGGCAGTAGTGCCAGGATTTTTTGCGCCTTAGTATATCTCCTGGAGCGTCTTCACGAAATTGTAGTGCTCTGTTCCAAAATGACCTGTCAGTAGACGACCACGTCAGCCTTGAAGTTAAATCTGCCTACTTCCAGCTGCATGCCATTGCTGAAAATTGGGTCTGAAAAGATACTACAGAAGATACTGCAAAGATAAAACAACGATGCTACAGCAAAGCTGGTCCATGCATGTATGACATTCAGTCTCGACTTTTGGAACTCGCTATTTGCTCTCCCTGCTTGTTTCTTAAGGCGATTATAGATGGTGCACAAGTACGGAGCAAGACTGGTATGTGTTGAACGTCGTAAATGCCACATTGCAACACTTCTCGCCGATCTGCACTGGTTCCCCATTAAAAAGCGTACTGAATTCAAGGTTTTTTCACTTTTAGGTCCCTTCATTCTCTTCTTCCGGCCGGTGTATTCGAAATACTTCCTAGTCAAACTTTGGATTGTCCTTGTGACTCAAGTCGTTTAGATGTGCCTTTAACCAACCTTAAATTTTTTGGAGACTTGCCTTCAATTTGTATGCTCCAATATCTGAAGCTCACTCCTGGCTGACTTTTAGAGGTCCCCTGACTTAACGACATTTAAAAATGTGCTCAAAATCCACATGTTCCTCGCCCCATTAGCTCCGACCATGTGAAGTGTCCTTTGTGTGTACATGCATGCTTATTCTGTGCATACTATTAGTAACTAATTGACATGCTTGCTGTCCAGCATATGTAAAGTGCCTAGTAAGAGATTCGGGTGTCTTGTGGTGCAATGCAAATGTCTTGTTACTATTATTATTATTATTATTATTATTGTTATTATCCTCTTTATTATTAGCTGTTCCACTGCTCCAAGTCTATAGCTCACTTTGGTTGATGCCCCTTGACCCTGCCAACTGTCTTTTTTTATGTCTTGTCTTCTTAGGTATTCCCTATAATGGCACGTTCGTGCCACTGGTTGACTACAAGGAGCGCCTGCAGCTGTGGAGATGGCTTGGCATCGAGACAATGGCAAGCGCGTGGCAGAAGCAGCATAGCTCACGTACTCCGGGAGGCATCGATGGAGTGAGCAACGATGACGATCTTATGGATTCCGCCCCTGGCGAGGACGGCTCTTATAGGCGCTCACTGTGGGCTCACTGGCTTGACAACAAGACTGTCATTGTGGCCAGTGCCAAAGAAGGCTGCCACGGCGGACGGCAAAGGGAGCCTACGCCCCCGTCTCGCATGTGAGTGCCAAGGACCGCTGGCCGGTGTTTTTCGTTTTCAGGTCTGAACTTTCAAGGTCGCTCGCCATGTCTCTATTTTGTCTTGGAGAATCATCTCCACATTCGTGGTATGAGGTGACAGATTGCAAAATCCTGCTTCGTTCGTTTTTTTAGCTGTGTAAACCTAGGTTAAGTGAAGCGGTCAGATTTTGTGAGGTGCTATTGGGAACCTTGTGGGCTGCTAGAGAGCTCATTGCTTCTGCACTGGATTCTACCTGTGTTGTACTTTTCCTAGAAAATCAAAATCTGAACTAGCAGCACCCAAATGGAATTGCCTGTGTGTTCATAAGCGTCACTTTTGGCACTCGAGTTGAACATCTTGCTGCCACCTCTATAGTTCTAATATATATATATATATGTGTGTGTGTGTGTGTGTGTGTGTGTGTGTGTGTGTGTGTGTGTGTGTGTGTGTGTGTGTGTGTGTGTGTGTGTGTGTGTGTGTGTGTGTGTGTGTATGTATATATATATATATATATATATATATATATAGATATATATATATATATATATATATATATATATATAAGGCCTTTACGTATCCACCTTACCCTAAGTATCACGTTTGGCTTGTCTCTCGGGGTGGCACTTATAGATAAGTTATTTAACTTTATTTGTATGCTCTGTCAGACGCAGTACTTCGAAGTCTTTTGCATTGGGCTGTCCCCTCTAACTGCTGCATCGTTTATATTTTAAATAGCAAAACGACTTACGTCGTGAAACCTAGTTCAGACGAAGAACGAGCTGCCTTCCGTAAACAGGTATGTCGATTGATCTGCTGATGTGGCTGCTGCAAGCCATTCTCGACCTACTTTTTGATATTTCTGTCGAAGCAAGCATTACAGGAAGAACCTCCTGATTGGTCAGGTGTCATGCTCTAGTTGGTTGCTATGTTTAATCCGTTTGCCCAATGTACAGTGTATGTTGCTGCTGGTGTTCAACTCGTCATACTGACTACCCATACCCCCACCCCGGGCCTCGTTACCGGCAGTTGTTGCCAGTGCGTCAGAGGAGTCCACGTAAAACTGAGAGATCACCTTTTTTATTCACACGGTGAAGGCACTGACTGACTTTGCCATCCCATACTGTAGCCTGAGTCGAGAGATGCATTGTTAAAGTTATTTGGACGCTTTTTATAGCATCGTGTGGGGCTTTTCTCGAGCAGGCCTCCTTCTTATGTGTGTCACAGTGGTAACTGCAGACGGCACAAGCTTTTAGGACCTTCAGAGTAGCCCGTGTAGAGTAGCAGAATGTTCTAGAAGGCTTCCAGAATAGATGCATTTTTGTTTTCGACGGATATCTTTGTGGATTCCTTTTTTTATTCAAGGGTATTTTGTGTTGTCATTGTAAAAGTGGCTGGGTATGAATCCTGGCAGCTTGTAGGAGCTGACGTTTGAGCCTAACGATAAAGGGTCGTAAACCTGTTGAGTGCCTAAGCATTTCCTATAGGGTTAGGATACTCAAGTGGTGTTTGCAATTCCTGTGGCAGTGGCTTAAATAGACTGAATTGGTTCAGATTGTGGTAGTGTGCAACTTGAGATTGGACCCGTGCACTGAGAGCGGTACACTTCAGTAGATCGTGCACACTGGTCACATCCATGCCACCGGCAGTTGTCACATTCTTCAGACATGCACCTACTGAGCCTGTGAGGGTTTTTCTATCGACAATAATGTGGCATGTTGATCCTTGAATCAGCATTCTTCGAAAAAAGGCCAGTCGCTTTGGCTTAGATTGATATTAGGAAAATATCCAGATGCCCAAGCTTATGGATTGCATTGACACATTTTCCTTGCTCGTCTTCTATGTTTGCCAAAGCTGCACTAATAAAATGACGGCATAAACATGTGGATTGCATTAATAACAGTAGGACATTTGTATAGGGAACTAGATCTCTTTTTAGGCACTTGGCATGTGCTGGAAAAGAAGCACGATCAAATGTTGAATGTTAGCGTGCACAGTGTCAGCTATCATAAGCGCACACAGGGCAATTCACAAGGACGAAGCGAATGGTGCAAGGAACAGATAGGCTTTTAGCTTCTTTTAAAATATCGTTAAGTCGCGGAACTTTGTGACGTCAGTTGGTAGTGAGTTTCAGGTTTTGGAAGCATATGAACTGAAGGCACTGTCACCAAGAATCTGAGGATTGTTTAGAGGCACCACTAAGTGACTTGAGTCAGAAGAGGGGCGGTATGATGCAAAGGCTGAGTAGTAAGCATCTCGGATAGGTATTCTGGAGCCAGATAAAGAAGGAACCTAATAGTGAGTGGCAGAACCTCGAAGTCGATGTGTCGCCTGAAATGGAGCTATTGCAAGTCGGATAGAAGTGGAGCGCTGTGGCAGGGAGTAGAGTCGGCGAGGCAGGGCTTACCTTGGACCGCCATGGCACGCTTGCTCTCTTGTGCCCAAGCGCAGTGAAACTATAAGAGAATGTGCCAAAGCAAAACGTCCTTTGCCATCATTAACAGGCGCAAATTAATTTTTTTGCTGTCGATGATTTTTGACCTTCGCGCGGGAGCGTTTTCCGTGCATTGACAGTGAGCAATGGAACTGCCGCCGGTTCGCGCTCTTCGTTAGCTGTGACACAGGTCGTCTTCTTTTTCTTTTCCTTCTCTTTCTTCTCTTTCTTCTTCTTCTTCTTCTTCATCTTCTTCTTGACCAGTCCTCGTTGCTCCTACAGTTGGCCTTTTATCCTGCATCGTTCGTTCGTAGGAGTTGGAACGCTTTGCTAATCCTCGTCGGTCATTCACTTACCTCGTGAACGGCTACGATGCGGTGGTAGGTCCTGTAAAGGGCGTTTACGATAAGTCCGCCGGAACGGCCGGTGGCAACAAGGCCAGAGAGCACGCCCTGCTCGTGTCCGAGCGCCCGAGCTACGTCACCATTCTGACCCTGGGTAGGTGTGCGCGCACGCGCGCTGCCGCTAGCCTTTTGCTCAAGCCGAGAGCGCATCTGCTTTTTACCTGAACCGGTCAGCTGCTAGGTGCCGTGCTAGCGTGTGAATAATGCTCCAACAGGCATCGGCAGAATGCTGCTGCCGAGGCTGGGCGACTGTTGGAATGCAAACTGGCTGTCGCCGGCCTGCTCAAGTCCTGGAGGCTTGGGCGCTTGGCGCAGCTTTTGGGCTTTTCAAGACCTCGTTTGTTGCTCCACGCACCGTCTGACCGTCTTTCTAGTTCGCGATGCTGCAGCAAGGCTGCCAAATGGTGAAGGAACTCGCAGTGACATATGCGAGCTCCTAAAGGATTCTCAGTACTTAGCCGACGGTGTCACCGAGAATCAGATCAACACTGTGGTCAGCGGTGCGCTCGACCGGCTTCACTACGAGAAGGACCCGTGCGTTAAATACGACGTCGTCAAGAAACTGTGGATCTACCTGCACCGCAACCGCTCAGAGAACGAGTTTGGTGAGAGCGAGCGGCGGCTTTGTCGAGCTGAGCAGTTAGTTAATTTTAACGAGGCAAAGCAGAAGCTTGAGTGTAGAACGTTTAAAGTCGTTTAGGATTTGAATGTGCTACAGAAAACTCCCCTGGCTATTTTTTCGTGCTTAGTCCTTGCGGCTTTGTGGGGTTGCAGACAGAGATACCTAACACTACATGATCAGTAGTGGGCCGCAGCACTGTGTGCAGCACTTGGCGTCAGATTAGTGTGACCCTGCTGCTCTCTCCTTTACTTGCTCTCAGTTGATTAGCAGCAGCTGTGCAAGTGGCGGGCTGACTGAATGAACGAAGCACCTCCTGTGTCAGCTCCTGCTCCCACTCATTCTGCTGCCTGCTCGGCTGCGTTCAGCTGCTCGTCGACTGTCGTGGCTGTTGCTGCAGTGTCGGACATGCATTGTTCTGCAGCTATATTTCCTTTAGTCTGCTGCGCTTCCTGTAAGCTCGCTAATGGCTCTGTTTGACCATCTAGGTTTGATTCGTGGAATGCAGCTTTTAGGCTCACTTGTAGAGAGGAGCATAGTAGCATTTGTTCTATTCTTTACCTCGTTCTCTCCAGAGCGCATCCACGAAGTGCAAGGAGCCGTGGTGAAGGCTAAGAAAGCTCACATCAAGCCCAAGTCTGCTAGCAGCAAGGTACGCTTGAAGCAAACATACGCACTGGCTCCCGCTTATGCGAAGTCGTGCGTCGCGTGTCTCATCTCTGTGTGTTCGAAAGGCGGTGATTTCCTGGCGGCAAAAGTGATAGAGACTAAGGAAAACTCGCATGCATGAACCACGTCGTCTGCTGATGGTCCCTTCTTGTACTGGGTATCTGGCAATCACGGAGGCACTGTTAGCATGCCATTGCTGCCAGTGCCGCTCCTCCTAGTCAGTGTGCTCAGATCCGACTTTTGCATGTGTAATTCTGAACAAGCTTTTTTGGAACGGTCAGGACCCATCTAAGTTAGTTTGTCTAGTTGTCTAGTAGCTTCGTCTCAGGTCGGTCGTGTTGAGCCATCCCTGGCCTTGGTCATCCATCGACTTTCGGTGATGTTTGTACAGAGTTGTTCTTGCATTGACTCAAACTATGATCGACCTAGTATGAATGTTGAGACTAGGTTGATCTTCTTCAATGGATCTCTTTGGTGCAACTTTTGATGCTCATTCAACGATTAGTTATGCAAGCTATTTGAACGTTGTGCCACATTTTGACCCGGGTGCCGCAGGTATGCTCATTAAAGGCTCTGGATGTGAACCAACCGATCGTAGCAGGAGGCACGTCACAGGCATGCGCTCGCACCTTCTAAATATGCACACTCGCAAGGTGCGCACACCCTCGAATGTTGTGTAGAGGCTTGCCGGCCTAAAATAGGCGCATACTAGTGTATTAATTTAAACAAGTTTGCATTCGTTTCTTCTTCGGATTTCGAGATTCTGATGCGCTACTGCTAGCCAGTGGCTGAATCAGATGACTCTGTTCCTGTGTCATACAGTCACGGTTTGCCTCGAAGCCTGATTGTGATGGTCGCATCACTGGCGCGCATGCTTGTCTGCTGTCATGCTTTTTCTTGCTGCAAGCACTGCAGCAGGGAGAGTAGACAGAGCCGCGAGCTTCAAAATGCTGACTGCATAGAGGACTTCACTTTTCTGTGCTTCTCAGCGGCTCAGAGCGGCTGCCGGCGGCAGCACTTTCTCCGCGGCTGACGCGCGGCCGGACAACTCGGGCGGCGCAGACGATATCGACCTGGACGATCCGCCCATCAGCCCGCTGTCGCTGCTGCCCATGGACAGCCCACCCGTGCCGCAGCTGCACATGCCAAGGGGCGGCCTTCCGCCAAGCCCGGCTGCTTCTGCTGCCAGCGCGGCCGCTGGGTCACCCGACGCAGTCCTGCCCACTCATAAGTCCGTGCCTGTCGTCTCTGCTCCGAGCGTGACAGGCGGTCAGCAGTCGCTAATCAACCGACTAGTGAGTACAGCCGGTGCTGGCTACAAGCAGCCAGCCTTCGCCGGACTCGATCTGGGCTCGGCGATCTGTCTGTCTGTCTGTCTGTCTCTCTCTCTCTCTCTCTCTCTCTCTCTCTCTCTCTCTCTCTCTCTCTCTCTCTCTCTCTCTCTCTCTCTCTCTCTCTCTCTCTCTCTCTCTCTCTCTCTCTCTCTCTCTCTCTCTCTCTCTCTCTCTCTCTCTCTCTCTCTCTCTCTCTCTGTCTCTGTCTGTCTGTCTGTCTTTGACGAGCCCCACAGCTGCTGTCTTTTACCACAGGTGGTCGGCGGCATAGCAGCTGCACCTCCTTCTCGGCCTCGAGCAATTGGAACGCTCGCTGGCGAGACCGTCGGCGCTCCGACCAGCGACAGCCGTGCCTCTTCGTCCGCGAGTAGTGTCACTGCCTCTCTGCAGCATCAGCGGGCGCAGCCTCGTGCCGCCAATGCTGCTGCCGCCGCCTCACTGGCCCTGCCTGCCACTTCGTCGGCGCCTTTCGTCGGTCCGGCAAGGCCGGCGGCAGCTGCAGCAGCTGCCGCTGCCACCGCTGCAGCCCAGCAGCACTACACTTTCTCGCTGGTGCCATCGACGTCCGTTGCCACCGCCGGCATGGTCTCGCCTCTTGCCAAGGCAGCTGCTCCTGCATCGACGGTGGCCACCGTTAGGGCAGCGCCACGCTCCGGCCCCCTGACGGCTGCTGCTTTACGCATGCTAGATGCGGCAGGACCAGCAGCGGCCACGTCGTTGCCCGTGCCTGCTCTTGCCGACGGCACCCTGGCTAGCATTGTCGTCCAGCAGCAGCAGCGTCGACGGGGATCGGGAATGCGGCGTAAGTTGGTGTCTCCGCCTCAGCTTCGCCCTGTCTTCCGCTTCGTCGCGCGTGCCCCTAGCCGAGCCCTTGTTCGTTGGTGGCTGCAGCACTGCAGCTCTCTCGCTCGTCGTCCGCAGACGTGATGGTACGACAGCAGCTGCCCGGAGGTGTCGGCATTGCCTCTGTCGTTGGTGAGGCTGCCGCGCCTCCGGCTTCGCCACCCGTAATTCGTGCTGCCAGCGGTCAGATCAGGCTTCGGCTGGAGCAGCCCGTCTCGCTGGTGTCCGTGAGTCGAGCACGCGCATTCCTGGAAGATGGGAGGGTGCGCTCGAGCACGCGCTCGACGGGGAAGGAAGGGGCAGGCTCGGTTTTCGTTGCCCGTTTCTGCCCACCGAGCAGGCGCTTGCGGTCCTGCACGGTGCCGATTACTGCGGTCCGTCTTTGTGTAGCAGCAGCAGCAGCAGCAGCGAGCGTTCCGCCCTCTCGTCTTCGTAGCCTGTAGCTGCACGGCCCGTGGCCGGGAGCATCGTTCTGCAGCCTGCCGCCGTGCCGGGCGCGGCGAGCCTGGACAGGAGCGCTGCCCCACCTGCTTCTCCTGCCACTGCAGCAGCCAGCCCTGTGGTGCTCACAGTGCGCGACGGCAGCTCGGCCGGGGCCGTCGGCAGCATCCTAGGATCGAAGCAAGTTTTTAGCCAAAAAGCTTCAGGCATTCCAGGTGAGCGCCGCCGCCACCACCTCGTGCTCTCTGCCCACGCTGGCTGGCTTAGCCCAGCCAGCGTGGGCAGCCGCAGCAGCCGTGAGGTGCGAGCGAGTGCACGCCCGACTGCCGCGTTTCTTATTTTTGTTTCCTGTTGAGATAGTGTCTTCTTTTCTTATGCATACCGCTAGGTGCCACCGTTCTCCAAAAGATCATAACTGCCGTGCCTCAGCCGAGCGGCAGGACGCCGGCGGCCGTGGCACCTTCGGTGGCAGTCATGCAGAACGTCGGCGGCGGCCAGGCTACGCAAATGGTGGCACGCATAGTGCAGAGTGCGGCGTCAATGGCGACCGCGAGCGGCACCGCACAAGTCGGCACCGCTGGGCGAGTTGTACAGCAGCTGATATCTGCCGTCCCTGGTGCGTGCTGGGTACTCGGGCGCCGTCGGAGCGTCGGCAGTGCGTCATCGCTGGGCTGGCTGGCGCACTGAGCAACGTGTTGGCTCTGCTCTTCGCTGCAGGAAGCACGCTGACTCTTCCTGCTGCCACTTTCACGCGGTCTTTGACGACCACGTCGGCTTCCGTTGCACCCGGTACCACGTTCAAGCTGGTCACTGCACCGCAGGTAGTAAGGAAGAGACGACTCCGGCCCTTTCCCTGAAGGCGGCACCCTTCTGCTCAGCCGTGCGTCCGCCGTTTGGGCTCTGTCGACCCCGAAAGAATTTGGCTTGAAAGCATGCCACGTGTTGTAGCAGCCGTGGTTTCTGTGGTCACGCGAACGTGAGCTAACCATGCACTCGGCGCCCGCACACCCCCTCCCCTCAGCCCCTGGAGCTACAGCGAAAGTTTCCCTGATGTGTGGCTTAGGAAAGACAACGTCATTGGGCTGATTTCGGGTGACCCAGAGGCGGCCGGCTGAGCGATGGCCAGCCAACGAAGCACGACGTGCCGCAGCAGACCGAGCGTGTTGTTAGGATGCAAACGTTGCCCGGGAGCCCCATCTTTTACCGGCTACCGAGCGCTTTGCGCTGGCTCTTTCTTGCAGTCTTTATTGTTGCCATGAGAGTATGGCTTTTTGGTGCCTTTGCTTACATTTCACTTCTGCCACGTGGAGAGGCGGCCGTGGGACTGGCAGCTCTGGCTGTTGCTAATGCTTTTGAGTCGGACTGCTCCTATCGAGGCCGGTGCTCAACTAATTGGCTTGCCTCTCCTCAATTGCCTCCGAAAACCGAGCAGCCATCGTTAGTCTGCTCTGCCTTGCCGTTCGCCAGGTCACGGTCACTAGTGCTGCAGGAGTCGTGCCGGGGACTACGCTGGTGAAGCCTGGCATGGCCTCTGCCCTGCTCACGGAGAAGGGGGCTAAACTGCAGGCTGCTTCCGGTGAGTGCTTGCCTACCTCCTCCGAGGCTGGGCCGTGATCTTAGAAGGCATCGGTGTCTGTGCTGCTTCCCGTTTCAAGCCCACCTCAAGCCCTTAATGTAGTGGACCTCTGGCCGGTATCACCTGTATCCTGACATTTGCTGGCGTTTGAACTTAGCTGACGTTGTTTTTGGTGGGAGGGGAGTAAAAGGAGTCAGACTTGGTCTAAGCACCGCCTGCTCATTAGCGCCACTCTCCTCCGGTCTCCGCCCATGAACTAGTATCGTAGCCTGACATGCATAGAAGTATCACCGAGAGAGCCATGTTAGATCGATTGCAAGTGTGGTGCTGATGGACAGCCCCTGCCGTTTCGAGAAACCGGAAGATTCTAGGCAGTGCCATTTTGTGTACGTTTGTCGAAGCTCCATCCTTCTTCACTGACGTCTGCGTTGGGTTGCATTAGTGGGGCATGCTTTTTAAAAACGCAGAAGCGCCGAAGGCTGTCTGCTGTGGGACAAAAAGCAGAAAATTTCACCTCAACGGTTGAACGATCTTCCTCCGAAACCTTTATATGATGCATGGAAGAATGTGAACGTGTATAGTGTAGTGAGACCCACCTGGTAGCCCTTGCTCTTCACGACCTAGGTGGCAGGTTTGAGTCCTTCAGCAAGCAGTACTTTTATTACCAACTGAAACCGGTGGGTGGCTATAGCCGTCAGACTTGCAAGTCTAATTGGCAGACTACTTCGTGTCTATGGGACTAGCTAGCTTGTATTTCCTCCGATCGATCTGTGCAGTTTCTTGTGTGTGGGTAATTGTCATTTGTATAACACTGCTTGAGATTGCAACTTGGGCTATTGATTGTGATATCTTGTCGTTCGATAAGGATACATGGACTGTGCAGTAGTGTCGATTACGCTAGTATTACAAAGCCACAGAATCGAAGTATAAGAATTATTCTACAGATTGGCAAAAGTTTTTTGTCGTTTGACTATAGAGTATTCTGGCCCTCTTCCAGACCCAAGCAGCGTGGCTCAGTTTCTCTTTCAGCTGTGTATTTTGTCTTCTCGGGTGGTAAAGTAGATGCTTAGCTAGGTGTTGCAGATACTCGTCTACTGTAATGATTTTGTGCCAAGTGGAGCCACGATAGAGAAGATAGGCAACCCAAGGCCTGATTAGTGTGGTGCATCAAAAGAAGAGTCTGCATGTGTCGAAACATGGCTTGCAACAATTCTTGCATGTGTCGAAACATGCGAGAATTCATTAGATACTTATCCAGTAATGTGTGCAAAACCGGCTTACGGCTGCCTGGGGACTCTTGTTGTGACATTCTTGTGCAGCAGCTGTATTTCACGGTCCGAGTTGTCAAAGGTGAGTGAAAAATTAGAGTGCAAACGCCTCACTCTTTCCAGCTTAGCTGTTTGCGAGAATATCTTTGTGAGCTCCATGCTGAGCCATCTCAGTAGAGGGAGAGATGTAAACCCAGACTAGGCTACCTCTTTCACAACCAATGCCAAGCTTCTTCGTGATAGGTCTGACAATTGTAAATTTGAATATTCGAAAGCCACATGAAATATGCCCTCGTTGAGATTTGTGTCATTAAACAACCAACTCGGCGGACCGAGTGTCAGGAGCTGCAGGCCACTTCCTAATTAAGGGTGATTCTTATTTTATGTGTTCATGATAGAAGCCAAATGAACAGGTGCAAGCCCATTAGCTGTAGGTAATGTAATGTCTCTCCCTCTGCAACTCCATAGAGCCACAACGACTATGCGGGTGTTACGCAGGGGAGTTTTGTATAGCGCACTCACAGCCTAAGCGGCTTTCAGTACGCATTCGCTAGCCAACAGACTTCGTCTCATGCAATAAAGAGAAGGTAGAAGAAGCATAGCAGAGTCAGGAGAGCAGTTGAGGTAGTCAGTAGCATGGAAGTAGCAGCTCAGGACTGCTGAAAAGGATGAGCCATAGTCGGCAGCAGGATGAGCCATAGGTAAAGATTGGTATGTGTCCTTCCGGTGGTTTGTCAGTTGTAAGCTACTTTATTGAGGGTCGAATGTTTCTGAAGGTGAGTAGGAAGGTCGACAAGGTTCACAGTAAAATGCACCAAAGTATGTGCCTTTGTTCGTTAATTTTAATGTTAATAAAATGCACCAAAGGTTCACAGTAAAATGCCAGTAACATTAAATTAGAAAATTGTGATGCGAACCGTGGTTAAATTGCATCCTGATCTTACTACAGGCTCAAAATCTTGATCGATAACTTGCAGTAGCCCAAATCCTTGGTGAGCTTTTGCACGTGCGTCACTTTCCATTAGTTCTCTGTGTGGAAAAGTCAACTGGCAGCGCTTGCTCTGCCATATCTGCAGTAGACACCAGATATAGATATATATATATATATATATATATATATATATATATATATATATATATATATATAGAGAGAGAGAGAGAGAGAGAGAGAGAGAGAGAGAGAGAGAGAGAGAGAGAGAGAACAGCATCAGTGATAAGTGGCAATGAGTACCAATTTGCACTCGTCAGACTGTATGTTTAAAGTAAAGCATCATGATTTGATGGGCTGCACCAGGGGGGGGTAGCAAGTTGTCAAATTGTTAATGATATTGGAGTCTGTGTGACTTGCTGCTAGTGACTATGGGAAGCTATTTGACCTTGCTACCCCACCCACTGAAATGTTGCATGTCCGTTTGGTGCTGCTCGAGGAGCTGCAAACTGAGTGCAAACTTGTGCTCAAACATACCCCAATGTAGCAGTCTAGCCTTGCCATGCAAATGGCTTGGACTTGCTATCGCTATGCCGAAAGTTCGGCGGCTTGCTTATTGCCTTAGATGCAGTTGTCTTTTTCAATTCCATTTACCATTAATGTAATCTTGAACAGCCATTCTTCCTCGACTTTTCACCAGACACGTGCTGTGCACCTTGGGAGACAATGAATTAGGAGAGCATTGTTGTGTTTTTTGTAGGCATGCTGCACCATTTTCTTTATATGAACCCTCTTGTTCGTTGCAGACATGGGTCACCGGCCAGTAGGTGCACACGTCGTCTTGGCAGCACCATCGTCACACCAGCTCGCAGAGGGTAACGTGCCACAGCGAATTATCCTGTCGACTGCCGCACGATCGTCAGCACTGACGTCAGCAACCTCGGCTCCAAAAGCCGTAGGTAGGTAGCCCGTGCAACAGCTACCAGCCTGTCCCCTGTCATTGGAGAAGGGATAATTGGCAGTAACTATATATTTGTTGCCGTTTGATGTTTTCTGAAGGGGACTGATCATATCAATCCCGACTAGGCTCCATACGTTTCCATACAGTGGTATACTATTGAGTGGTGGAGCCTCTTTGCTGATTTTGGGATTTATGATAAAAGACATTTTTCATAGTCTTTGACATGTCGCTGAACGCTGTTCTTCATTTCTTTCCAGTAATAACGGTCAGAAATTTTGGCCAACGTCTTATCTCGCCCAAAATGGCCACCAGAAATAAGGTTGTCATGACAGACTTTCCAAGATAGTTTGAAGTCAGCTTTTTGTGAGAACTTCCTTCCCTCCATGATAAAGAATACCTCCTCCAGCTTGATATGGCTTAGCTGTTTGTCTAAACGCCAGTCCACTACCACCCAGTCTCCCTTCTACCATTCCTATCAAAGACACTGGAACGGATCGTGGCAGACCAGCTGAACTCGTATATCGAAACCTCACACCTTGCTAGTAAGTTCCAGTCTGGCTTTAGAGCTAATCACTCCACAGAGTCAGCATTGCTTCGGGTATACAACGACCTACTTAGGAATGCAGACATGGGTAGAGTGTCTCTTCTTGTTTTGCTCGATCTTTCGGCAGCTTTTGATACCATCGATCACAAAGTACTTCTAGAGCGCCTCTCATCTTGCCTGGGCATCACTGGCACTGCTCTGCAGTGGTTCAGGTCCTATCTCAGTGGGAGACTCCAGAGTGTTGACGTGAATGGACAAAGATCATCTGAAGTACCTCTAAAATATGGAGTACCTCAGGGCTCTGTGCTAGGTCCGGTCCTTTTCACCGTTTATACTCTGCCTCTCGCTGATGTGATTGCCAAGCACAATCTAGGCTTTCACTTCTATGCGGATGACACTCAGTTGTACCTTTGCTTTAATCCCCCCCAGCCTTCGAGCACCTCAAATTCTCTCAACTCACTAGCTGCATGCATTGATGACATCCGCACATGGATGGCAGCAAATTTTCTAAAACTTAACGATGATAAAACTAACTTACTAGTTATGGGCAAACCTAGTGTTATTCAGAAATTGGAAAGGCTGACTTTCAAAATTGGCTCTGCCAGCATATCTCCAGTTGCATCAGCTCGAAATCTAGGTGTCATATTCCAAAGCGACCTCTCGTTAGACGACCACATCAGCTCCACAGTCAAATCAGCCTATTTTCAGCTTCATAACATTGCTAAAATTAGGGCTTGTTTAGATAAGGATACCACGTCCAAGTTGGTGCATGCATTCGTGACATCTCGTCTCGACTTCTGCAACTCACTGCTTACAGGCCTACCAGCATGTGCGATCAGGCGATTGCAGCTTGTGCAAAACTCTGCAGCTAGGCTTGTCTGTCGTGAGCGTCGCAGTTGCCACATTACTCCACTTCTCGCCGACCTGCACTGGCTACCAGTCACCCAACGGATTGACTTCAAGGTTTTGTCGCTCACTTTTAGGTCTCTTCATTCTATGGCTCCAGCCTACCTTTCAGATATACTACCCCATCAGGCAAAGCATCGTACCACCCGCTTTTCGGAATCCAACAGTCTAGAAATACCTCGTACAAACCTTAAATCCTTTGGAGACCGTGCATTTAGCTCGTATGCTCCCACAGCCTGGAACTCCCTCCCGACCTGCATCAGAACATCCCCTGACCTGACCACATTTAAAAGAAACTTAAAAACATACCTATTTAGGACAGCATTTAGTGGGTCCTTGTGATTCGTCCTCGATGTGCTTATGCGTGCTGACACTGTTCATGCTGCCACTAACCACATTTGCATGCTGACCCAGTGCATGTAACCCATAACCATGTTATTCATTTTGTTTGTTTTTCAAGCATGATTTTACTTACTATTCTATTGCGTATCACTTTGCAGCAAATGTAAAGCGCCTAGAAAGAGATTAAGTTCTCTGAGGGCGCTTTATCAAGTGCAATATTATTATTATTATTATTATTAAACTGAGACTTGGCATTCACACGTTTCTGTGGAGGTGATCGTAAATGCACTGGGGTACTTCTGTTGTATTACGGTAGAATCTCACAAGCTGGTCATGCAGTTGGTCTTCCATTGCTGAGGACGAAATTTGAAACATAATTACTTTAATATATAAATGGGTGTTACGAGACGGCCTCTTGTAAGATTTTCTTACGTAATGTGCACATTGTTAAACTGCGTATGAAACATTTCAAACTGTGATCTTACGATTCCGTTACTTCCGACAGCACTTCAATGGAATTGCAGGTGTATTCGACTTCCCGGTGGCTTCACTAGCTTCCCATACTTTTAAGAACTGCTTCAATAGATTCAATTGTTTCAATTAAACTCGTACTTCCGTGTATATGCTTTCTAGATATCGATATAAGTTCTTTGTCTACTGTTCTCTCTGTATGGAAAATTGCCATAGAACTATTAATTTTAACTGAAAGGTTTGGTTCTGTGTCATCTTTCAGATGATGTATATTCTGGCTATTAGGAATAAGGTCTGGCCCAGTCCATTTTAAACCCCAGGTATAGTTTAGCCTAGGACACCCTATTCCCCTCCCCCCCATACTCTGGCCTGGGAGAAACTGCACCCGGGTTCAGTCTGGGCAGAAGATATTTTCGCCTGCTATAGCTGTAAGTCGCTGCTGAGCGTTCCAGCTGAGGAAATTAGCATCGTTGGACCCGGCATACTGTTGCCTTGTTCATTCCAAATTTATTTTTCTCGTCATGCACGGGTGTGCCAGGAAAACAAAAATTGCATTTCCCTTTGCAGCAAATGTAAAGCGCCTAGAGAGAGATTGAGTTCTCTGAGGGCGCTTTATCAAGTGCATTATTATTATTATTATTATTAAGATCTTTTGGGTGCCATTTGATGCGATGCCCTTTATTCCATGGGCTGTACATAGGCTCAGGTTGCTCCCATGCTTCTTAAAAAAATACTAGCTGATTTAACAGCCTCTTTTTGTGTAGCGACAGAAGAGCCGTTACGGCTATCACCACCGCTGCTGCAGCAATAAAGGATCGCCCATCGCAGGATTCAAACCCACGACCTCGGGTCACGATGCACGATGCTTGGCCTGGTGGGGGAGCAGATCTGAGAGATAGGCTGGAGCCAAACAATGAAAGGACCTAAAAGTGAGCAACGAAACCTTGAAGTCGGTCCGTTGCTTGACTGGTAGCCAGTGCAGGTCGGCGAGAAGTGGAGTAATGTAGCAACTGCGACGCTCACGACAGACAAGCCTAGCTGCAGAGTCTGTAGTCGGCCAGGGCAGAAATGTGATCTTTATGAAATATGATCTATGTGAAATAGGATCTATATGAAATATGATTTATATGAAATATGATCTATATGAAATATGATCAGGGCTATGATCGAAACGTGTGGTCGAAGTTTCCGTGCTGCCGATGCTGCTGTCGAAAGCTTTTGTCTTGCCGATCGTGCTTGCCGATCTCGCCTGAGCCGCTTGCATATAACGACGCCCAGTCGACCTCGATGCTTCAGGTACGGTAACCGTGGCGGCTGGAGGCGCTGGGAGCTCCTCAGCCGGCGGCGGCCAGGTGATTACCACGTATTACACGGCCACTAGTAGTGGTGTAGCGACGGCGTCCCCTACGGCGTTCATACTCACCAAGCCGATCTCGACTGCTCCGTCCGGCGGCGGTGGCGGCATGCTGCCAGCCAGTGCAATGCTGGGCACTCAGCAGGTGGTGAGCACGCTACGCTGCTGTGGCCGCGCTCTGCATCACTCGCTGCTGCTTCGGTGGCGGGCTTTGCCTTGTCTCGAAAATTTATTTAGGTGGCAAAGGAAGTCGTTCTAGCCACGCGCATCCCCCTGGTCACACGGTTGGGCGAGCGCAGCGAGCTGCTTGGGGCGATTATGAGTGTCGGTAGCAGTATCGGTCCGGCCGTGAGGTGGGAGCACTGCACGACCCGGGTCGTGGCTTCCGTGCAGTCCTGCTGCAGGCTACTCTTTATTGACCGATCAGATGGCAAGTGGGTGAAAGTGTGCTAACCACTCAGGACATGACTGCCGAGTCAGAGTCGGCCGCTGTACTTTTTTCTTGTCATTCAATAATAATAATAATAATAATAATAATAATAATAATGCACTTGATAAAGCGCCCTCAGAGAACTCAATCTCTTCCAAGGCGCTTTACATTTGCTGCAAAGGAAACCAAGTCTTCCGAGGTTTCTTAGTAGATGAGTGTGAGAGAATACGTTGGCACCACATTCGCTCTGCTGCCTACTGTTATCTCCTCGGCCTTTCTGCACAGCAAGGATCGATCGATTGAAAGGAAGCACGTGAGCAACCACAGCCCGGCTGTTGGCCATCGAATTACTGAGAGCATATCTGCCATTACTGTTCCTGTCGGACGACGTTTAGTTTTGGCCTGTGCTGTCCTTTGCAAGGTTCATGGACGGACGGCAGAGGCAACCATCGGCTAATACTAGATAAATGAATGTGCAAACATTCGTGCCGGTGCCGTCCTCACTCACTCGGTTGTACGTGCTGTTGCTCTCCGGAGAAGCATGCATCCCTCTAGGGCTGACGGATGTCGACCTTCGAGGGCAGTTGCCTACAGAACGGCGTATCTACTGTGCCTAAAATGTTGCTAATGTGCTAAGAATTAACTGCGCTAGTTACAATTGCTGAATGCCACAAGCCACGCTTTAGAACCGGCTGCAGTCGATGTGACGTTTTTACCGGATTGGATATTTTTATTGAATCGCCAGTGCACGTACACGCATTTGCCACCTTCAAATTCGATTGACAGCCTATTGGAGTGGCTCAGCCTCTGCCATACATTCTTGCTCATCAGACAAAAGCTCTTTTGCATTCAATGCTTGCACCTCCTTTAGTGATGTCCGAAGCCGTGCCTGGACACCATTAACGTTCGTTCTTCACTCGAGGACTGTGTTTGGCACACAAGCAAAGGCGTTTGCTCGTGAGTTTGGATCCTGCTGTGGGCGATCCTACATTGCCACTTCAAGTAGGGGGGTAGCCTCCAAGGCTCTTCTGCTGCTATACAAAAAGAGGCTGTTAAATCAGCTGGGCTTTTTTTTAATACACCCTCGTCTGGGGGCATTCGACCATGCTTCCTTTGCAGCATATGTAAAGTGCCTAGAAATAATATAATTCAAGGAGAGATTATGTTCTGAGGGCACTATACAAATTTATTATTATTATATAGCAGGATACTGCACGAATACACAGTATCAGCAGCGACTGCTTCCTCGTGTCGTCATTCTTTTGTAGGCATACAGCTTGACTGCTGACGGCTCGTCCAAGGGCAAGACCATGGTCTATGGAAGGCTGATTTCAAATGCGGCACACGTGGGAGGCCAGCAGCAGCAGATGGTGATCACCAGGCCGACGACGGCCACTACCTCCGGCCACCACCCTGCCACTACGGTCATTGTAGGCCAGTCGCCTGTGGCAAAGAATGACTCCCTTATTATTGTGCCTGTTAAAAAGGCTCCTTCGGAGAAAGCAGCGGCAGCAGCTCCTGACAGCTCTAGGTAGCCTGTCGTCGGGAGGCGGCGGCATGTGATGTAATGCTGCCTCCTGTGCGCTCTCATGTGTTGCTTCATTAGAGCCACATGTCGATGTTGGCGTTGCTGTAATTTTCTTTTTATTTCAAATTACAACGTGCGAAGCATTACCGGCTGAGCACAGTATAGCGCCGACTCGCCTTACTTAATGGGGAAGTTGCTGCAGCCATGCGCCGTGCACACCCCTTTGCCCCTCACAACGAAAGGATCGCCCTTGTAAGTCGCCACTCCGGTTTCGTCGGTTTTCAAGTCTGGCTGCACTTGTTCCCACGTCTTTTTCTTTGGATTGAGCTGCTCGTCGGGCTCACCTGCAAAGCGACAGCCGAGCTAGCGAGCTCCGCTCTTGGCTGCCGCAAGGCCGTGCAAGTACACAGCAGCGAAAATGCTGCTGCTCGAGCCGTAGGGCTCGTGGCCGACAGGGTCGAACGCGCCGAGAGACGTGGACGCAACTGGCCAGCATCTGCAGCTTTCGGTACTCAGGGTGGAAGCGTACAGCCTGCAGTAGTAGCCAGGGTCAAGGCAGACTCTTTTGTCCGGGGCTCGGGCAGCAATGCAGCATCGCCTGGCTGTTGGTCTCACACGCAGGGCAGCTGAAGGGCAGCTCGTGTAAGGTGGCCAGAGTACTTGCATCAGAGGTACCCGCAAACCTGCGAAAGAGTAAACACGTCTACGTACGACCTGCAGCAGCATACCTGGATGCAGCTCGAAAACGACGCGGTCTCCAGGAACTGCTCCCGAAGGTGGGCTGATAATGCACACCTTGTCAGGCGTGCTGGCACACATTATCATAGCCTCCGAGAGAACGCCGCGCATTTTGGCCGGCTTCAGGTTGCATAGGAACACGCCGAGGCGACCTTGAAGCTACAAATAAATGGCATTACGTAATTAAATGATGGGGGAAATCGAGCCTGCTAAAATAAAATCAGCGTCTTTTGCTGCTTCATGTACCACTTGCTGCTGCACAGAACCTTATGAGGGGTTAAGGCGAAACCAGCACACTGCTAATTTGAGCTGTGCCTCCCCCTCTTCAGCGGCAGCTGAATAAGCTTCAATCGTCGAGTGAACAAATGCACCAGGCGACTAACTGTCAGAGGCGAGCGAGAAATCTGAAAACGTCAATACTCCACGACGATGCACCAAGGAGGCCTTCGCAAAAGCTGGCGGAGTGTACTAAGCGACTGTCCTCCATCTCCGGAAGCCTAGCAGCGCCCACAATGCATAGCCTCATTGTGAGCAGCAAGCACCAATTCAATTTCCTTAGGACGATTTTACCCACCCACCCCCCCCCCATGTCTATGCGCTTGCAGACTAAGCAGCCCCGGTCTCGGTTGTAAGCATAAGCAAACAGCACACTTCGATGCGGCATGAAACGTGGCAAGTTTGCACAACCCAGGGGGTGGCCTTCTCGCCGACTTACCTCTTCTAAAGAGACATGCTTGACTAGTCCGCTGACCACAGTGCGCAATCGATCTTCGGCAAGATCCACCTCTTCGACATATAAGGTGTCGGCATCCGGGTGCCTGGCAGCGCTCACGACACGGCCGACTTTCAGCAGCAAACGCGAACAGTCGGCTGGAGCCTCGGCAGCTGGCCCGTTCTTCGGCGGTGGAGCAGCTGAAATTTGCACGCTCAATGTTTGCTAGCGGCTTGCACAAGCTCAAGGCAAGCTACACTGCTTGCTCACTGAATGCAGCGGATGCAGGGAGCCCGTGCCTGCGCCGGATGCGGCCTCGAGGGCCCATCTCGACGAGCGGTGTCTTCTCAGCAGCAGCAAGCGTTTTGTAACCTTTCGAGCAAAAGTTACGGCTGCATGCACTCCACATTATCATATCAGCATGCAGCACTCCCAGCTAATTTAAAAACAGCCTTATGGCCGAGCAACACCTGGGAATACTGGGTCACTTCACTAAGGCAGTGCAATGGATTTAGTTTGCTCCCACCACCCATTAATACGCACACATACAGGCAGGTGCCCCCTCTCTCTCACGCGCGCCCGCGCGCACGCACACACACACACACACACACACACACACACACACTACACTTGGGGTCAGAATAACAATTGGCTGGAGACCAAGGACAGAAGTTGGGTGCAACATCAGCAAAGCAATTTGGCTCACCTGTTGCCGATCCATCAGACTTCTTGGCAGGCACTTTTTTTTCTTTTGCCGGCTGCACTTCCCTTGGAGTAGCTGCAGACTTATCTGGGGCTGAGCTTCCGGTTGCCGGGCTGGCCTTCGAAGTAGGCTGGCTCACGTGGACAGCATTTGCAATTGGTGGCGGCTGGGAAGAAGGATTCGGCAGCGACACCTGCATCACTGGCACGAACGCATACCCATTAGTACAATTCCATTGCCCGGACATCCGAGTGCTCAGGCAATCAGTCGTACACACACAATAAAAAAATCCTAGCTGATTAAACAGCCTCTTTTTGTATAGCGACAGAAGAGTCTTTTGGGGCTATCACCACTGCTTGCAGTGCCTAGTGTGCCATCACGGCTCACCAATACTGGTGTACCCCAAGGAAAATGTATATAAGGCAGCACTAGCCAAAAATAAATGGAGAGCAGGTCTGTGAGGTAGACTAGGCAAGTGTCATTTTCACCTCCAGTGGACTACGATTGGCCTCACCAAAGATGGATGGAAGACACCAAGCCTACATGACTTAACCTTCCCTATAAAAGACCAAGTCATTTGCCCGACCAAGATTCCAACGACAAATGCATGTGGTTGGACACTGATTCAAATGCTTGTTTGCAAAAAGCATATCAGGAGTGGAGCTCAGTCAACAGGCAAAGCCACAGGCGTTCGCCAAGCTGTCTACATTTCTGAAATATCTTCCTTCCATGAGCACCCTACAGCACATTTCGGAGCAGGTATCCTGGTTAAGTAGCCAGCTACTACACTGCACTCAAATCATCTTCGAGGGCCTCTGCCTAAACTTCAGAGGCAGCGATTGCATTTGAAAATGACTTGCAGGACCTAGTCCTAAACTGAACACGAATTACAAGCAATACCTGGCTGACTGTACGAATACGGTTACCGATATCCCCCCCAAATAAAACCTGCAATGATGCAAGCCCGCGGCTGACAGTATCGCTGCTACCAGCCTTCGTATCATTCGGCCAACCACTTACAGCCATGCTGCTCCTCGGACGCTGACAGATCTCTAACCAGCTTATTCACCTGTTCCTTTAGCGAGCTGTTTTCGCGGCGCAGCTTCTCCATTTCCAATGAGCACCATTCGGCGGCTGCAACGATCGCGCGTACGAAGCAATCGATATATCAATCAATGTGCCAAGCAAACGCCTAAAGCTTCAGACTCTTTTGTGTGTACAGGAAACAAACGTGTACAGGAAATATTAGTCCTGCTAGCAGCAGCAGCAGTTATACAGCCATAAGTAAAGTCCGGCTGGCAATCGCTAAACCTGGGAGCACAGGCGGCTGTAAACTAGATCCTCTGCAGACACGAGGCGAAACGCAGCTTAAACAGCTTCAGAAACAATAATGTGATATACAATTTTCTCGCCTTCTCAATTCATACTGCCGGTGCGTGCCGTTCCCGATGCGTCCACACAGGGTGCCTGCCGAGACGTGGGGCAATAGGCTGGCATGCGAACTAAAAGCCGGACCCCAATCTTTGACGCCGGCGCCTTATGCTCGCTTTGCCAACCAGCTATAATTACCCTTGGCTTGCTTAAGTGCAGCTAAGCGAGACGTCAAGGTCCTTATAATTTCGTCAGCTTGCGCCGATCGGGACAGGAAGACATGCAAAGCTCCCTGTGCAGCCATCATTACCGGAAGTGATAGGTAGGGGAAGTAATGATGTCACTCACTCTAGCCATCAGTGGCTTTAGGTCAATGGCTGGCCTAACCCCACTGTGCTCGTTTTACCAAGTGTGGATAAATCCAAAAATGAGCTATAGACTTGCATCGACAATGCTGCGAACACGTTATTGTGACTCCTGAACTGTAGTTATTGCGAGCTGAAAATAATGATATATTGTTTACATAAGCGACCTAGTGCCAAATATCTCGCTAGCTTGGCTCTGGTCCGCTCGGCCTCTGAGAGAGGGAGTTCTCAAGCATTCTGACGTCTCGAGGGAGGACGCACAGACGCGCCTCCGTGAGGTGGAACCACACGGACGTCATCCGGCTGGGATGAAGCGGCTACGTGCGCCGTTGGCTGGCGTTTCGGCCGATGCAACAAAATCGTTCGTCACGAGCACGGCTAACGTTACGGGTGCTTATCCTTTCAGATTAATGGCAAATATTGGCGAAAGCTAGCGCCTCGACGCACAATCAACTAGTTAACACAGCGGTCAGCAGAAGCAGCGCCTATATACGTATATATACTGCATACAAATACAGATTTTATGCTGGAAGATTTGAAGTTGCGTTATTTCGTGACACTTCCTCACTTTTGGTCCTGACGTTTTTAGCTTCAGAACGAGTGACTATTACAATGGCACAGAGTAGGCCGTTTTGAGCCAGCACAACTCTTGTCTTCGTCCGACACGTTTGGAATTAAATCTCAGTTTACTAAGGTGCGGCCGGTTTGGGCCGGCCAGCGGATCAGCTTTACGCGCCCGTCTGCTGCTGGGCTTTAAGCTTCCTCTACGAGCCGCATTTTGGCACGTCAGAGCAATAGCCTGAGTAGCGGTGGCTCAGCGTAACTCAAGCAGAGCTCTCGCACGTGCTCGGCTCTAGTTTCAACGCCTCCCTAGAATCGTTCCGTGCTGGCTGCCGGACTTGTGCCTGCGGTGGGGGAGGGCGGCAGCGGCAGCAAAAAGGCTCAATAATTAGGTAGTCTCCTTAAAAAAAAAACTGTTGCACTCCATTGTAGGTAAGTCTGAATGTCTGAACCGAAAGGTGCCGCCATGAAGTCTTTTTTCAAATGCCATCTAACCAGAGTGTGGTACACGCAATTGCAGAGCGCGAAGCTTCGCACCGAAGGCGCAGCGCCTATACATGGCGGCGACCGAAGATAGGAATACTGCAATCTAGAATGCCCAGACCTTAATAAAAAGTCCACGTGCCCAACGTAGAGCGGCATTTCCAAAGCCACTGAGTATCCCGTCTTCACAGCACCAGCCATAGTGTACACCTGATTCGCCATCATTCCAGATAATAATAATAATAATAATGCACTTGATAAAGCGCCCTCCGAGAACTCAATCTCTTTCTAGGCGCTTTACATTTGCTGCAAAGGGAAATGCAACTGAATGGTAAGTAAAATCATGCTTGAAAAACAAACAAAATGAATAATATGGTTAGGGGTGACATGCACAGGGTCAGCATGCAGATGTGGTTAGTGGCAGCATGCACAGTGTCAGCACGCATAAGCACATCAAGGACGAATCACAGGGACCCACTAAATGCTGTCCTAAATAGGTGTGTTTTTAAGTTCCTTTTAAATGTGGTCAGGTCAGGGGATGTTCTGACGCAGGTCGGGAGGGAGTTCCAGGCTTTGGGAGCATACGAGCTAAATGCACGGTCTCCAAAGGGTTTGAGGTTTGTACGAGGTATTTGTAGACTGTTGGATTCCAAAAAGCGGGCGGTACGATGCTTGGCCTGATGGGGGAGTATATCTGAGAGATAGGCAGGAGCATAGAATGAAGGGACCTAAAAGTGAGCGACAAAACCTTGACGTTAATCCGTTGCTTGACTGGTAGCCAGTGCAGGTCGGCGAGAAGTGGAGTAATGTGGCAACTGCGACGCTCACGACAGACAAGCCTAGCTGCAGAGTTTTGCACCAGCTGTAATCGCCTGATGGCACATGACGGTGGACAAGCAAGCAGTGAGTTGCAGAAGTCGAGACGGGATGTCACTAATGCATGTACCAACTTGGATGTGGTATACCTGCCTAACAGCGTAACAGGTGCTTGGTGGAAGAGCTTCTAGAAATTAGAAACCACCTGCTGGTCCGTAGGCTGCAGGATAGGGATTGAAGGTAGGGTTGAAGGTAGGGAGCCTTTATAAACTTATAAACTGTTAACCTCCCTGAAGTAATCTTTGAGGTTAGATGGGTGAGCAGGTGCATTGTCCAGGTCGACAGGGTCTTACATGGGTTAGTTATTTTCCTTGAGATGTTCCTTAACGTCAGAAACGAAGACCGAATTCACCCAGTCCACTAAGAATTGCTTGGCGGTCCAGGACCTCGGGTTTGCCCTCCACACGTAACCTGCAGTTTTTCTTTCAGAATCTCACCTTACTTAAATATCTCACCTTAATCTTACTTTACGCTCCAAATGATAAACGAGCAGCGGCTTAATCTTGCAGTCGCCGCTCGCAGTGGCGCACAGTGCGAGGGTGAGGCCTAGCTATCCTCAACGGGTTGGCTTCTGGCTCATCTCCTCTGCCGTGATATACAAGTCCGCCTTGGCATCTTCTTTCAGAAGGGTCCCGTCTAGTCACAGTTGAAGACTTTCTGAGGGATGTGTGATTCTGCTGCTATAATTCCTGCAACTGTTTGATTCTGCTGCTATAATTCCAGCAAGCATGTGATTCGGCTACTATAATTCCAGCAAATGTTTGAGGTAATCCTCAGCTGTCTTCATATCAGTGCTCGCTGCCTCACCGTGCCTGACAACGAAGTGAATTACGGCCCTCTTTAAAAATCTCGAACCAGCCGCGGCTGGCTTTAAATGGCTCGCCCGAGGCTTCGTTCGTCGAAGCGCCCGGGGTCTGCTGCAGCAAATCAGCGTAAATAGCTCGTGCCTTATTGTAGATTATATTCTCCGCCACTGTATCTCCTGCGAGCTGCTTTCCCGTCAACCACACCTTCAGAATCTTCTCCATATATTCACGGATTGATGCCGGCTGCTTAGAAATTATTTTAAAAGCCCTTGGCCGGCATTAAGCTACTATTGAATCCTTCTGCTTCAGTGCGGTGCAGATCGTCGTTGAAGTGCTAAGCTCGTGTTGCTTCGCCAAGTCGACTACACGCACCCATTGATCATGCGTTTTGACCCCCGTTGCAAGCTGCCACTAACGACACGTGCACGCTGACCCGGACCACGCCACCCCTGACCATGTTTATTCTTGTTGTTTACCGAGCATGCTACGACTAGCCATTCGACGGTACTTCGTTTGCATCAAACGTAAAGTGCCTAGAAAGAGATTGAGTTCTCTGAGGGCGCTTTATCAAGTGTGCTACTATTATTATTATTATTAATATTATTACCAACATCATCCTCTTCTTCTTCTCTTCTGTTCTTGGCACTCACTTTCTTCGGATCCATGGCTGGAAAACGAAGTTTTTCAAAATAACTGCAATACCAAATGCTAGTACAACATTGACGCTTCCGTTTAAAGTGAATGAGTGAAACGCAGGATGCTGGGCGGATGTTGCGGCTTTCGCTGTGACCTTCGCTGCGCCAATTAGCTGGCGGTGGGGTATCTGAAGCTTGCTCGTAACCCAAATTCTAGCTCTTAACTCAAAGCAAAAAATCTGCCGAGAGACGGCTCTGACCTAAAAAAGAAGCTCGTTAGTTGGGACACTCGTACGTCAAGGCACCACTGTAAGAGAAATGCCTCCCCGGCATTCCGGCAGCGATCGGTGCGATCGCTACCGAGCGTTCGCCAGGTACGAGCACCTGCGGCTCGCCGCTTTCTGGTCGATGGGGTGGTGGTGGGGGGGGGAAGCTAGAAAACCCTGGCTGAGGCTTTTACTTGTTCGCCCTACAAGCTCATAAATCGGCATTAGCGCATGAAAGTCGCCCCGCGTATTCAAATTGTCAGTGCTGCCATTGCTGCTCTTGGTTAGTGATGGCCCACTATTGTAAAGTCGCAGTGGATGAAATGAACCAAGAATTGGAGCGGTAAAGGAGGGAATTCTCGTACGGGCGAGTGGGTTAAAAACGCGGTCCTTCGCACGTGTGACTTGCTACAGGTTAAATCAAAATGAACACGCCGAAGTATTTTAAGCATTCCCTTTCGCAGCTGCTACGTTTAATCTCGCTGAGTCGTTTCTTTCCGATGATAAACTGACTAATGTATTAGTGTTTTAGGTATTGACCACTGATATTTCCATTAGTTGCTGCCGACCTGAGGTGGCGTTTTACTTGTCGCTCGCGTTATGAGGGGCTCCTTATTCAATTCTAGAAACCAATCAAAGATATGGTTAATAATAATTATAATACTAATGTACTTGATAAAGCGCCCTCAGAGAACTTAATCTCTTTTTAGGGGCTTTAAATTTGTTGCAAAGGGAAATGCAATTAAGTGGTAAGTAAAATCATGCTTGAAAAACAAACAAAATGAATAACATGGCTAGGGGTGACATGCACAGGGTCAGCATGCAAATGTGGTTAGTGGCAGCATGCACAGTGTCAGCACGCATAAGCACGTGAAGGACGAATCATAGGGACCCACTAAATGCTGTCCTAAATAGGTGTGTTTTTAAGTTCTTTTTAAATGTGGTCAGGTCAGGGGATGTTCTGACGCAGGTCGGGAGGGAGTTCCAGGCTTTGGGAGCATACGAACTAAATGCCCGGTCTCCAAAGGATTTGAGGTTTGTACGAGGTATTTGTAGACTGTTGGATTCCGAAAAGCGGGTGGTACGGTGGTTCCTAAAAAGTATCTTACGAAGACTGCATAGAATGACAATTAGTTATCTTGTTAACGTCGTCATGCTTGACTGACGATTTGCTAGTGGGACAATCCTCATTCGAAGTCATACGCATTGTCTTCACCATTTTCTCTTTACAGCTGTGAAAACCATTTGCTCCATATACAATCTGACAGTATTTTTAGGCCGGTGTAGAGATTGGTCGCTCCTAAGAAAATGCTGGCTGCCAAATGGAACGAAGCTTGGGAGACACTCTTGCGTGGGGGGGGAGGTGACAGTACCAGTACATACGCCCACTCTGTACTGAATTGACCTTGACCGAGGTTGGGGTCGGCAGGCTCGCTGTGTATCGAGCGCTCTTGTCTCCGCTGTCCCGCCGCGTTTTCTGTGAACTCCTATGGCTTGAGGAAAGAATATGATCGCGGCAAAGCGCGAAGAAAATGCTGCCTTTCCGGCTGATAATTTGGTGTGCATTTGGCGTGGTCTGGAGCACTGCTAGTTTGGATTTGTATCTGGACCCATCTGAAACCCATAGCCTGATCGGTAAGCTGCCGACCCGCTTGCTAACGCCGTCTGTCGATGCGGTACCTCAGACTCTGGTGAAGGTCTCGTCGAAATTGTAGGCATCTCGAGTCATCTTTACTATGTCCGAAATGGCGCTGTGCTGAAGAATGCTGCACTTTACAAGCTCTCCGTTGCGCCGAACGCTACCAAGAGCCACTTCGTCTGGGTTAACAGTGGGTCGCCAAATCAAACGCACGAGGTAAACTTTGCGCGGTGGCGCTGCAGTCTCTTTTTAAAGCGTCTCCATGAATTATGCTTCGTCCTCTGCGGAGTCGCTTCTGCGCGGGATTCCATTTCCTTATATCAGTGTTCTTCGAAGTGTCTGAATTCCGTTCGTGAGGAGCGAAGCTTCCTACTGTAGTGAATTGCACGCTTTGGTTCTTGCGCATCTATCATAAAGTTTTACTCATTCGGGGCCGAATTTCGCGTGATGCTTGTACTCCCGAGAAACACTAAGTCGTAATGCATATTTTTTCCAGACTAGCCTAGCGAACTCGATTTGTGTTTTAACGAGTGCAATCATTGGAACACTCTATCCTTCGTCCACTTTCACACACAAATACATAATTCATGCGCAAATGACTGCATCTTATTTGGTTATTTTGCACGGTATTTCAGATCTTTTCTTGATCGTCAGATTTCTATCAACTTGCTCGTAGGCGGCCAGAGTGCCCCTTGTCCATCCAAGCACGGGGGGGGGGCCCCCCGAGGGTATTCGCATCTTTGTAAAGAACCGATGTCCTTTACTTGTTATTCAGGTCAAGTACAACATAACGTTCACTGTGGACAAAGAGTCAGGCTTGCGCACACCTGGTTTGAACATTACGAGATATGGAACCGTGTCTCGTTTACAGCCAGAAAGTGAGTTTCGCTTTGTTGATAGCACTCTCTGCTGGTTTTGGAACGATCCTGTAAAATATAGCAGTGCTGCTATAGCAGTGCTGCTATAGCAGTGCTGCTATAGCAGTGTTGTCCGGCTATGTGCATTCTCGCTCCTCTGTGGTGCCATGGTCTGTCGGACAAATACATTACCGACTGTTGGGGTGAGGGGGGGCAAGGCAAGGCAAGGGTCATGGGGGTCGAGTAACCCCATCTCCTTGATAGGATCACCTCTCTGATCCCCTCATCCCTTCCCCAAGACGCCTTGGCCAACCATCTTCCAGAGGTGCTTTCCAAGTTGTCCAGTCATGGATCGGTGCTCCCCTCCAAATGATGTAGTGTGTAAGTAGCAGTAGCAGCAGCTTTGTTTGATCAGCGTGCTGAAGACTCTCCCCCACCAGGTTGCTTTGCTGGCAAATTCAGGCAGCAAGCCGCCCATCAGTGGCTGAAGTCAGGGCCTGAAGCAGTGAGGATATATTTTCGTGTTTCGTTGAGCTTCAGTCCAGTGGGGCCGAAAAGCCGGCAAGCTGCTGCAGCCATCGGTGCTGCAAAAGCAACCGCCAATTGCAAGACAGATATGGCCGACCGAAGGGAGTGTGAAGTATACCTAGGCAGTGGGTATACTATAATGTGACCAAAGAAGCGGATCAACTTTCAAAATTGAAGTGCGCACATGGAGATTATGGTAAAGGAGGCATTCAATTTTAGTCGTGTGAAAGGCAGCCCAAATTATAGGAATCATTGAATACTAGTAATACAACATTTGTATAGTAAGACAAAAGAAATGTCTCTTCGAGGCACTTTACCATGCTGGAAAGAAAGTATGTCCACTGGTTAGTGATGACATGTACAATATCAGCATTCGTAAGCACTTAAAGGACAATTCACACGGCCCGACCCAATGCTGTGGTCGAGTCAGGAAAGGTCGTGACGTCTGTAAGAAATGAGTTCCAGGCTTTAGGAGCATGTGAACTGTAGGCATGGTCTCCAAAGGATTTGAGGCTAGTTAGAGGCACAGCTTAACAAGCGACTTGCATCACAAGTACACTGCAAGGCCTGATTAGGAAGTATTTTGGATACGCAGGCTGGAGCCAGAGAATAAAGGGACCTAAAAGTAAGTGACTGAGCCTTGAAGTGAAGTCCCTATGCTGCTTGATATAAAGCCAGTGTGATAGTTGTGACGTTCTCGACAAACAAGCCTTTCTACAGAGTTTCGTACCAACTATAAGAATCTTATTGCATAGGGCAGTCTTAGCCCCCAGGGGGTAAGGTGCTTGCTTTTCACGACCCCCAGGTCTTCGATTTGAGTCCTGCCAGTGGGCCACCCTTTATTGCCCACTGCAAGCGGTGAGGATTGCCGTTAAGGCCCTTCTGCCGATATATAAATGAGGCTACTGAAGCAGCTAACCTTTTTTTTTCAAGATGGTGACTTTTATGAAAGGGCCACCAGCCGGCTCCTTACAAGTCGAATGCCCTGGCATGCTCAGTGCTTTTTGCTTCTTCTCTGTGGTTGTTAGTGTTCCATGAATAGAAATTGTGACCGCATCATCCCACAAAGACAGGCATGAAGACATGCATGCAATCAGTAGGACATGCTGACAGCCCTGCCCCGAGAATAGATTCTTTTCATTTATATGTATTCAGCCTGCTGATTGTGCCTGTGTCGTGTGCCTGGCAGGCATGCCACCTTCTCATTCTATGCTCCTGTGAATTCAAAGCTCCGTCCATATACAATTTTCTGACACCCTATGGGGTGTGGCCATTTAAAATATGAACCCCTGCCCCCGAGTGAGCGAGCATAGGCGTAGCCATCTTCCTTTGCACGACCTAGATAGAGCTATCCGTACACCGAACCAAACTATCCACATATCAGCGTTATGCCTCGGGTTTGGGTGCGTGCATTTACTAACAGTAGTTTGCTACTGCCAGCTTTGATGGTGGAAAATGTGTGGCGGTATACATTATTGAATGCGTGGTTCTTTTTATTCGTACTCAAATGTATTTCGTGTGTTAGCTACGGTTGATGCATGTTCACATTGCTAAATCGAAACTCAGTTCTTTTATGTAACATGCATGAAATACCCCAGCGGGCTATTATCTCTACTATTAAAGTGAGAAAGTCCGTTCTTCCCCGTCATGCCGAAAGAAGGCACATTTGTGTCACGTGGCAAGATGGCACAGCGTAGTCTTCCATGACCAGTACTTCCGGGAGTGACATGTAATAGACGTGTAATGTACATCTGCTATGACTCATCGAAGCAAGTGCACAGGCAGTGAGCTGCTCGTAGCATTAGAAAGAAAGAAGAGCATATCTATCGCATGCCGTCCTCCAGGATTAAATCCACCACCTTCGCAAGCAGATGCTAAGTCACGCCAACTCGCCTATTTTGTGCGACAACACTAAGCGAGTTGCATTTGGCTGTTGATTGATTTTTCTCTCAGTCCTCTCTATCGTTCTGCTTCTAGTCTTTGCTGTGGACCTGCAGTGCACAGGAACTGATCCATACGTGCACGTCACCTTGCACTTAGCCATCACAATCGGTGAAAGCAACACAACTGTGGTGGAAATTCACCGTGTTAAGCTTTGCACGGATGGTAAGTACATCAATGAAATGACAATGACGGTCCGTGGTGTCATCATGTGCCTGTTGTTTCAAAGGCTTTGTTTGTATGTGCTTTGGCAGTATGATTACATGTACTGCAGTTGTTTTGCTGAGGCGCTGTGGTTCGTGCGCCGGTACGTCGTGTCTGGGCCGTAGGGTCATGTAAACTTCTCCTTCTTGCAGACTACGAAATCCCGTACCCGAATGTCATATCTCACACTGATCCTGGTGGCGACATATCTATTACGGATACGGTTTCAGGCAAGTAGATACAAGATAGTATAGAGAGCTGTCGAGTGCGAGGCATTTTGCAAACTTGCCAGACGCTAGTGCTGCATCTTCTCGACGCCTTGGCATTCTCTGTCAGTTGAGTGTCGGTTTTTTGCAGACACCATTAGCAAGGCGGAACAGGAATGGCCGACGTCGACCGATTTGTTCTACATAGCTATTGGCGTTGCCATAGCAATCATCATAACAATAGCCGCGGGTGCTACTATTTTTTACATGAGAACCAAGAGAAAGCATCTGTTCGACAGCAATGGGAGGAGCTCGAAGTGAGCGCAGCCTCTATTTGGGCTGCTCGGCTTGCCGTTTCTTTGATGCGATAGCTGTCTCAATTAGGCCTACACATGTAGGTCACGTGTGTGACCTGTGCCTCAGCATTGGTCGTGACTTTAGGACATTCCGTCTGAGCAAGCAGCGTTTGTTAGGGGGTTCTAATAGCAATCTGCTCGAAGATAAGCAAGCCGGACATGCAAATGAGATTCGCTGGAATGTCGACCTTTCTGACTATGCGCTTGAAGGAGGCGTTTGGGGCAGGGCTGCAGGGCCACCGAGAAAAGGCTGTGTGCGGAAATCTGCCGTACTCAGATCCGGTGTGCTCGGGGAGTGCTACAAAAAGAAAGGGGTGCCCTGACTTTTAACTCGGGTTTTGACCCAATTTACAAATTTAAGATTCTAAGTGGCATGTGTCCCATTAATAAGCTTCAGGCAGGTGAGAAGCTGACTTATGCATCATTTGCTTGTGCAAACTATGTCATCCGAGACCGGAATAGCAGCGAGCCGAGGATTTATGCTTACGATGTGAAGGGAGGATTAGGTGCCGGCAGGGTATCACCTTGTGTGCAGTCCTTGCAGTCTAGCTGCTTACGAAAAAAATTAACCAAAAGGTAAAGAGTGTGCCGTGTGTCCTCAGTCCATGTCAAACCAACCAGGCTTCGAACGAACATGGTTCCATGGATGTTAGCCATTGCCCCTGGAGCTGGGCAGAGGGTCAGCCACAAAATAGACTGACCGTTTCTATCAAAGACACTAGAACGAGTCGTGGCAGATCAGCTGAACTCGTATATTGAAACTTCAAACTTTGCTAGTAAGTTCCAGTCTGGTTTTAAATAATAAATAAATCCCAGCTGATTAAACAGCCTCTTTTTGTATAGCGACAGAAGAGCCTTTACCGCTATCACCACCGCTTGCAGAGGCGATAAAGGATCGCCCACAGCAGAAATCGAACCCACGACCCCGGGACCGAGGTCGTGAAAGCAACCGCCTTACCTAGTGTGCCATCACGGCTAATCACTCCACAGAGTCAGCATTGCTTCGGGTGTACAATGACCTACTTAGGAATGCAGACATGGGTAGAGTATCTCTGCTTGTTTTTCTCGATCTTTCGGCAGCTTTTGATACTATCAATCACCAAGTCCTTCTTGGGTGCCTCTCATCTTGCCTGGGCACCACTGGCACTGGTCTGCAATGTTTCAGGTCCTATCTCAGTGGGAGACTCCAGAGTATTGATTTGAGTGGATAAAGATTATCCGAGAAACCTCCAAAATATGGGATACCTCAAGGTCTGTGCTTGGTTCCTTTATTTAGATGTTTTATACTCTCCCTCTTGGCGATGTGATTGCCAGGCACAATCTCGACTTTCACTTCTAGTCGAATTCTCTCAACTCCCTTGCTGCATGTATTGATGACATTTGCACATGGATGGCAGCAAACTTTCTTAAATTGAGTGATGATATAACCGACTTACTAGTTGTGGGCAAACCATGGGTGATTCAGAATTTGGTAAGGTTGGCACTCGAAATCGGCTCTGTCATCATATGCCTCGTTGATTCTGCACGAAAGCTGGGTGTAATGTTCCAAAGTGACCTTTCCTTAGACGACCGCATCATCTCCACTGTCAAATCTGCCTACTTTCAGCTACATAACATTGCTAAAATTTGGGCTTGCTTAGACAGGGATACCACATCTAAATTGGCCCATGCATTTATATAATTCATTTGTATAGTGCCCCAAGAGAACTAAATCTCTATTCAGGCGCTTCACATGTGCCTCAGGGCTTGAGCCCACGACCTCAGCCAGACCTTAGTCGGGGCGAGCACCTTAACCGCTTGACCATTTGTGACATCCTACCTTCACCTCTGTAACTCACTGCTTGCTGGTCTACCGGCATGTGCAATCAGGGGCTTGCGGCTCATGCAAAACTCTGCAGCTAGGCTTGTCTGTCGTGAGAGTCGAAGTTGCCACATCTCACCACTTCTTGCCGACCTGCACTGGCTCCCACTCAACCAACACATCGACTTCAAGCTTCTGTCACTCACTTTTAGGTCCCTTCATTTTTTGGCTCCAGCCTACCTATCAGATCTACTCCCCCACCAGGCTAAGCATCGTACCACCTGCTTTTCGAAATCAAACTGTTTACCCATACCTCGTACGAACCTCAAAATAGTTTGGAGACTGTGCCTTTAGTTCGTATGCTCCCGAAGCCTGGAACTCACTCCCGACTTGCATCATGACATCTCCTGACTTGACCATATTTAAAAATAAAGTGAAAGCCCATCCATTCATCACAGCATTTAGTTGGTCCTTTTGATTCGTCTTTTATGTGCTTATGCGTGCTGGCTCTATGCACCTCTAACTATATTACTCTTGTTGTTGATTGAGCATGCTACCAATAACCATTCGATTCGTGCTTTCTTTACAGCAAGCGTAAAGTGCCTAGAAAGAGATTGAGTTCTTTGAGGGCATTTTATCAACTGTGTTATTATTGTATTATTGTTACCTTCGTTAAAACGTGTGCAGTCAACTGCATAGGCATATGTTTGACCATCGGCTGTATATTCGATCACTGGGAAGACTATGCACAGGAGTTGACCAGAGACGATATTGGAAGACAGCGATAGTAGCCAGAATTATGATGAGCATTGGTTCTGTAAGTACTTCTGTGAACCTATCTAATTAAAAGGGATGAAAAAAAGACATCTTTGTGAGTGTTTCAGGCAGCACTTCATCGTTGCACTGGATTTTTCACTGCAGGTGTTCGAATCAGTGATCTGTTTCGCTAAGAGCGAGCAGTAGGCGCTGCCTGCTTGTGCTGTGCTGCCAGAAGCCAGCCGTCCTCATCTTATTGATCCTTTCGTCACGGTGCCATGCCCTCGAAGGCCCTGCTGCCCAGTGGCCCGTGCCGATTCCCTGTACTTCGTGGATGGACCACGGCAAACCTAACCACTTCGAGTGTCATTGTGATGCCACAGCCCTGAACGTTGCCGTGAATGGCGTCACTAGATCTGTTGCTGCTCCTGCGAGGTGCCTTCAATGCGCTACTGTCTGGCCTCGCGCCGTTCGTGCTTGTGTCTGCTCTCGAACGAGCGAAAGGCGTCTTTAGGACTTTGTTCGGCCCTCGCCTTTGCAGCGCCGACGAAGATGTACATTCCGATCGAGTGTTTGCTGGAACGAACGAGACGTCCTTTACGGAGAATGGGGCCGACCAGCGTATGTCTCGCAAGCGGCGATCAGTGGCTCTGCGTCTTTTCTGTGGCTGCTGCCAGTGCCAGTGCTCTCACTGCTTGGCCTGGGCGTTCGTGCCAGCACTTCGCGTGTATAGCCGCTACATCAGTTGAACGCTGATATGTGCACAGTCTTTTTGCGGCGGACCTGCTTCAAGCTGGTTGCCATTTGTCGGCCATAGCACATGCAAGAGTGCAGCCAAAGCATCTAGCTGCAGGCTTTCTTTACCTTGAAGCGCTGACGGGCCGTGCTGCTGAGGCTGAGCAGCCTGTGCTGCAAGTGAACGTCGTCGATGTCGGTACCGACAGCCTGTCCTCAAGTGTTGCTGACCGAATGGCGGAAGACGGACCGCTGCAGTCCATCTGCATTGGCCGCAGCAACGTCACCGTCTGCGAGCTGCTTCTCGAAGGTATGGCTGTCTGGTTCACATTCATGCCTCGGTGACAGGCACTCATGGCATCGTGGCATACGTCTCTCCTCGCTCTGTGCTCTCTCTCTCTCTCTCTCTCTCTCTCTCTCTCTCTCTCTCTCTCACCCTGCCTCATTCATCTTGCTGGGCTTATTGTGAAGTCTCACTATCTAAGAATGATAATAGTGAGAATAAAAATAATAATAGTAATGACATTTGCATCTCTATTAATTAAAGCAAGAAAGTTTATCCGTCATGCGACAAATGGCGACCAGTACTTCCGGGAGTGACATGTAAGAGGCATGTAATTCTACTATGACACAGCAAAGTGAGTCTATAAGCAGTGAGCTCTAGTTGTGCCCTAAGTTGCCGAAATCCTGTTCTGGTCACTCAAAATATGCTAGAAAGGAAGCATGTCAATTGGCTAGTGATGTTATGCACAGTGCCTACACACATAAGCACACCAAGGGCAATTCACATGGAAGGGAACGGATTGGTTTTTAGCATCTTTTTGAATGTTGTCAAGTCAAAGATTGTCGTCATGCTATTCGGGAGTGAGTTCTAAGCTTTGTGAGCACACGAGCTGAAGGCACGGTCTCCATAGGATTTGAGGTTTGATAGAGGTACTGCCAAATGACAGGAGTCAGAAGAATGGGTGGTATGAAGCCAGGTTAGAAAGTATTTCGAATATGTAGGCCTTAGGAAGAGAATGAGGGAACCTAAAAGTGTGGGGTAAAACTTTGAAGTCGATGTGCTGCGTGATGGGAGCCGATGCAAGTCGGTGAGATGCAGCCTAATGTGGCAGCTGCGGTGTCAACAGCATACAAGCCTTGCTACCGAGTTTTGCACTAACGGTATCGTATTGCACAATTGTGAAGACCTACAAGCAGTGAATTGTGGAGTCGAGGTAGAGGTTACAAATACATGTATCAGCTTGGGTTTGGTGTCCTTTTCCAAGTAGGCCCTCATTTTTGCAGTACTACATAGATACACGTAGGCAGACGTAAGTAAGTCTGGAAGAGGAAGAGTAGAAATTGTAGAAAGAAATGTACCAAGCATGGATCACTGGGGGTAACCCATACTGTAAGGGCTCCTCGGATGACTATTGCCTGCTACTATCGATGCTCTGAAATCTCCTACTGAGATATCACCTAAAGCAATACAGTGCAATGCAGTGCCAGTGATGCTCAGGCAAGATGGAAAGCTTTCAAGAAAGACTTGGTGACCAGTTGTAACAAACGCTGCAGAGAGATCCGGTAAAACTAGGAGCGAGTCAGCATTTCCGGAAAGGTCGTTATACACTCACAGCAGTGCTGACTCGTTGGAATGATTAGCTCCGAAACCCGACAGGAACTTACTTTGTAATACACGTTTCAATGTAAGAGTTTAGTTGGTCTGCCACTACTCTTTCCAGTGTCTTGGATAGAAACGGCAGTAGGGAGACAAGGCGAAAGTTGCTTAAGTTCTCTTGGTCTAGTGCTGCTTTCTTAATTAGCAGCCTAACAACAGTCTTTTTGAAAGGTGCAGGGGCAAGGCCTGAGGCTAAGGACACGCTTGTTATGTCAGTAATGCATGGCAGCAGCACATCTATCTAGGTGTCATGCCATCAAGCAATCTTTCTCATGCACTAAGCTCGTGCTGCATTTTGTTCCAGGCGCATTCGGACGTGTCTACGCTGGCACGGCATTTCTGAAGAGCGACGCACTTGAGTACCAAGAACAGCACGTATATATCAAGACTGTGACAGGTGATCCGTGATGCTGTGCAGTGTGTGTTTGCTATACAGCTCGGACATTTTGTTGACTGTTCTTATATCGCCGCACCATCTTGTCGTGTCCTGATGTGAGTGCAGTCTGGTGACTTGATTATGCCGTCAGACGTCATCTGCTGCCTCAAGTTCAAGTCGCATTAGAACATTGTATAACATATGGCTGAAGATATTGGAGCAGCAGACGCTACCCTGTAGCTTCGTGCTGTGCTGCCTTCACCCAGTCGGTTTTGTGGCTATTTTCAAAGAGACTCAGCTCTAGATTTCTGCTCTGCCAGCCTGCCTGCCTGTCTGTCTGCTGAGCTATGTCAGAGCAGGACCGGTGTTGCTGCAATGCTGTTTCTCGAACGAATGTAGCCATCTTCGGGCCATAATGGTATGCTTTACTGCTTTTCTGAAATCTTAAGTGAATTGTGCCAACATTCTCTCTTTCTCTGTCTCTGTCTCTCTTTCTCTGTCTCTGTCTCTGTCTGTCTGTCTGTCTGTCTGTCTGTCTGTCTGTCTGTCTGTCTGTCTGTCTGTCTCTCTCTCTCTCTTCTGGTCAGTAGGTGCACTTAGGGTCACATGAAGCATCCACCACTTAGAAGAAAGTAAGAACATGGCCGTGGCTGGTCATTCTCCGGTAGCAATTTTTCGTACAGAGGAAAATAAAGTCAGCCATTACAATTGGACATACTCTTGACCCTAGAGCGTTAATAAACTCGGTCCCAGATAGTAGAATGCCGGACGATATGCAGTACCTAATATGAGTGCCAATTGCAGCTATCGCTCACCAGCCACCTGCACGTTACTCAGTGGCCTGTGTGAAAGGATAGATTTCATATCGAGTCCTTCAATATGCTGCATCCTGCTGCCATTAGTGTGTGAGTTTTTGCAAGGTTTTGCAGAAACCTTGGCTTTGGAAAGGAAGCTTGATTTCTAGAACGTCTACCTAATGCAAATCCATGTACTGTCGTTGTGAGCTGCTGTTGTAGCATAACGTAAAAATTGGCAGACAGGGCATTTGTTTGAATTTCCGGATTTTTTTTTATGTGAAGCATAATTTAGTGCATAACGTCATATATATGGCACCATAGCGATCAGAGCCGTATTGGTGCTAAAGAATTCCAAAGAGTGCATTGCTGGATCTGCATTCACGGTCTTGCTGAGTGCAGAAGACGTAAGCAAAGAATGAGTGTTGCATACAACTGCAACAATGTCACTTGCCTATGCACAAGGCTTTCTCGTGTTGCAGACGATGCAAGCACTCGTCAGGTCAAGGTCCTTATCGCCGAAGGGACCCTGCTGGTGGGGCTCAAACATGCCAGCATTAATCCTCTGTTGGCCATCTGTTGCTCGGCTCCGTCGTCGGCTTCGCCACCTCTTCTGCTGTATGCTAGTAGTAGCAAAGACAAGGGAAATCTCAAGATATTCCTGCAGAGCTTCGTCGGTACAGCATTGTGCCTGGTGAGTTTGCGCTTAATTTCCATAAAAATACTGGCCGCAGACAGTTGCGTCTCCGGATGAGATTGATACCCGTGTACTGCTGTCTGCTTTGTGTGCTGCCGATAGGGTTTTAATCGTATTTAATCGTATTGATATCTGGCTTTTAATCCGGATCATACTAAAGCGTTCCATCCCATTGGATCCGTGCTCTTTTTTTGTGCCACCGGAGGAGCAGGCTGCACATCCGACATCCGTTTTGTGCATATGTACGTGCACTCTCGGTTCTGTTCTCGAAAGTGCTCGCGAGTGAAAGTCCCCCTCCCCTGTCCCCACTCGCGAGTGGGATCCGATTCCCGAGATGGGAAACACGGTTGCTGACGAACTCCCATTGATGCATACCGATGGCCTTGCCTTTGCTAGCAAAAAACCTTATACGATCTTTTGGGCTGTTGCTGGATGATGTGGGGCAGGGCGAGTCAATACTTCAATACAATTCAGTACTCGGTTCTCAATATTACTTACACTGGTTGTGTTCTAGTTGTGCCAAATTAATTGATTGTCGTTACTGTTTCGGCTAATGATTTACTTTTCTTGGCCAGATGCAGGCGAAATTTCCCCCACATTTCATATTGACGGTTGCATTTTGCTTCCTTGTCAATCACTTACATATATTACTTAGGTCATGTCAGGCAAGTATCGTTAATCGAAAGTGTTAATAACACGGCTGGTGGCTCGTGCTCATGTCAACGTGCTGGAGAAACCGGAAAGGGTTGAATGTGCATTTGTAGCCGCATTAAACATTGAGCCAACAAACTGTTGCCACTTCGAGCTGCTCTGCAAGCTGCACTCTTCCCTCAAATCTGTCTGCACTAGCACGCAACGGTAATCCTAATTTCTCCTGAATGCAAGGTGGGTGGTGGAATCACTTTTCTGCTGCTGCCGAGCCCAGTTGATGTATGTCGATGCTGTGTAACTTCTTTTTTTAAGCCGTTCTCCGTCATGCAGACCGTCTGCATGGCCATCCAAGTAGCCGAGGCATTGTCATATCTTCATCAAAAGAAAATTGTGCACCGGGATGTTGCAACTCGTAACTGCACGTAAGGAGTCAGCAAAGATGCAGCAACGCTCCGGGTGCTGTTGCAGGATCATTCAGCAAGTCTCTAGTCATGGCTGCCGAATTTCTCCAAGCAGCAGTCCCGTGCAGCAGCGCCTATCATTTCTCGTTTGGCTTGTTAGACAGCGATATAATGTTCACTTTTTCGTTACAGTGTCGACAGCGACCTGTCGGTGAAGGTTACCGACTATGCACTTTCGCGGGACTGTTTTCCCAGTGACTACCATTGCCTTGGTGACAACGAAAACCGACCTGTGAAGTGGATGCCGCTTGAGACATTAGTGGAAAGGAAGTTCTCACCTGCAGCTGATGTGGTATGGCATGTCTTGGCCGTGCAAATGCCATGTGCAAGCAAGCTAGCTGGGTAGCTAGCGGTGCCTACTACTAAGACACAGATAGTACATGTAGTCTAATCTTGTGCTTGTGCAGGTCCTGCTTTGATGGTTTGCATGTCCCATCTGACTTGACCTGGGTCTTAGCCTAAGAGTAAGGTGCTTGCTGTTCACGACCCCCAGGTCGTCGGCTTGAGTCCTGCTCTTCTGCCACTGTATAAATGAGGTGGTTAAATCAGCTAACCCTGTGTAGGAGCTGGTAGGCTTGAGAGCATGGATGTTAAGATCGTGGCCGCTTAGAGCAGAGCTAAGCCATGTGCACGATCACCAGCCCCCGTAGCATTAGATCTTTGTTACCGTTGGTTTTGACGTTAATTGTTACCGAAACAGAGACGGCACACCCTTCGAACTACTTCTTTGTGCATTTTATTTTCCTATTCTGTTATATCGAACGTATTGATACTACTACTACTACTAATAATAATAATAATGATAATAATAATTGCAATACAATATTTGCACGGCACCTTAACAGAACTAAATATCTTTCTAGGCACTTATCCTATGTTGGAAAGGAAAAATGTCAATTGGCTAGTGATAGCTTTTGAAATTTTAGCAGGCATAAGGACACAAAAGACAAGTCATGCAGATGGGGCGAATGCATAAATGAGAAGCAGGCAGGTTTTTAAGCTTATTAGTTTTTAGACTTTGAGTGTCGTCAGGCATCGTATGCAGTTTACCTAATCTATATTTAACTTTCTACTTATTGCCACTTGCATAAGATCGACGACCCTGCTTGCACGGGGAGCATTCATTTGCTGCATTCTTATATCATGCATCTGTTGCTTATTAGTGGATAGCCATCACGCGGATTTGGGAACTTGATGGCTGTGAATTGATCGCACTGATAGTGCTATGCGAATTCTTATCACTAAATTTGGTCATTATATGTAGTCATGTAGTTAAGTGTGCCGTGTGTTCCCAGCAGTTACATCATGAGGCAATGTGTTGGCACTGCGCTTGTTTGCTGTGGACCGGATTATAAAAATAGCATTTGCTTCCATTCAACTCATGCTTTTGCTTCGTTATTTGATGACTTGCAAAAGTACTGATGCCGCACATAGTGGTTTACTTAATTGTAGTGTTTGCTTTACTGTGTTTTCTGCAATTGGCTAGTTAGAAATCTAGAGGTGTGATACGTGACTGTGTAGCTCTAAGTCATAGCAGCAAGCACTTGGCTGTGCTGATACCATGGAAATTATGCCATAATATACATACATATTTGAAAAATCCAAATTTTAAGTGACAATTAACAATGAGACGACTGTAAAAGTAAAGATTAGCTGATTTTTTAACAGCTTTAATATCGTCGCAGAATAGCCGTAGTGGCTATTACTTCTACTTGCAGTGGGCAATAAAGAATTGCCTACTAAGGACTTGACCCTACAACCTGGGTCGTGAAGTCCCAGCAAGTTACCTGTAGGCTAAGACCCAAAGGAAAGCAATTCTTTGTTGCTTAGTAATTGTGTTTGCAGATTGGCAGATTGACCTTGACATTAAACATCGAGAGTTGGCGATCGGGGAGATTTAATGCTTGAATATTTGTGTTCTAGTTGGATAAATATAAAAATATAATTTATTTGTTTATGTATTCAGCTTAAGATAACCTAATCCCTATTACTAACCACCGTAGAACCTAAGCACCTTAACCCCTGGGCCAAACCAGACTAGATGGTCTTACCGATTGCTTCATATGTCCTTCTTTAATTTGAGCAATTCTCAGGTATCTTCATCGGCCATATGAGCAGCTGTTCCTATATATTCTGCCATTCTTCCGAGTTTCTTAATTGGACTTCTCTTCGACTTGCTGTACATAAAGTTGATTTTATGGCCGTCTGACTGAGGTTACCCTCTTTTGCTGCTATTAAGTTTATTATAAATATTGATACTTGACGGCCTTGTCAAGTACAAGGCTGCCAGCATCTTTTGCCAGTTGCAAATTAGTGGGTCAAGTTCTTCAGGTGGTGCTGCAATATGATATATCGAACTGGTTCTTCTCCACTGTGAACCCTGAATCAATGCTTGTACAGAGAATTAAAGTAAAACCTTGTTCTTGCTGTGCTGCAACCTCGTGTCTCGCCGCTTTGGCAGTATATATATATATATATATATATATATATATATATATATATATATATATATATATATATATATATATATATATATATATATATATATATATATATATATATATATATATATATATATATATATATATATATATATATATATATATATATATATATATATATATATATATATATATGTACTAGCTGATTCAACAGCCTCTTTTGTATAGCAACAGAAGAACCTTTACGGCTATCACCACCGCTTACAGCGGCGATAAAGAATCACCCACCACAGGATTCGAACCCTCGACCTCGTCGAGGTCGTGAAAAGCAATCACCTTACCTAGTGATGCTAGTGAGCCATCACCGTGCGTCCATATCAAATGTGAAAATTTGTTGTAGTGGTCCTATGGCGTTTTCCTTTGGGAATTGGTCACGTACGCCCAGCAGCCCTATGCCGACCTTGACCCGTCCGAGATGGCTGCTTACCTGGCAGCTGGCTATCGTTGTCAACAACCGAGCAACTGCCCCGACGAGCTGTAAGTCAATATCGTGTAGCCGGATGGTTTAATTTTCGGAAGCAACTTAAAATGCATGTTCTTTGATGTAGTTGCAGTTAATTGCAGAATCGATTTCTGTTCGCTTAGATTATATTGCTGTACTAGTGTACTGCTGTACTAGGCTGCTAACTGTGACGACAGCAGAAAGACTAGTGGACCCAAAAAACAGCTTGGTGCTGCCATTCGAGTTCAGGCTGTTATTGTTCAGCACATGTCGGCCACGCTGAAGTGGTCCAGGAAGAAGCTGCTGTTAGTTGGTGTTGGTGCTCGATGTACACCTGTATTTATTGGTTTTGGACGTTGCAGGGGAACCGATATATATATCTGTGTGTGTGTGTGTGTGTGTGTGTGTGTGTGTGTGTGTGTGTGTGTGTGTGTGTGTGTGTGTGTGTGTGTGTGTGTGTGTGTGTGTGTGTGTGTGTGTGTGTGTGTGTGTGTGTGTGTGTGTGTGTGTGTTTCCCAGCATACCGTATGCAGAGTGCCTAGAAAGAGATTTTTGTTCTCTTTCGGTGCTATACAATTGCTTTATTATTATTCTTGAAGAGCTATTTCACACCCATAAGGACACTCGTGGTGGTACTAAATGGTTGGCCGTTCAAGTTGTGGAGATAGTATTAATGAAGATTGCCATACTGTTGTTTGTGTGTTGTTTTTTCAATGAAATAATAAAGAGGAAACCGGGATTGAATTACCCATCATAATCTAGATCATAATCATACATAGGCTATACAATTCGCTTAAAATAATTAATTTTTGTAGTAGGTATTTTATGCCCTTTTACGTTTTTGGAATTTACGAGCATGCCATCCACGTTCGTGGTTGTGGAGGTGATTCTTTAACCATAGAACAACACATTGGCTAGTGCTACTAATATTTACCCAGCATCACGCTGTCAGAAGGATTCCTCCTCTGAAGCAAGTAGACACTGAACTGAATGGTTTCAACAATTCTGTTGACAAGCACAGCACCAACACTTCATTTCTGAGCTTAGTCATAATACAGTATGATGGGATTGTGGAATATTGCCCTTTAACCATATCCAGGACTGTACTCTGCTTCATTGCTTAGTTCATTGTCGCCGTCCAATCAACGTCATGCAATTTATATTGTGGTTGTGGGTATGTGCTACAAGAGCTGTGCTGAAAAGATATCGGTTGTTTTTAGATATGCCATCATGGCATGCTGCTGGGCCAAAACACCTGGTGAAAGACCCAGACTATCCAAAATAACAGAGTGTCTTGGTGTGTTCCGTGAGATGTTGGATCGCTATGTATAACATCGGCAATACCACAACATATACTGGTGAATGTGCTCTGCTGACATGCTGCATTTGCTGCACGGATGTCTCTGCAGCTTGATGGAGCAAGGCTGTGGTTCGTGTGGCACAATATGAATAGATCAGATTGTGCAAGGCCGTGCCTCATGCCTGGCATAAGATCGAAGCGTGCAATACATAGAATACACCAAGGCTGGTATCATTTATGGCAGAAGCCGTTTGGGTTTTTTCAAAGACTATGAACTTAACACTGGAATCTTGTACTCCGTGCCACTTCTGGTCTGAACATATTTGTATATGAAATAACCAAATTGTAGACCCATTTCTTTTATATTGGCTGTTAGCTGTTGAAGATCGTTAGCCATTGGAGTAGGATTTCTTGCTTGCTTGATGGCTCTTACCCATGCACGGTAGTGCAAGACTTTGCTCTGATCATCTTTATACTAGGTGCGTGGATTATGTAGTGCATTAGGCTGTGGCTGTATTTTTGCTAGCCACATTTGTTTATAGTCTTTTTCTTCGCTTATATATTTTAATTTATGATCCGTCGGCAGTTGTGTTACTTTTCTGCTGTACTGCACGGTGCATTTGATTTGATCCATGCTGGTCTGTGCCTTTTTGCGATATACTTTTCATTGTAGTCAATGCGGGCAATATTGTGGCCAGCAATGTTTAGCTGGCTGCTAGAACGATGAAGCATTTTATGTTAATAAATAAATAGATGTATTCGTTATTTGCACTTTAAAACAGTGCTTTATATATTTGAAGTTTAAGATCTGTACAGTTTGGTGCATGGATCTCCTTTTTATGAATTTGAGCTCTGCATCCCAAGTTTTACTACACCAAACAAGCGAGATATATAAAGCAAATGGATTGTCATAATCCCCCACACACTCTCTCACACGCACGCGCACACACAGAGTCTGGTATACATAAACAACATACACATGCGCACACGAGTGCAGAATACACCCAGGATGCATGCCAAAATACACACACGGACTGGCATACATAAACAACGTACGCACGCGCACATGAGTGCAAAATGCACCCAGGATGCACGCCAAAATACATACATACACACACACGCGAAACCCACCCATTCTAAGACCGCAGAGCTTTATATATTTCTGTGATGAAAAATTGTGTCGCATTCCGACCTTATAGACCACAGCTAACTTGTGTACCGTAACACGTAAATCTGCTGCGATTAGGCACCTATCCAGCTGCAGTCTACTCAACTCTGCAGATAGATGACAATGTTCAACTTGTCATTTCGAGTAGCGAACATTACGAATCTACGGTAGCAAAAATATTGACCACCTTGACAGGCGATGATATGCAGCTGGCAGAATAAGCACAACTGGCGATTTTTTGCTTAGGATCAATGAATCCGGCAGTACCTCTAAGAAGTACTCACAGTGTCAGTTGCAGTTGCCGGCCGCTGAGCTTCTTGGTTGTACAGTTGGCTAACGATCTTGGATTAATTATGCATCTGGGTACAAATCGAGCCGCGCGACTAGTTTAGTACTTACACACTTCCTTGTCTTTAAAAAAATCTGTTTGACTCATTGTCACAAAACGGTGATCGATACTTTTACAATCCTTGTCTGTCTCTATCCCGTATGATTGAATAGAACATCAGCTTGAACGTGATTTAGACTTTGGGACATCTTTCGAGTTCACATTAATCTGGACTCTGAAATGTATAGTACTGGGAGGCAGTCCTGAGAGCTTATATATGAGTCACTAGCTTGTTTATGACGGACTCTTCGCGGAAGCTCCTGTGGGAACCTGGTCAAATGGTGCAGTAACGATTCCACACAAAGAAGTGGCTGCCCCATGTATGGCTGACCCTGTTGTTCTTGGCTTGGCTCTTCTACATGGAGTCGTTCTTTCTGTGTCTGTCACTATCACATAGAGGTGCAGCCGTTCTTTTATTGCTGTATCGCTCGTCATTATAATAATAAGACATTTGTATTGCACCCCAGAATAATTAAATCTCTTTCTAAGCACTTTAAATTTGCTGGAAAGAAAGCCTGTCAATCGGCTGGTCTTGAGAAAGCCGACAAACGCAAATTATATCTAATCTTCGCATCCTCATCGAATTTTTTTGGTGGAGCCTAAAGTTTCCAGTGCTATGTTTAGCTAACAAGAGTTCCTTTGTGACCTATCAATCCCCAGACAAGGCACCTTTAGTTGTTTTTAGCACACCGGCAGAAGGTCAAGAGCCTGCTTTTATAATAAGTAAACTTGTGCTATTATAGAGCAAATAAAATAAATAAATACTAGCTGATTTAACAGCCTCTTTTGTATAGCGATAGGAGAGCATACCCATGCTTTCATAGAAAGTGACGCTGACTAGGCTTGGGTCGATTTGGAGTATCTACTTAGGAATATGCCATTTCCTTTTAACTTACTTAGCACCATCATTGTTTGTGGGACGTGATGGCCCACTAGGTAAAGCCGTTGCTCTTCACGACCGAGGTCCCTAAGTCGTGGATTCGAATCCTGCGCGAGGCGATCCTTGGTTGTCACTTCAAGCAGTGGCGATAACCTTTAAGGCTCTTCTGCCATTATGCAAAAGAGGCTGTTAAATCAGCTAGTATGTTTTCTATTACTTGGCGCTTGCATTACTTAACTTGAAAAAAAAGAATAAAAACGTTGATGCAGTTCTATTTCGTCGTATCTGTCTAGCTGTCATCAATACCTGCAGCAAGGGAGTTGAGAGAATTTGACGTGCTGGAGGTTTGGGAGGGATCAAAGCAAAGGTGCAATTGAATGTCATCTTCAAGAAGTGAAAGCCTATATTATCTGGCAATCATACCTGCAAGAGAGAGAGAGAGAGAGAGAGTATAAACCATGAAAAGAACGGGACCAAGCACAGAGCCCAGAGGTACCCCATATTTTAGAGGTTCCTCGGGTGATCTTTGTCTATTCACATCAATACTCTGGAGTCTCCCACTGAGATAGCAATGCAGTGCCAGTGATGCCCAGGCGAGATGAGAGGTGCTCAAGAAGGACTTGGTGATCGATATTATCAAAAGCTGCCGAAAGATCGAGAAAAACAAGCAAAGAGACTACTCATGTCTGCATTCCTAAGTAGGTCATTATACACCCTAAGCAATGCTAACTCTGTGGAGTGATTAGCTCTAAAACCAGACTGGAACTTACTTGCAAGATTTCATTTTCAATATGTGAGTTCAGCTGGTCTGCCACGACTCGTTCTACTAGTGTCTTTGATAGGAATGCTAAAGGGGAGACTGGGCATAACTGCTCTCTTGGTCTAGTGCTGCTTTCTTGAGTAGTGGCCTGTCTAGAACCTTTTTGAAAGGTGCTGGGAAATGACATGAGGCTAATGACATATTTATTGTGTTAGTTATGCATGGCAGCAGCAGATCAATTCATTGTAGAAGCAGGACAGTAGGAATAGGCTCCAGAGGACTAGTTGTCTTCCTTGATTGGGATATGAACTTCAGGACGATGTCACTAGTGATCTCTTTGAATGTAGACATTGTGGTGATGAATGGAATTGAATTACAGGATTCTAGGGAGAATGCTGCCATCTTAGGGACGGACTCCTTGATCTTGTCTATCTTGTTGACAAAGAAGCTTGTGAAGCGATCAGCTAGATCGTCACAGGGATCACTAGGTAAGGAGCTAACGTGGGAGCAGTTAAGGAGATGGTTGATAGCCATCAACATTTTTGGATTGTACATCTGTGATTCAACAACGTTTTTATAGAAGCTAGACTTGACCTTTGCTAGGATCGATTGGTACGATCTACAGTAGTCCTATGCCTGTCGATGGATAGTCAGTCCTGATCTTGTGTATGCTTTTTCTAGCTTGTTTAGTAGACCTAGCTAGTTTAATGTCTCTGGTTAACCAAATGCCGTCTGGGTGAGGTCACACAGTGAGCTTAGTCAGAGGTGCAAACTCATCGGGCATGTCAGCTAGTATCATGTGGTAGCAACCTACCAATGATGACAGGTCGGAAGAGGGATTGAGCAGCAGGGGCATGATATTGTGAAGCAGATATTCTCGCACGAACAGCATTGATGGCAAGGGTCTTGAGGTTTCGCGATTCATAGGTGATTTTGTATGAGGAGGAGAGACGAGACTAGTTGTACACTGAATGAGATCTGCATGTGGTCAGATAAGCAGAATTTGGTAATGATTACGTATAATATATAATTCATTAAAAAATATATGTAATTCGTTTGTATAGCGCCCCAAGAGAACTTATTCTCTATTCAGGCGCTTAACATATGCCTCAGGGCTCGAGCCTACGACCTCAGCCAGATCTTGGTCGGGGCGAGCACCTTAACCGCTATGTATAATGATATAATAATTGGTGATAATATTGACTTCTGGGGGTGCTTTATCAAATGTATTATTGTTATTATGTGAGAAAATGTGGTCGAGGACCCTTGATGTGAGTAGGGCCATGCACATGAGCCACAAGAGACAGGAGTGCACGAAGTTCGGTGCTGAAGGCGTCAGATAAGTTCTTGCACACAGAATCGAAATGAGATCAGAGAAATCTGAGATAAAGGAGGACTTGGTACCTGGTGGGTGATAGGCTATTTCGGGTGAAATCAAGACAAGATGGAGGGGAGGGAGAACGTGGTGAGCGACCTGAGACAATGCTAGTAATACCAAACGAGCGCCCTCTCAGCTCGCAGCCCCGGTTCCCGAGGTGGCTCCGGGTCGCTTTTCATTTGTTAATGCACAATTCACGGATCTTAGCAACAGCACTAACATCTAGAAATGCATTATAACTACGATAACGGAGCGATAATAGGTATGCACGATCCTAACTAATATGTAGGATACTAGCTGCCGGCATATCTAACGCCGTGGCCGCGCGGCAGACCTAGCAACCCAAAGGGATAAGCGTTTAGATGTCCATAGGCACGTTATTTCTTATGCGCTATGGTCAAACAATAATCAGATAAGCTTTAAACAAGTCTTAGCTGTATCAGCTTTGGTATACGATGTTCCTAAGAATTTCGGCTTTTGGAAGAGAATCCTGCAACGAGGACAAGAAATGTTATTAGCGTTTGGTATTGGGAGGCGAGAATTGTACGTTTAGTAAATTTGAGGATCTTAATCAATGAAGTTTCCACTCTAGTTAATAAGTTCAATTTAAAAAAGGTACGGAGGATCGCATACGAAAATGCGTATATTTAAGACGTGTCAGTTAAGCCTCGGACAGCGGCGGTTCGACGATGGTAGGGCCCAAGCTCCTGGACCAAAAAAAATGCTTTATTAGAAATTTGGGAAGAGAGCACCGTCGAGCCTATCTATAGCGTTAGTAATTGATTTCGCACTTAATCGCGTGCACGCATGAAAGTTTTTGAATAATTAAGGTGAAAATAAAAACAACTGTGAAGGAAGTGTGCAATGATTTGGAATATGCGACTTAATCGTGGCAAATAGGACGCTAAACCTTCGTTTCGCCATACGCTCGCATAAGGTTGGTTAAGGAGCGCTAGCCATAAAGTTTATGGCACTGATTGGGCAACTCGCACTAGTTGGGAACAACTGGGCGCTATAGCAAAGGCGCTGCCGCTGAATTTGATGCCTGTGACAACTTAGAATAGTTACCGATGTGCACTTCTTGGTGCGGCGCACAGGAACGCCAAAATGCAACCGCTTACGCTTTTGAGCCAGAATCTTCGAAAGATCTGCTGTATTAGAGATCTACGCGCTTCACTGGTCTCCGGATAATGACACGCCTGCTGTTCCAAACAGTTTCTCTTTCGACGGGTAAACTGATGAGGCTTCAAGCCGGCTCACTGAAGGAAGACGCTGAGCTCGACGGCTCCGAAATGGGGGAGTCGCCGACGCTTTAGAGGGGTTAATGAGTCCCACTGGGGCAATGCGCCTACGGGTTACGAGCGTTTCAGAGGCGAGCTCTGTCGATAGGGTGGACCTAAGAAGAGGCCGCCGAGCGGCCTAGTTTCAGCGTCATTCGTCGCCGTCTTAACATCTTCGTACTTCTTTGTCGAGGCTTCGAGAAAGCATCGCCGACGGCCTTTGCATGCTGATCGTGTGCCGCGTCGCCTCTAACCATGCCATGCTTTTTTGACATTGAGCATGCTACCGACCACTAACCCTTTGACCATACTCCTTTACAGCAGATGTAAAGTGCCTAGAAAGAGATTACGTTGTCTGATGGCGCTATACAAATATATTATTTTACTATCGTACCACCCGCTTCTCGGAATCTTACAGTTTACCAGTACCTCGTACAAACCTCAAATCCTTTGGAGACTGAGCATTTAGTTCGTGCGCTCCCAAAGCCCGGAACTCACTCCCGACTTGCGTCACAACATCCCCCGACTTGACCACATTTAAAAAGGACACCTATTTAGGACAGTATTTAGTGGGTCCCTGTGATTCGTCCTTTATGTGCTTATGCGTGCTGACACTGTGCATGCTGCCACTGACCTCACTTGCATGCTGACCTTGTGCATGTCACCCCTGACCACGTTATTCATGTTGTTTATCAAGCATGATATTTCTCACCATTCAATCGCATTTCCTTTTGAAGCAATGTAAAACGCGTAGAAAGAGATTGAGTTATCTGAAGGTGCTTTATCAAGTGTATTATTATTATTACCATTATTATTACCATTCCTCCGTCGCCCTATCCGCCTGCGTTCCAGCGGCGAGTCAGTCTCTTGGGGTGGGGCTACAGCTTTTCCAGAGCCTTCCGCGCACGGACTGGATAGTAGCGCGCACGTGTTTAAAATTAGCTCCAAAGGCTGCCGAACGGGCGCGAGCTGCGACCAACAACCGCAGCGCCCAACGATCTCAACGTCGGCCTTTACAGCGGGCCCTTTCCCCCGTTGCTCACTGCAAGTGAAGAGGTGGCGATAGCCGTCGTCAAGGCTCTTCTGCCGCCATACAAATGAGACTGTTACGTCAGCGGCTAGCCAGTTTTCGTTACTCGCGGTCGGTCGCCTCGGCCCGACGCGGCGGGCGGGCGGGCGCTGGGGGGGGGGGTGAAATGGCGCGAGTGAAGTGTCTTCTTCGCGCTAAGCTGCCGAGTACCTAATTAAATACTTGCAGGTGCGCGACTTCCCGTTGACAACCGGTGGTTGCCGCAAAAATGCATCGAGAATCCTTCGAGCGCCGCCACCGGTCGCGATTACTCGCGCGCGAGTCGAGCGTCGGACGCGCGCCCCGCGGTCGCCGGCCGCTGCTGACGTAGCGGCCGGCGACCGCGGCGCGGCGTTTTACTTGCGATTGCGTAGAAAGTCAGCCATTCGTGCAATGCGGCGCCAGGATTCGGCCTCGAGAGCGCGAAAGTGGAAACTCTTAAGGCTGCCGAAACTGTACCGCTCATAGTCGGCTGCCAAAAGGACGGCTGCTGTACGACGGCCGTCATGACGACTAGGCCCTATCTGTAAAGCTACTGGACCGGTAGATTACCGTAATAGTAATAATAATAATAATACATTTGACAAAGCGCACTCGGAGAGCTCAATCTCTTTCTGGGCGCTTTACCGCGAAGTTGCTCCCCCCTCGAAGCGTAATCTGTTCTGTACGCCGTGCCGCGGCAGACGGCGTTCGGAGGACTTGTTCGACTTGAGGACGTTCGAACTTGCGGAATTAAAATGGAACTTTTTTTACAATATCGCACCGCAGCTAGAGCAAGAAAGCGACGTCTATAAGGCCACGACGCCCGCCGTTCCGTTGTTGCCAGTGAATTGGGCGCTTTCGGAAAAACGTGTAAGTCTGCTCTCGGCTTATTAAGTGGTGCGGACAGCAAATTAGCCCTAGCGGCGCACTCCGATGGCTTCGGTTACGTCCTATTGAGGTCGAGGTTTAGTCCTTCTGAGAACCTTCTTGTGCGGTAGTTGTTTTAAGCACAGCTCTGTTAATTTATTCGCAGAGAACTGAGAACTCTTCGGTGGAGCAGACTAGCTAGCTCTCCTTCGTAAATGAGTGCAACTACTGCAGCAAATTGCACACGGTCCACAGGTAAATCCCATTTCCGACTACCTCTCCTACCTTGACGTATACACGAGACTCAGGCCAATGGTGGCTGAGTTTACGACGGTGCACAGAATTTGGCTTCACAGTACTGGATCTCGCTGCACATTTGATTTAATTAATTACCTTGTATATTTGTGACAAAGATTAGGGGAATCCGGTACAATCCCCAAGACACCGTTCGTCCTAGTTATGCAGCCACTAGATGCGTAGCGGTCTTGGGACTAGCCTCGGAGGGACTTCATAATAGAATCGCGTTCGCCGACAGCGACAGGGTTAACTAAATACTAGTACCAGAGGACCATAGACATAACACACTGAGGAAGGATGAGGCATGACAAAAGTGCTTTTGGCCGCGGAAGTAACCGGCCGCATTTTCCAGGAACGCAAGCACCCAATCGCTCAAGAGGCGAGTGGCTACGAGATGGGGGAGGGGCAACTACTTGCAAAGCTGCGCGTCTGACCGTGCCGAGAGCACCGGTCGAGCTGCTACTGGCCAGCGTGCTATCCCTTCCCCTCACTCTCTCCCAAGTCAAAGGGCAGGCTTGATCCAGCTGGTGTCTCTCAGCTGGTGCCGCAACGCCTATCGGCAGCCCGGGCTAGTGGACCGTCACGCCGAACGTATTTATCCTCAGTTGATCGAACGAGAGAAAGTGCTGCCTAGCCGCAGGGTGCTGAAAGCTAAGGATTCAGCGTGGCTGCTCTATGGGAGGCATGGGTGCTAGCGCCCGAAGGACACCGGACGGCAGAGCAATAAAAAGTGTACGGTCAGGTTAGCCATGGATGCAAATGACCGCGGGTATCGAGCTTTGTCGTGAAATTACTTGGCAGTCGGATGAAATAAATGAAAGATGTCAATTCAACCGCGATGCGAAATCGCGAGAATTCGCGGTTAGTCAGTGCCCTGTCGCGTCTGAAAACGGATGCCCGTTACATTCTGTGAGGCGGAGGAAATGACTTTGCAAGCGCCGGTTGCTTTCGATCGTGCGCTTAGCCAGGAATGTGTCAGGGGCGCTAAAATGGCTAATTAATTAGGTCTCAACGATAGTGACTTCCAACTTGACCAAAACGATAGCCCCCTATGGAGGCAGGCCGTGAACGCGCGCGCGCGCGGCATTCCAGAACCTTTTAGCCGTATCTAAAAAGAAAACGGCCGCCCTCGACTAGAATTGCGATCCTTCAACAGCCTCCGTGCCGGAACGAGGCGCGCAGCTTCCGTAAATCGCCCGCAGGATCGATATGTTGGATCGCTTTTAAAAGCTGGCGTGTAGCCTCACTTCCATCGGCATCCCCTCCTACTGCCTGCCCTGCTGCTGCTGCTGCTGCCTGTACTTGCCGCAGCATTTAGAGAGTAGAAATGCGATCGGCTCCGTACGAATTTGAGATGGCTAGACGGTGTAGCCGCTAACTCGAGTAGCATCGAGTGGCGCAGGGCCGTAGGCCGTATTAAAACGGGAGCTTTGGTGGATTTTCTCCTCAGCCGCTCACTTTCACTCAAAAACCGCCGGCTGCGAGTCTGCATGCGAAAAAGCTGTAGTCGCACAAACACTAGCTTTCGCAATAAGCTAGAATTTTTTTTACTGCGTCTTTGGTCTTAGAAGAACCGTGTTTTCTCCGTGTTTTATGCCTACACACGGACGCGTGCGCACATTTCGCGGAACCTTTAGCATCCTAGCACGAGACCTCTAGGATCCTAGTGTGTTGCGCAACTACTCGTCATTCTTCGATCGAACGGAATCAACTCCGCCGACGACCCGACCGCGACCAGCGTACGAGTTCAAGGTAAAGGCCACCGCCAAAGCCCGGCTAAGCAGGTTAAGGCCGTAGTCGTACCTCGAGATTCTGGCGGTGCCTTTGCCGTCGTTCGTCGCGACAGTCTGCGACGTGGACCGCACTGGCTGATGCTTCCTCTGCAGCAGATGTAGTGCCTAGTGTGCGTGTGCGTGCGCGCGTGTGTGTGTGAGAGAGATTAAATTCTCTGGAGGCGCTATGCAAATATATTAATAATAATACACTTAATAAAGTGCCCTCAGAACTCAATCTCTTTCTAGGCGCTTTACATTTGCTGCAAAGGAAATACGATCGAATGGTGAGTGGTGTCATGCTCGATAAACAACATGAAGAACACGGTTAGGGGTGACATGCACTGGGTCAGCATGCAAGTGGTGTATAATATATATTTAATACATATAATAGTAATAATAATATTCTTATTATTGGCCACGCGATCAAACGAGTCATGAGTGAAGGGTGAACTTGGCTCTCGCCAGCAGCCGCACGGTCGCGCGGGAGCTCGAGGCGCCTGCTCAGCGCTCGCAGGGGGGCGGGCGGGGGGGGGGAGAGGTTGGGGATTCGCCTCGGCCTCGGCTGGCAAACGCAGCGGGTAGCTGCGGCGGAGTCACCGAACGCAGAGAAGCTAGCGCGTGCTCCTGTTGATAGCCTGGCCTACGCACGAAGAGGGCCAGTGAGAGCAAGATCGCTTGCCGACTTCTGAGAGCAGGCGAAGCTTTTATCCAACCTTTGCGCGGTACGAGCGCCTAGCAGCAGCAGCAGCAGCAGCGGACGAAAAAACCTCGCACTCCTCGCACACTTCGGTCGCGCTGCCGCAAGCGTAATGCTGCCGCGTCTCGCGATTACGCGTGCGGCGCACTTTGGACTGGTGCCGGCCAGTTAGCGGCCAGTTCGTCAGAAGCCCCGCGGGCAAGAGCGCCATTCACCGCTGCGGCTTTCCCCGAGTGTGGGGGCGTGTAGCCAGAGGAAACTGCGTCGATGGGCGGTAATTGTTCCAGACGCCTCCGCCGTCCCGTCTGGCGGAATCCAAAAAGATCGGAGAGCTGCTTGCTCAAAGATCGATTAAAACGACCGGAACCGTAACCCACTCGGCCCGCGTGGGTGAAAATGTAAACAGGTCGTCACATCGCGTCCGCGCCCTTCTCCGAGGGGGCGCGACCGCGTTAGCGTGACGTCATTGAGCGAGAGCCACGTATAGCCTTTACCTTCTGCGCTTGTCAATATGGTAGGAGTGTTTGAGAAATAACTGATCCTTGGGTGAGTTGCCGTGCGTCTCTTTCTCGCTCATCTCTATGGGACTTTTTAGTTTTGACGTTACATAAGCTGGCCGAGGATTGTGGGCAAGTAGGGTGCTTCTGACAGCATCGACTTCTTGCAGACGGGCACGTTTTGCTTGACGCCGAGTTTTGCCTTCGGATCTTCGGTGTGCGCTTGCGCTACGCTTAATGGCATGCACATTGTGGAAGCAGCGGTCGCGTAGAGCCTGCGTTTATTACTACCCGTCCAAGCCCTGTTGCTACCATTGCATATGCCAGAAACGACCGTATGTAAACCTACGCATCTAGAACCTGCCGTATGTGTACCTGCCGTACGTGTACCTGCCGTACGAGGTTTTCTCTTCGTGGTTAGCGGGTCTGTGGTTGTGCTTATTCAAATTCTGCGATAGTATCGTGAAGCCCTACGTTGGTGCGAACTCTTGTAACCAGCGTGACCGTGCGTGCGAAACGGTGTCCTCGGAGAAAGTGCTGACCAGCAGGTACTGAGCCTTGGGGTCGTATGGCGATGCTTTTAATGTGCAGTGGGCACAGGGTATGTCAGGGGAAGGGGGTCAGGCATGATGCTCGTATGTATGTTCGTAGTTGCGTGGTCCTGTTAGGAACCTGGCTACCTCTTGACTTCTTGGGCAGAGGGATGCCCCTCATTGTCGGCTGCCTTCACCACCTGTAAACTGTGAACATGGCAGCATCATGAACGTTTGCCTTTTCTCAAGCATGTCAGCAGAATTTTGGCGTCGCGTGCCTGAGAGTGCTTGTGTGTGTGTGTGTGTGTGTGCTGAGTGAGCTTCTTTCGTCTGACCTTTATTTCCATCCCGACTTTATTGCCGTCTTAATATTAGTCGTTTTCAGCTTGCATGTGAGCCAGGTGCGAAAGCATACCGACCTAGCGAGCCAGTTGCCTTTTGCCTTGCCAGTACTAGTGGCTTGGTCAATGATCATATATAGGCTTCGCAGTAACTTGGCGTGCTGCGTGCAATAATTCATAGCCGGTGACTGCCCACCTTAACCTCACCACTTGTGCACGTGCACACGCATGCTAATAAGAGCAAATTCGCCAAGAGCAAGCGCGGAGAGAGCAAGCGCACAGAGAGCAAGCGCACAGAGAGCAAGCGCACAGAGAGCAAGCGCACAGAGAGCAAGCGCACAGAGAGCAAGCGCACAGAGAGCAAGCGCACAGAGAGCAAGCGCACAGAGAGCAAGCGCACAGAGAGCAAGCACAGAGAGCAAGCGCACAGAGAGCAAGCGCACAGAGAGCAAGCGCACAGAGAGCAAGCGCACAGAGAGCAAGCGCACAGAGAGCAAGCGCACAGAGAGCAAGCGCACAGAGAGCAAGCGCACAGAGAGCAAGCGCACAGAGAGCAAGCGCACAGAGAGCAAGCGCACAGAGAGCAAGCGCACAGAGAGCAAGCGCACAGAGAGCAAGCGCACAGAGAGCGCACAGAGAGCGCACAGAGAGCAAGCGCACAGAGAGCAAGCGCACAGAGAGCAAGCGCACAGAGAGCAAGCGCACAGAGAGCAAGCGCACAGAGAGCAAGCGCACAGAGAGCAAGCGCACAGAGAGCAAGCGCACAGAGAGCAAGCGCACAGAGAGCAAGCGCACAGAGAGCAAGCGCACAGAGAGCAAGCGCACAGAGAGCAAGCGCACAGAGAGCAAGCGCACAGAGAGCAAGCGCACAGAGAGCAAGCGCACAGAGAACAAGCGCACAGAGACACAAACAGCAGCTCGGCTGGAGCAGAATGCAGGCACACGACATGGATTATCGCTTGTATACCGACAGGACCTAGCCATAGTTCAAACCGTCAGTCTGCTGAGTGGCGGTTGAAAACCCAAAGTTACATCTTGCAGACATTATGACTTCGATGTCCTCATGCTTTCCTTCACTGAAGGAGGATGAAACCAAACTTTTCATAGATTACACTTAGCACAGCCAGAATCAAGGACTCTTGCATCTAAAAAAGTCGGATTCATGCTAGTGGGACTTTAGATACGCTGGCAACCTACATCAGCCTTGTCGTGACAGCCCTAGAGATTATAATAATTTAAGTGGTTCCTGGATTATGACCTACATGAACAGGATATGTCAAAATCTATAGTTTAAACGTGTAGCCAGACATCTGAAGTAGCAGTCAGTCAGTTGGGCTATGGGCTAGGTGTTGCATGATGGGAGTTGCAGGCAGGCTGGTGCTGTGAAGATGTTGCCCACTCTGGCTTTCGAATAGACTCCACTGCATTAACGACACGGGCTTGTTCATATTGAGATATGTGCGCTATTGAGAGCTGCCGTGCTCTGCTGCCGTTGGCATTCTTACGTGTATCGTGGTAGCAACTACGATTCGTTGGCCGTCCTTCAAGGCGCGAGCTTTATCAGTATCAGCTGTGCGCCTGCAAGGACTTGCACCATTCTGCACGCTGTGTTTGTTGCAGAGGAATTAAGTACAAAAGCCCGTGTGACACGTTTGTTATGCTATCGTCTTGCAGCGCTTGATCTGGGGGTCTTCGTTGAACGCCACTTAAAACTTGTTTGACTCATTTATTGAATGAAGACTCCTCACGAGACATCCTTATGTAAGCATTACTGAGGAAGGGTGCGAGCATATAGATCTTGGTCAGGATTCGGGCACCCGATTTTTGCACCCTGCATTCATCCAAATGTGTAGATGCATCCGTTTTCCAATGTCAGCACATTAAGAGCACGGATGTAAACTCAAGGCAGGTTTACTTGCACAAAACTTGCACTGTTCCATTTGGAGTTGTTGGGGTCTAGCTGATCTTGCAGCCGACTCTCGCTTGCTGCTGCCTGCACATGCATGCTGCACGAGGACCTTCCCTTGCACATTAAGCAGTCTCAAGGTATGACGACATCGTGGGATCGTGTGGGGCAGCAGAGAGAGAGAGAGGGGGAGAGAGAGAGAGAGAGAGAGAGAGAGAGAGAGAGAGAGAGAGAGAGAGAGAGAGAGAGAGAGAGCAGTCCACATATGACTGTGCGACCGAAGGCTTTTAAGAGTTGCTTTCAAGAGCGCTCTGTACTTGCTAAGGACGGCTCCGGAGCGCCAAGGAGCAGAGCGTTAACTCTTTCTGCACCTGCTGCCAAAGTGTCATGCAATGCCCGGACGTTGGCATTGGTGGCCGTCGTGTGTGATGTCCGCTCTTCGCGAGTCGAGGAGACAGTGCTTGTTTGTCGGTTTCGCTGCAATTGCAGATCTTGTACATATTTTCTGTCGGAGATTTGGCCGAAGGGGGATCTTGGGATGCGAACACCGCAGGAGCCAGTAGGCCATCTGCCGACTGCATCGGCCACCTGACCTCGTCCTTCATAAAGGAAGGAAAGTAAAGGTTAGCTGATTCAACAGCTCATTTATTGAGCGACAGAAGAGCCTTAGCAGCGCTATCACTCAGGCTTGCAGTTAGCAATCAAGTATTGCCTTCTGCAGGGCTCGTGATGAAGGAGTGCCTTCCCCTGAGCCAAGACTCAGCAGTGAAGGTGATTTCTGTTCAGCTCTTGCACTCATTGAATTTGGCCATTTTTACATACCTTTGCATGTGTAGGTACAAGGTTGCATAGGGATGGGGGAGGGTCAGTTGGCTCTAGCACCACCCATAAGGTGCAAGCTGGGTGGCTTTCTGCCTGACATGCCCAGTCCACCGTGTCTCTTGATTCCCCAGCCAGGCAAGGTCAAGGTAAGGCTTAGGCTTTAAGCTTGGGAAATCTCTACCTCTATTATATTACTATTAAATGACACTATTTTTGCTGGGTTGCAATGCCCGGAGTGGGCCAGGCATCCAACATCATGTTTGAGACCGTGTTGAAACTTTTAAATTGGTCCCAAAAGGTCAAGGTTAGCAATTAACAGAACCAATCCCGTCAAGGACCCAGTGGATGGAATTATACTTGTGGCAGCTTTGTTTATTGTCAGTCAGATCTGGAACAATTTGACTGAGCTCGAAGTTTCCATGCTGCCTGGTCCTGATAGTAAACGTTGTGAATGTTGGTACAGCTTCTGGTCGGCAGATCTTGCTCGGTTGAGCTATTACTGTAGGCGCTAAGATTTTGTTGCTCTAGGCAGAAAGGAGCCACTTCGGGAGGCGAACCCTTGGTAGTTAAGCTCCTGAGTACCAGCAAAGGAGATAGGTGTCATCGCGTATGAATTCGGGTCGTGCCCGGCAGAAAGGTGGTTTGCTGTGGCAGGCTGAAAGGGCAGTCTAGCCCAGATGAATTACCGTCTGTCGGGCCATCAATGTGGCTATTGTAATAGGTGATGAGTCTGACTGGTTGGCCACTTGCAGTTTTTTGCACTTTGATCATGCAGCTGGCCCCACAGAGCCGTGAAGTGCCTTCTAAAGCTCACAAATTTCTAAAATGCCATCCCATCCCTGTGCTCTCAGAGCCACTCATCATCGCTCGCTTCGTAAAAAAAGGATGTAGGTCGACAGGATGTAGGTAGACAGATTCAACAGCTTCGGCTCTCTGTAGAGGCAGATCGGCCATAGCTGCAGCTGCTGGGCGTCTCAGCAGCAATCAGGCTATATAAGAAATTGCTTGCCCAAGAGGCTCGAACCTACCACCGGGTATGGGGGGAGGGGTGCGAGCACCAAGCCCGCAGGGGTCAGAGCACTGACGGCACGGGTTGGGCCTCCCCCCCCCAGCAAGCTCAGTCTTGAGGCAGACTCCTATTGGCTCTCCCAGTCACAGCTAGTCACAGCTTGCTCCGGTGCCTAATAGGTGCCTGTGCAGCCGCCATCTGCGCAGCAGGCAAGCTGCTTGCAACTGGCCGAGAATGCCGCATATGGCGGCATTCTCGGCCACGTGCCAGCCTTCGACAGGCACGAGCAGACGCTTGTGCCCCCTTGACGGCTGCAGCTGACCCCCTCCCCACCGGGATCAGTCGGGAGAGTGAAGGGCCGATGTGGTGCTGCCTCTGGAGCTGTCTCTCTGGACTTGGCAGGAACGGCTTCCAGCTTTAACCGGTCGCGAGCATTTCAGCTGCTCGCATGCTGGCTGTCGTAGCCGGAAGGAAGGGATGACTCGCCCGGGCAGCTTAGGGGGCTGCACCTCACCGGAAAGGCTGATAGAAAAAATATAATAATAACAATAATAATAATAATAGTAATAACAGTACACTTGATAAAGCACCGTCAGAGAACTCAAATCTCTTTTTAGGCGCTTTACATTTGCTGCAAAGGAAACGCGATCGAACGGTGAGTGGTATCGTGACAAACAACATGAATAACATGGTTAGGGGTGACATGCACACGGTCAGCATGCAAGTGTGGTTAGTGGCAGCATGCACAAAATTCATTTGTATAACGCCATAAGAGAACTTAGTCTCCATCCAGGTGCTTCGCAAATGCTCCTGCACCAAACCAGGGCAGCATCCCAGCCCGTCGCGGCAGGCCTCCAGAGGACGCTCGAGGGTTTCTTTCGGCTCTTCGAGAGTAGTTTCACCCTTCAACATCCCCTACTGCACAGGGTAGAGGGAGATGATCCCTTGCCCGGCCTTCTTTTACCTGTGCAGTGAGGTGACAGGACGCCTCGTCTGCACTTTTAATTTGATATGCTCAGTGCATTCTTGCATTCTCCTTCTCAGGGTCATTAGCTTTCGACGGTTGCTGTTGCAGGCTTTTCCATTTATCAGGCACAGCTGAGTCTTACCGGAGGTTGGACTTATCCCCAGGTCAAAGGCCAGGTTGTGCTAGGCCCATGCAGTGGTGGCCAACTGCCAGACAGCAAAGCTGCTAGCCGCAGCTATTTCGTCAGGTCGAGCCTCGGTTGTGAGGTAGCTCCGTGAGCTGGCACGACATGGATCCGTGTTGCTCAGAGCCCCCCAACTCCTGTTCCTCAAGCCGGCATATCTATCTGGCAGCTAGTGACTATCGGGAGATGGCAGGCAGCATTTGCTTGACCTTGTGCTCGGCTTCTCGTGGTTGACCCCTAGTGCAGATTAGTTGATAGCCAATTTTGGCTGCAGTGGCTGACCCTTTTCCAGACAAGAACGCGATGCCTCCCACACCTGCAGTAGCTCTGCCTGTAGAATAGGCCTTTATTAGATACAGGGACAGCCACTGTCCTTGTCGAAGTGACTGCTACTAGGTGTTCGCTGCAGGCACTTCTTGATTTTTCGAGTTGTAATCAATGATCTGATGTTAAAAGGTGGATGGCTTATAGGATGACGGCAGACTAAAGCATCTCCTTCATGTGAGGCCTAGCAGAGCTAGCCACCTCCTTCGTGTCTTAGGTGGCCAGGGTTCCAGCTATGGTTATGTAAAGCAATTGTGATTCTGCCAGAGGCCAGGTCGAATACCGCCATCGGCAATGGGCCAGATGTACTAGGAGCTTGTATAAACGTGTGCACACGTGCTGCAATGTAGATGCATGTGCTGAGTGGGTCAATGTCATAATTTGGTGAGCCGTGATGGCACACTAGGTAAGGCGGTTGCTTCACGACCTCGGTCCCGAGGTCACGGGTCGGATTCCTGCTGTGGGCGATTCTTTATCGCCACTGCAAGCAGTGGTGATAGCCATACAGGCTCTTCTGTCGCTACACAAAAAGAGGCTGTTCAATCAGCTAGGATTTATTTATTTATTTATAATGTAGAGTTTGTTTGGGACAAAACTTCGACCTTGAAGGAGTGTGGTACGCTGTCAATGATGGATATCTCAGCAAAGTTTGCCGGAAAAGCTCAGAGCCCCACCAAAGAACTTGCTATTTTGACTCTACTTGTTATTCTAGCTGCTCACTTTATTGTTCGCCAGCCAACCTCTTGAAAATTTGGGGAAATCTTTAGGTCCCTTTCGAAGGCAACCCCCTCCCATCGATACCCCTACTTGGAGAGTCTGCTGCAACCTGCCGAAGGCAAGGTCCTAGATAGGCCACTTTAAAACCTGTCTAATTATGTGTCAACCCTGCAAATATGAAGCTTCTTTAAAAATAACGATTGCCAATCCAAAATGTACACGAAACAGTAGCTTCTCTTGCAGCCTCTCTGTATCTGGCTAAAAGAAAGGCAGCAAGGTCCCCTCTGGAGCAACACGGTGAATCTAAGCGAAGGTGGCATGCTGCCGACTACACTCTAGAGCTGCTATGTAAGCGTTTTTTAGTGCAATAATTTTATTACTAAATTCTTGCTTCGTGGTTGTGCCTTCCCTGCATTGAAGCTCATTCGGCCTCTCACTGCGCACCTCTCCTCACTGGACTCCACACTTCGCTGGACCAACCAGGAACGAGAAGTAGCTGAATATTGACATCATTAAGGCTACTTGAGGGTGGTGGAGCCAGAGAATATACAATTGCTCCAAGGTTCATGTGCACCTAAAGAGCCTTTTCACAACCGTCTTGCATCTGGTCACTTGAAGTTGCTGCATTTAAATGCACATTCCAATGAAACGCCGTTGCCCTTATCAGCTTGAGCAATGTATGACTGAAGTCTGGTTACATTTCAACGATTCCTCACGGTACCCATCCGATGCTGAAAGTTTGCTTTCTGAAAGGAGTGCTTATCAATAGCTAGAATGCGTGCGCCGAGCTGCGCCGTTGGCAACCTGTTCCGAATACTCCCAAGAATACTGCTGGCCTTGGTTGCGTATACAACAGCAAGCAGTTGAAACAAAAGTTAGTGACCGCTTTCGGCATGGTTGAAGCACATGGACGTTGGGGTAAGTGCACACTTATTGCCGCAAGCTTCGTTTTGGGCTTTCCAGCAAGTCCTTGCGAAAGAGAGTTGCGAATCCGGTGCAAATCTCTGGCGACTCACACCGTGTGACTCAGAGAGGATTGGCGCTGAACTCAAAAGTGATTCATCATCGCCCATGCTGAAGGAGTTGGGCAGCGCAGCTATAAAATATAAAATATAATTCATTTGTATAGCGCCCCAAGAGAACTTAATCTCTATTCAGGCGCTTTACATATGCCTCGGGGCTCGAGCCCACGACCTCAGTCAGACCTTGGTCGGGGCGAGCACCTTAACCGCTAGACCAAACCAGCTAACTAAAAGTTGCTGAAAAAGCTAGAGCGTGTATGGCTCTGGCTACTTGTAAACGCTTGAGTGTGATCTTCTAAGCTGTTGTATTTCTATCGCAAGATGTCGTACCGACCCACCAGCGGGCGTGGTAGGGCGGTTCAGGCATTCGGTAGAGGCAGCTGCAAATTAGCTGTGCATGGCCGATCAGTAATAGCAGTATACAGTATCGAACTGTCTGACTTGCACCCTGCCTGAACAGTAGCAGTACCACACAGATTGTACAGGCGATGGCTGCAATTTGGCAATCCGGATGCCGTAAGGAATGAATATCACGTTCTTGGTCAAGTTTTACTCATTCTGCTGGGTTCAACCACTGGCCTCAGAGGTCTTCTTGTGGTAATGGCAGTGGATTGTTTTGCTAGCTGAGCTTATGGCAATTAGAGTGAATGGTTCTGCCACCGCTTCGGTTCTGCTGCTAGGTTACTCTGATGCTATAGGCTCAAGCATCCTAGTGCTCAGCTGTGCCTGTGCTACCGAGGGTTGTGCACAGAGCTTATAAAATCACCACTTGATTAGGGTTGTGGGGTCTCTTTTCACTTGTTGCTGCCATTCCTATGAGGGTACGATGGCATTTCAGAATGTTCTAGTAAATTTTATTTCAGTTCAAGCATTATTTGTGAGGCCTTCCCCAGAAGCAATAGATTTGGATTTGCAAATGCCATTAGGATCACCGAGAGGGGTAGTGCAACAGCTACTACAGAACCAGTCCTGCTGTGCTTCTGTGTGCAATATTCAACCTGTGCGTGCTGGCTATGGGCTGGTAAAGCTAGGCATAGGTTGTGGAAAAAATAGCCGAATGATTTGAAGCTATGACTAGCAGCATGCCTAATATACCGTTGGCTAAGGGACAGCTGCACGAGGTCCATTGCCCCAAGCATACCGGAAGTGGGAGCAGTGAGAACCAAATTTCGGTTCTCACTGTTTGTTGCCTGTCCAATCAACTCCAATGCTGTCAAACGTTACAGCTCGGTGTTCATATTCCAGTTACTGATATGCACTCGAGAGAGAGAGAGAGAGAGAGAGAGAGAGAGAGAGAGAGAGAGAGAGAGAGAGAGAGAGAGAGAGATATATCATAACCTGTTTGTTGTGTTATTCTTGTCAGTGCCAATAATGAAGAACTCCACTGGCATGATTAATGCATAAGCAGAAGCTCGGTGTCTCCTGCTGCGTGTGAACAGTTGACAGATGCAGCTTGAGTGCAGCTTGAGCCCTGTGCAGTGGGTGTCCATGCAGACATAATCACACGGAAGAGGTGGCCAGCAGGCCCTGGTACCCTTTTGAACCTATCCGAAGTGATCTGCCACTGCTTGGATGCTCCGAATTTATCTTCGCACCATTGCCTGCCCCGGGTAAAATTAAGATGTGGTCTCTCCTTGGCTGAATCCTGGCTACACCCATGACCTTCAGGCTGTGTGGCTAGAGGCTTGTAAACCCCCTTCCCCTAAACCATTGCCAGTCGAGCAGATAGTTTGAATTTTCTGCTCTGTCAAGCTGTACCATGTGCTCGTGGAGGGCCTGTGGCAGTTGCTGCTGCTGCTGCTCGGGAGAGAGAGAGAGAGAGAGAGAGAGAGAGAGAGAGAGAGAGAGAGAGAGAGAGAGAGAGAGAGAGAGAGAGAGAGGAAGGAGAGGAAGGTCTTTCGGTGTCGGGGGGGGGGTACTGTCAGAATTCGCTCAAATGTCACAAGACCCCTAGCATACATTGCTTAATGTAATAGGCTAATAATCTAATAAATAATATTTCAGAGCACTGTTTTCAACTATCCTACCGTAAGATAGCAGCTGCATGGCTCCTTTGGGGCAAATGGAAGTTTGGGGGCAAACGTCCCAATTGTTTCCCATGCTAACAATGGGAAAAATGTCCCCATTTGTTCGTTCATCAGTTTGAAATGCCCAATTTAAGGGCCTGCTTTGCCCAAAGATATCATTTAAGTTCTGCTGATTCAACAGCCTCACCTATTTAGTGCCAGAAGCTATCACCATGGCTTGCAGTAAGCGATTAAGAATGGCATGATGGGATTCGAAACGGATTCGGGACGGGATTCGAAGCCTCGGGAGCCCTGGGCCGTGAAGTGCCAGCACCTTGCATCATTCCTCAGTGCTAGTTTGTGAGTATGCCACCTGCTCCAGCCATGTAATTTGCAGATTGAGCGACTGGGCAAGACACCAAGCACGTTCTTAGTTGAAAGTCTCTGCATGGTGCCAGCTCTCACTCAGGGCTACTTGGGATCTGTCTTATCCCTCCAGCAGTGTTTTTTTCCATGCATTAGATAGTGTTAATCAGGTTCGACGGCTAGAATTTTTTTGTAATCAGGCCGCCGGCTGCAATGCCGGAAGTCCTAAGTATTTCCTTGGCTAGCAATAGACTGACTGCTGCCGGCTTGTGAATAATTAGCAGCTGTCTGGTCTCTACATTCGCACAGTAGGCGTTGCTTCTAGGCGTCTATTTCACTACTTTCTGGCTTCGGCTGCTCTGGTGCACTCCGTCATGGCTATATTTCAGTTTAACAGAGCCGTGTTTACTGGGGGGGGGGGAGGATACTGCAAGACCGGATTCACAATGTAGCCTCTGATGCCCTAGTGATCACTAAGTAAATCGAGATGTCTACTTCTTCGGTAAGGTAGAGGATGTGAGGCTGCAACTAAACCTCAGTCGGGTCTTATAGAGCCCAAATGATTTGGGAGAAAGTTAGGGAGAGAGAGAGGAAGATCTAGAGAGTGAGGGAGAGAGAGAGAGAGGGGGAAGGGAGAAAGAGGGAGAAAGAGAGGAAGAGAGAGATAGAGAGAGAGAGAGAGAGAGAGAGAGAGAGAGAGAGAGAGAGAGAGAGAGAGAGAGAGAGAGAGAGAGAGAGAGAGAGAGAGAAAGGGGAGAGGGGGACACAGAGTGAAAGGGAGGGAGAGAGCAAATTTTTTGAAGACCGTGCCTTTACTTGAGTTTATATACTCCCAAAGCTTGGAACTCACTCCCCGACTTGTGTCACGACATCCCCTGACTTGACCATATTTAAAAAGAAATTAAAAACGCACCTGACAGCATTTAGTGGGTCCCTGTGATTCGTCCTTTATGGGCTTATTCGTGCTAACACTGAGCATGCTGCCACTAACCACACTTGCATGCTGACTCTGTCAATGTCACCCATGTCACCATATTATTCTTGTTGTTTATTCTGCACACTACCACTAGCCATTCGATCATGTTTCGTTGGCAGCAAATGTAAAGCGCCTAGAAAGAGTTCTCTGAGGGCGCTTTATCAAGTGTGTTATTATTATTAGTATTATTATGTGTGTGTGCATGCATGTGTGGTGTATATGTGTATATATACATAGAGAGAGAGAGAGAGAGAGAGAGAGAGAGAGGAGGGAGGGAGGGAGAGAAGAAGGGGGAGAGATTGAGAGGATGAGGATGAGGAAATGATTGAGAGGAGACCAGCAGGATGCCAGCCGGAGCTTTGAAGAAATCGTCTGGGCATAGGTGGCAGGCAATTCCAGTGATGGAATTGAGGTTGAATGCTTCCTGCCCAGATGCTCACCCTTGTTGACAAGCCCAGAGCCTGAATCCACATGCAATCCGAAGGTGGGGCATTGTGAAAGCCTGCTGCAGTCAAGCTACACTGACATGGGATGCTACTTCCGTGGTGTGCCACCTATCTGAACGACCCAGTACCTGGCACATGCATGTGCAAGCAAACATGGACAGGTGCTGCTGCACTGGATGTGCTCGGTGGCCGGCATAGCCATTAGCAAAGCTGATAGCAGGTTTGACCCAGAGCCTGTGCTCGCTTGATCTTATTTGCTCACACAAGTCCTTAGGCTGGTGTTGGCTCCACTCAAGTGTAATTTCAGACATGGGCTGAGCCTGACAGGCTTGGCTGACTGCTGTGGACACTTGCTGCCCACGACCGGTGTCCTCGTGTGATGCTGCCTCCTCCGTGTGCCAGCTGACTGCCTCCGCTATGTGCAGTGCAGACAGTTCTGCAGCAGTACATTGACAGCTGGCTGTGCATGATCTCTCAGTGACCCTGACTCTAGGTGCTGCAAGAATGGTTCTTACCAGGTGCTTGTAAGTATTTTCTAGCTGGTGGCCACCTAACCTACCAAGTGGTACAGGATGATCGGTCCTACCCTACAAATCCCTACATCCCAACACTGACCTGGCTTCCAGCCTAGTCTGATATGTCCAGCAGACCGGCAGCCAGGCTCGACTCTTGATTGATAGTTTGTTCTAGGTCAAGTCTAGCTTCTATAGAAGTATTCCATAATCACCATGCACAATCCAAATCTTCTATTCGGATATCTACCGTAAACAATCTCGTTAACCGATTCCAGGTTAGCTCCTTACCTGGTGGTCCTTGCAGTGATCTAGCTGATCGCTTCTCTAGCTTCTTTGTCAGCAAGATAGACAAGATCAGAGAGTCCATCCTTAAGAAAACAGTGTCGTCTTCACTGGACCCATGTCCCCTAGTAATATCCCCACAAGACTCATTTCCCCCAATTCTATGCAGTATGTTAATGTCTGTATTCAAGGCAGCTGCAAGTGACCTCATCCTGAAATTTATCTCCCAGTGGAAGGAGGCTAATAAATAGCCTTGTATACCTTATTCCCATAATCCTACTTTTATGATGCATAGAACTGCTGCTGCCATGCATTACTGACGATCAATGCATTACTGATGATTAATAAATATGTCTTTAGCCTCAGGTCTTGCTTGCCCTTGCACCTTTCAAAAAGGCCACTAATTGTGAAAGCAACACTAAACCAAGAGAACTTGATCAACTTTCCATGGCGTTGGAGCTGATTACTTCACAGAGTCAGCATAGCTACGAGTTTATCGCATCTTATCTTGCCTGGGCGTCACTGGCACTGCTCTGCAATGGTTTAGGTCTTATCTCAATGGGAGACCCCACAGGATTAATTTAAATCTACAAAGATCGTCAAAGGAATCACATGTACAGGGTACCTAAAGACTGTGTGCTTGGTCTGCTTCTTTTCACAATTCATACTCTCCATCTTGTCGATGTGATCGCCAAGCACAATCCAGGCTTTTACTTCTTTGCAGATAATACACAGTGTTACCTTTGCTTTGATCTCTTCTAGCCCATCACCATGGCGAATTCTTTCAACTCTCTTGCTGCATGCATTGCTGACATCTGCACATAGATGATAGTAAACTTTCTCAAATTGAATGTCGATGAAATTAACGTACTAGTTATGGGCAAACCAAGCATGAATCAGAACTTGGAAAGCTCGATACTCAAAAATCGGCTCTGCCAGCTTATCTCATGTAGCATCGGCACACAATCTAGGTGTCTTGTTCCAAAGTGAACTATCACTAGACAACCATATCAGCCCAACAGTCAAGTTTGCCTAATTTCAGCTACATAAAATTGCTAAAATTCGTGCTTGGTTAGACAGGGATACTTTATCGAAATTGGTCCATGCATTTGTGACATCCTGCCTCGACTTCTGTAACTCACTGCTTGCTGGTCTACCGGCCTGTGCAATAAGGCGCTTACAGCTTGCGCACAACTCTGAAGTTAGGCTTGTCTGTCGTGAGGCGTCGAAGTTGCCACAGCACCCCACCAGGCCAGGCATCTCTCTACCTGCTTATCTGAATCAAATCACCCACATGTGCCTCGAGCCAACCTCAGATCCTATGGAGACTGCGCCTTCTGTTTGTAGGCTCCCAAAGCGTAGAGCTCACTACCGACTGAGTACACGACATCTCCCGACTTGAAGCTTATTTAAAGAGAAGCTAAAAATGCATCTGTTTTCCACAGCATTTCGTGGGTGCTAGTGATTTGTTCTTTTGTGTGCTTATGCATGCTGCCACCGTGCATTGCAGCTAACCATATTTACTGGTGGACATTGTGCATGTATCCACTAACCACTTGACCGAGCTTCCTTTACAGCATCTTTAAAGTGCCTAGAAAGAGATTAAATTCTTTGAGAGTCCTATACAAATTTATTGTTAATATGAGGTCTAAGCTAGCTAAAAGTTGTCATACAACGCATGTATTGTGCAATATTAAGCTAAGAAATCAACAGTTCTTAAAATACCCCTGCTGCTCTGCTGACTCCGAAATGACAGTTCGTGCTTGGGAATGTTTCTTCGAAATGGGTCATTTTCCTTACACCGGCAGGGTCGGCGATGCTGTGTTCGTGCCTGCGAACGGCAGGGCTGGGTTGCCTCATTCAAAGCTGCCTGCCGTCATTAAAACCTTTATCGGTTTTTGAAGGCAGGGGATGTCATAACTGTCAACAGTGAAGCTCATAATAAGAAGCTGCCACATACTGTTCTAAAGTGGCAAACAGTTCTCTTTAGCCCCCTTTCCTTGCCTCCTCCTGCACCCATTTAGTCCATCGGGGGGGGGGGGGAGGAGGGGAGGGGAGCCGCAGGGTAGCAGGATTCTTGGGGGAGGGCTGACAGGTTTGGGCAGCAGCTTAAGTGGCTTGATGGAATGCTTGCATTCATCGCGTACCTTTACAGTGTACCAAAGCGGGCCACCATTTTTGTTGTTGTAATAACCGGATTCAACTTCGGTACAAGGTCGGGGCCGGTTTCCAGAAGGGCTGTTTTTTTATTAAGGTGGCTACCATATTTGTAGAGTTGCTCATCTGTGTGCTCAGGTGCCTGCTACTAGGACTACTAGCTAATAAGACTACTTGTTGATAATTAAGATCACTTGCTAATGAGCTTGCCTGCTAAAAAATCAAAGACCAAACCTGACCTAAGTATAGGGGGGGCTTGCAACCGGTAACAGTGGGTGCTTTCAGAATAGCAGCTGTACGTTGTGTAGCTGAAAGTTAGCACTGCAGCAACAATTTAACCATTTGTAAATGTATCACTTTATATCCAGAGTCGATTTGAATTCGCCAGTCTCGAGGCTATTGCAGATGCTCCCGGGATGCGATGGGACCACGATAGCTAGGCTGCTGGTGAACTGGCTTTCGTGCTCCGTGGTTAACGCGTTGGACTTGGCTGAGTAGTTTTTGACCTTGGATTCGAGTCGGCATCATGTTGCCCAGTGCTTGTACAAGCCTTCAGCCTTCGCCTGCTTATTGGCCTTGACCCGAAAATGCCCAAGCTAGCCCAGGGCACTATTACTGTGCTGCTCTAACCAGTTCGTGCATCCAGCCACTGAGATCCAGAAGGGCTGCCCACCCTCTGCGTTGGCGTTGGCGGGTCGACCCAGCACTGTACAGTGCCTTCAGGCGCTTGGCTCGGCAGCCCCGAACCCGAGTCAAGAGCACTTATGGTCAGAGTTATCCTACTAGCCCGTCAACAGATTGAAGGCCTTGCCCCCGAAAAGGCACAAATATGCACGAGCATAGCTGTTGACCAGCATCGATGTGTAATAAACTTAGGAACTATGTGCTTCTTGATTCATTCTATTTGATACAGTGAGTCCTTTTGCTCATTTCTCTAGGCTATTCATTCTGGAGTTTAGAACCTTCTATCACTCTTCTCTGAGCAAGTCTTTAGTGGGACCACCCCACAAATTCTGCTCCCCCACGGATGATGCCAGAGGTCAAATCAAGCCTGGTTCGCCTGATTTGCATAGCAGTAGAGGGATTTGGTCGGAGGTTGGATCACCTTACACCTATTCCCTGGTCGAAGGTGCTGAGACCGAGCCTCTGCTGCTGCGGCTGCATTCTCTGATGCTTTTGTCTTATTAGGCTGATGTCTTATTAGGTCGCTTGGAACCCGTGTTGAACAAATATCACGATACTAATGCAATATTCATAACTAACTTTCAGCAGCCCACCATGCAACTCGGGGCCGTTTTTGAATGAGGGCAGGATGTGGCCAGGGCAGTAGCTTCGGCCAGCATCAGGGGGCGCGGCTATCTGTGGTGAACTACTTTAGTGAAATACGGCTGTCCCTAATAAGACCGAATCATAAGGCCCAACAGGGTGGTCTTATTGACGGGACACATGTGTAATTCGATTTACACAATTTATATAGGGGCTCAATGAGTTGTACCATGCTTTGGCTTGCTGCCTCCTCAGCCTCTGCAAATTGAGGCCGATGCACTTTCGGTTTGGAGCTTCAGGCTTTCTCAGAAGAGAGGTTAGAGAGCCTTTCCGAGCTTATTTCCAAGGAAGGGCCTCGACGTTGCTATTTGGCTCTCAAGGCTGAGGTTTAGACTCGTGCCTAAATCCTGGCCGCGCCCATGACCCTTGCCGTCGTAGAGCTAGTGAAGATTGTGACTCGTCGTTGTCCACAGTTGAACCCGGTCGCTTAGCTTTATCGATTGTCCATGTCCATGGTGCTGACCGACGGCATCCTGCCCCAGGGAGGTTTGCCGGTCTTCCTGCTAGCTCAGGGTTTGGCAATCTGGGGCCATGCTGCAAAGGTTATGATGGCACCGGCAGGCTTCGCGGCAGCTGACGTCTTACCCAGTAGGCTGTAGCCTGGCTGACCCAGTCATGTGTGCTTCCGTAGGGGTTCCAGTTTTTGCTCTGCGATTTTCTAGTGTCAAGCAGCTGCCATGTCGTGTCGTTGAAGCAAGGCTTGCACCATTCCCTGGAAAGTCGGTAAAGTACAGAGAAGCGGTTTCTAGTCGTGCTGGCTTGGGCAAACGGAAAGGACGGTCAGTCAGTCTCGAAAGGACGACCAGTAGTCAACCAGTGGTATCTGAATTGTCGGTTCAGCAGGCTTGCTCTTTAACGTTCAGAAGATCAGCAGACAGACGACTGGCAGCTGGCAAATGCCCTTCACTTAGGACTGCAACTGTGCTGGGTTTTTGCTTATACAGTATGTCCGTGGATAGATTGTGCCCGGCTTGTGCTGCCAGCCCTCACCCAAGCAGCAGCAGCAGCAGCATCAGCAGGAGGAGGAGGAGGAGGAGGAGGAGGAGGAGGAGGAAGCAGTAGCATCAGTGAGCAGTAGCAGCAAGCAGCAATAGTGAGCAGCAGCAGCAGCAGCCACGGCATTACTGTGGGGCCTCAGCTTTTATTGCAGAGAGTGCCGAGGCTTCACTAGACACGATTTCTTGTCACGGTAGAAATGGCAGGCTGATGGTTCATGGACGATCAGCTTGCCTCTGAAGCAGTCGCAAAGGTTTTCTGCATTTGCCTATGACAGCGTACGAGTCCGGTTCGCCGTGTTAGGTATTCGTGTCGTCGTGTAACTCACGCTGTCTGAAGCTTAAGCTCCTAGTGCACGTTCGTGGCCCTGGTTGGTGCGCTAAGTCTTAGACTGATATGGCATATGGCTTGCCTCCGTTACAGAAAAATCCATGTCTCAAGAAGACAAGTGGCACCTGATTCTAGGTAGTGGAAGGGTCCAAGCTTTGCATCAAAAAGTCCAATGCACACGAACCCAAAAGACCCTCATGGAACCTAGTAATTTAGGTAGTAAATGGAACCAAGTAACTGGAATAATTTGCAGCCTAGTTCTTTTAAGTGCTAGGTCTAAAAAAAACCTGTGCGGTTGGGGACTCAACACTATTCTCATGCAGCTTGAAAAATCCACAGTGCTCTCAACTTTCTCGGAGAGATAGGTGCTCTACATGCTGTATAGAAAATTGGTATTCCGGCTATGTGTTGACTGTGGTAGCTACACGATTTTTGTAACTCACTGCTTGCAGGTCTATCTGCTTGTCTATATGCTGCACTGAGTTGGCACAGTGGTTAAGGTGATTGCCCCGATCAAGGTCTGGCCGAGGTCGTGGGCTCGAGCCCCGTGGCTTATATGAAGCGCCTGAATAAAGTTCTCTTAGGGCACTGCACAAATTAATTTGATATATATATATATCAAATTAATTTGTGCAGTATTAATTTGTGATTATATATATATATATATATAATCAGGTGCTTACAATTGGTGCAAAACTCGGCAGCTAGACTTGTCTGTCGTGCCCATTGCAGTTGCCACATCACACCACTTCTCGCCGACCTGCATTGGCTCCCAGTCAAGCAGCGCATCGACTTCAAGGTTTTGTCAGTCACTTTCAGGTCCCTTCATTCTTTGGTTCCAGCCTACCTATCAGGTCTACTGCCCCACTTGGCTAAGAATCGTACCACACGCTTTTTGGAATCTAATTGTTTACATATGCCTAGCACAAGCCTCAAATCCTTTGGAGACCGTGCCCTTAGTTCATATGCTCCTAAAGCCTAGAGCTTACTCCCGGCTGACATCACAACACCCACTGACTTGACGACATTTAAGAATGAAGCCTAAAACACCTATTTGTCACAGCATTTAGCGGTCCTTGTGATTTGTCCTTTAGTGCTTATGCGTGCTGACACTGTGAATGCTGCCAAAAACTATCTTTGCATGCTGACCGTGTGCATGTCACCTCCAACCATGTTATCTTTCTTGACATTGTGCATGCTATTACTAACCATATGATCATGGTTTCTTTCTGTACAGAATGTGCAAAGTTCCTAGGAAAATATTAAGTTCTCCAAGAATGATATACAAATGTATTATTATTATTATTATTATTATTATCCGAATTTAGCTCAAGACTTTGCCTCACGTGGCCGTCACCTGACGATGTGAATGTAGTGCAATCGGTTTTTGTCTACTCCAAAACGAGGAAGTTGTTGTATTTGTTGATGGTTCAATGTCTATTCATTTAGTTTCTTAGTATTCTACGCAATCCCTTTCGCGTCAAATCCCTAGTTCACCATGCTGCAGTTTCATTGTAGTTGAGCGAAGTGGCCATTTTCTGGTGCTGGCTTTGCATGTGGTAGCACTTTGTGCCTGTTCATGAGTGGGTAGTGCTCTTATAATTTACTAATGTCTGGCTGCATTACTCGTTTCTCTTTCCTAGAACCAGTGAAAATCACTTGTTCTTAAGGAAATGCAAACTTTTAAGTGGGATGCCAGTTTGTGAAAGTATGCTCGTGTGCTGTGTGCAGCAGCGTAACCCTGCCAGTTGAAATGATTGATGCCATCAACTTAACTGGCAAGACACCTAGAGAGTCACCACTGGGATATTGGTGCTGAGCTTTGGAAAATTCGCGAAATGCGCACCCCTCTCATGGCCTCCACGTAGAGCCGGGTGCAATGTATCTCTGTCTGTAACTTTGCAAAGCCACAAAGACGACGTGGGTGTTACGCAGGAGAGTTTTATATAGCGCACTCACAACCTAAGCGGCTTTCGGCATGCATTCGGTAGCCAACAGACTTCATCTCACGCAACAATGACAAAGTGGGAAGCATAGCAGAGTCAGGAGAGCAGTTGAGATAGTGAGTAGCATGGAAGTAGCAGCCTAGGATGGCTGGAAAGGATGTGCCATAGTCGGCAGCAGGAGAGTAGAGTCGTAGAAGTGAGTTCCACAGCCTAGGACCTGCAGAGTAAAAGCTTCTTTTGGCAACGGTCGTTATATGGAGCAATGGAATAGCTAATGTATTGTCCATACACGACCTGAGGGCAGAGGAGGCTAAAACGTGTGCAGCAGTTCAGCTAGGTTTGGCAGAGCCAAGCCGGGTGGGTTTAGTGGGTCATAGTAAAACCTTTTAGACTTTGATGTGAATTGTGTTGCGAAGGATGTGGCAAACTCTTGCCGGTTATGTACAGACTCGACAGATACAGTTTGATCTACCCGGGTAAAAGCCGGCTATCGAATTTTTCTCTCGTTTTAAAGGAGGCGCTGACTCGTAAGTGAGCAGGGCTGTTCTAATGGATCCACAGGCTTGTAAGTGAGGGATTGCTGGGCTGCGTGCAGTTTATTTTGCCTCCCTCAGAATGGCCACCGTAGTTCTTTCTTTAATATAAATCTAATTCTATGCAAATGTTAAGCTGGCATCTTTATGGCCCCATCTAAAGCCGGCAGTGGTCTCACGGATCTCTTCATTGTGCAGGAATTAGTGAGTTCCTTCGCAATGAGTCCGAGGAAGGTTGCCAACGTTGTACACGGAAAAGCAAATGGAAGAAGACAGGCCTAGACTTGTGATCCAGGGTCCATGGTCAGTAACCAAGATCAGCTTCCCAAGTCCATTGCTTAGAGTTTGTGCACATGCATGTGGACAGGTCTGCCTTCGAGAGCACTGTGCATGTGCTCACGAGGAAGTTTCCATGTCCACGTAGGCACGCTCTGCAGTGGTGTGGCCCAGTGGTTAAGGTGCTCGCCCCGACCAAGGTCTGGCCGAAGTCGCAGGCTGGAGCCTCGTGGCATATGTGAAGAGCCGGAATAGAGATTAAGTTCTCTTAGGGCACTATATACATGAATTAAATATTTATTTATAATTATATTTAATAGAGAATAAGTTGTAGGGCGAAATACAAATGAATTATAATGTGTGTGTCTGTGATGAGTGTATGGGTGTTCTGTATGTGTGGTGTGCACTTAGGAAAGCAAAGTAGATACACGTGCAAACGGGTATGTGCCTGTTTTGTACATATAATAATAATAATTAATAGTAATTATAAGAATATGGGATTTGCATAACTCCCTAAGAGAAATAAATCTCTTTCTAGGCACTGTACATATGCTGGAAAGGAAGCATGCCTATTGGTTAGTGATAGCATGCAGATGTCACTGCATACAAGCATACACAAGCATACATTCACTCGGACCCGACAGATGCTGTGAGGAGCAAGCCGATTTTTAGCTTCTTTTTAAATGTCTTCAAGTCAGGGGATTTCGTGACGTCAGCCAGTTGTAAGTTCAAGGGAGCAAACGAACAAAAAGGCAAGGTCCCCAAAGGAGATTTGAGATTAGAGGCACAAACTGAACGACTAGAGCAGAGTGAAGAGACAAAGTGAAAGTGAGTGACAATACCTTTAAGTCGATACTGTCAGCTTGATGAGGATCCAGTTCAGGTCGGTGAGATGTGGTGCAGTGCAGCAAAGTCAGCTTCTTGGAGCTGTGCTCTGTCCAAGTAATATGGAATTCATTTGTGTAGTGCCCCAAGAGAATTTGACCTCTATCCAGGTGCTTTACATGTGCCCAAGGGCCCACGACATTGGTGGTTAAAGACTAGCACCTTAACCCTGGGCCAAAGCAGGTGGCCTTGTGGCTGTAACTGCTATTGCAGTTTTGCAATGGCTGTTAGCTGTTGCCACTGGCTGCAGTAGTGTCAAAGCAAGCTGCCTGCCTGCCTGCTTTCTCTGCAGCTGCAGGCAAATTATGGCAGTCTGGGAGAAGCACCATCGGTAAGCAAATTAGTCCTAGGCAGGGCAGAGCCAAGGCTGCATGCCCTCCTGCCTGCAGAATCCTGCCCGTCCGAGCCAGGAGCTAGCTGCAGGGAGAGTCGCTCACGAATTCCTTTCGTTCCTTCGGTCTTTTTTGATTACAGTTTAGCTGTGGTGGCAGGTATAAGGTGAGCTGCCTCAACCAGGCTGCCAACGGTCACCCAGAGCAGCCAGTGGGGTGCCAGGGGCAGCTGGCTGGCTAGCAGGCTAGCTGCTCTAGAAAAGTCGTCCTCAATGTTTACCTCACAAGTTGCACTACAATTGCAGTGTGGTTGGTGTCGGCAAGACCGAATACAGAGAGGCATGCCGGCTGACCGACTGCCCATTCTGCGTCGGTCGTCGTACCACCCACCCCTGTCCAGGCCAGCACCGACCCAAGCCACACCGGACACATTCGTGGTCTCCCTCAGGAGCTTGGTCTCTTGTTTCCGGCCGTTGTGGTTGACCCTTGCTGGACCATCACTCAAATTTCTGTTTAATAATGCAAGCTTGCAGCCTCATCCAGTGCTGGATGGGAGCTCTGGTTCAACTGCCCACGAGAAATGGCCTTCCTTGCTTGGTCGATGGGCAGGCAGCACAGTGCTGTACCAGCTGCTTGCCGGTGCTGCCGTTGGCTAGGCTGCCCGTGTATTTACATTTTTCTTTTTATCAGTGCCGCGCCTAATCGGCCATCAGTAGAAAAGGATGGTTCCGAGCATCTAGAACGCCTTCCCCAGCAGCGATATCAACCTGCCTGTAGCTTGAAGCTCTTTAGTTATCAACACGATGTCACCAAGTCCTTCTCGAGCACCTCTCATCTCATCTGGTCATCACTGGCACTGCAATATGATGGTGTAAGGCCTACCTAGTGGGAGACTCCACAGTGTATTGATGTGAACGAAAAAAATCATCTCGAGGAATCACTGAAGTATGCGGTACCTTAGGGGGTCTGTGCTTGGTCCGGTTCTTTTCATGGTTTTTTCTCTCCTTGCCGATGTGATTGCCAAGCACAATCCAGGCTTTCATTTCTATGCAGATTACACAGTTCTACCTTTGCTTGGATCCCTCCCAGCCCTCCAGCACGTCGAATTCTCTCAACTTCCTTAAATATAATTCATTTATATAGACTCCTAGGAGAACTTAATCTCTATTCATGTGCTTCACATGTGCCACAGGACTCGAGCCCACGACCTCGGCCGGACCTTGGTCGGGGCGAGCATCTTAATCGCTAGACCAAACCCGTAGTCGTTGCTGCATGTATTGATGACATTCCTTTATGGATGGCAGCAGCAAGCTTTCACGAATTGAATGACAGATAATCTGCACGAAATCTATGTGTGCTGTTCCAAAATGACCTTGCACAAGAGGATCACACCAGCTCCACAGTCAAATCTGCCTTCTTTCAGCTGCATAACATTGCTAAGATTCGGGATTGCCTAGACAGGGATACATCTAAATTGGGCCATGCATCTGTGACGTCCTGTCTCGATTCCTTCAATTCACTGTTTGCTGTTGTACCGGCCTGTGCAATCAGGGGGTAACAGTGGGTGCAAAACTCAGCAGCTAGGCTTGTCTGTCGAAACCATTGCAGTTGCCACATCACACCACTTCTTGCTGACCTGAACTGGCTCTCAATCAAGCAGCATATCGACTTAAAGGTTTTATTACTCACTTTTAGGTCCCTTCACTCTCAGGCTCGAGCCTACCTATCAGAACTACTACCCTACCGGGCTAGGCATCGTTCCACCCACTTTTCGGAACAATGCTTTCAAAGTGTGAAACTCACTCCTGACTGAAGTTACGACATCTCCTGGCTTGACATATAAAAAAAAAGCTAAAAGTGCACCTATTGATCACGGTATTAAGTGGGTCCCTGTGACTCGTCTTTTGTGTGCTTATGGGTGTTGACACTGCATGCTGCTACTAACCGTATTTGCATATTGAACCTGTGCATGTCACCTCTAAACATGTTATTCCTGTTGACATTGTGCATGCTGTTACTAACCATATGATCGTGCTTCCTTTACAGCATGTATAAAGTGCCTAGAAAGAGATTAAGCTCACCGAGGGTTCTATACAAATGTATCGTTATTATTATTATGATTATTTTCATTCGTTCTAGAGATGAAGATTTGTAGTGAGAGAGGTGTGTGGGCTAAAGGAGGTGTACATGACTTACTAGGGATGGCTAGCTGCCAGTCATTTGCCCTCTATGCCAGTCACCCATTCTTTCGGAAAAAGTTCTGATTGCCCAAAATGGCAGCAGTATGTTATAGTGGATGCAAACTGTTTTCAGTAGAGCTTGGCATCTTGCAGTGATATAAAAGCGGATGGTGTCGTTCTGTGGCGAGATGCAGCGAGGCTCCCGGAATGAGCTCACCCCTCTGAGACTTAATGTATCCAGTCGTGCAAAGAGGCACGCGTTTTCTTGATTAGTTGTGGAGTTTTTATCGAATACTCCTTGATCCTTCCTACTTCATTTTCATGCCACTGACCCTCGATGGCCCGGTGGGCTGGAGTGGGGCTTTACTAGACTGTTTCGTTGGTTGGTTACAGGCGTGTGGGCATGTATATAACAGTCCGTGGTCGTGGGATGATCCTTGGGATCAGGAATGGGCCATGTGTGAAGTTAGTGAAGAAACTGCTATGATGGGCTAACATGTTGCACGCTCCTTATCAACTCTCATGTTTGCCACCACCGACAGTAATGGGTTGGGTTGAGGCAGGCGATGCTATGACATAATGCAGCTCACATGTAAGCCTATCGGTCTGTGTTACAAAGGCAGCTACTGACTTCTTTCTCTAGTGTAGCAGCAGTAAAGCAGCAGCAGCCAAGCATTAGCAACCAAGCCACTACAAAGTAGCAGCAGCAAAGCAAAGCATTGCAAAGCAGCACCAACAAAGCAGCAGCAAAGAAAAGCAGCAGCAGCCAAGCAGCAGTAGCAGCAGCAATAGCAAAGCAAGTGATTAAAATAAGCATTGGCCTTCTGGCTGTTGGATTACGAGCGCCATTGGGGTGGTCGTTTTACCTCTAAAATGGCCAAATAGCTTGGTAATCTGCTGCACCCAAGCAATCGCAGCCACCTTGTGCCATCTTATGTCTTGCCCTCTGAGCATATACATTTGCCGATGTTTCGAAAATCATTTGCACTGCCACGTCCTTGCACCAACGGTGCGAAAGTTATCATCACTCTCAAAATGACATCACCCAGTCAACACTGGCAATAATATTTGGGTTATGAAAATTACCTGTTAACTGCATATCTTGAGAACGTGAACTGCTACTTTGCACATTGTTGGGCCGTCTGTTTATAATAAATAACAACAATAATTATAATGCATTTGCATAGTGCCCTCGGAGAATTAAATCTCTTCTATGCACTTTGCATTTACTGCAAAGGAAGGAAGGAAAGGAAGAAAGAAGCGTTTTCTTTCGCTGGGATCCTATAAGCAGCGAAGGCCAAGGCTGGCAGTGCTCCTTGTGTGTGTGTGTGTGCGCGCGCGCGCGTGCGCGCGCGTGCGTGCTGCACCTACTGTCCCATCTTTCTGCATTTCATTCTCTGGTTTCTACTTGCACCTACTGTCCCATCTTTCTGCATTTCATTCTCTAGTTACTACTTGTAGTTTTTCAGTGCCTTCCAGGGTGCAATTCTTTCTAATTTGCAACCATAAGCTCGGCTTACCTACTCCGAAAATGCTAACCTAATTGAAGGGCAGGATCTCTCGCGCGCAGGCAAGCTTTTCTCAGCCGTTTGCCAGTGTCAGCACATACCTTTGTTGGCCACTCGATCGCCCCCCCCCCCCCGGTTTTAGCCAGGTACAGCTGGCCGCGTCAAGACTTTTGGCTGCTTTAAGCTGAAGCCGAACCCGAGTAGACCGACTGCTGCACCCCTCCCTCTCAGCCGTCCCCCCTCTCTTACTTCTTCCCCTCGTGCCTCGTGCACACACCACCACCATCGAAAACCAGGTGTCGCATCTCACCTTCGCGAAGGAGCTACCAAGTGTTCCAACACTAGCCTGTAGCTGATGATTTTGCATCAGATGCAAAACCCCTGTAGTAGAGCTTTAGATGGTGGCATTATCGTAGCTGCTCCATCGTGGGTGGGCTGCTGCCGAGCTGGGCTGGTGGCGAATATCTAAAGCTACTGAGAGCTGGCGTCTTTGGCTCTCTGATCCACCGACCTCTGCAGCCACAAGTTATCGAAAGTTGAGTGTGAGCCTAAGACGTTTCTCTGGCCTTCTGAGAAGCCCAGCTGGTGTCGGCTCTAAGGAACTGCAGGCCATCGTCCTCCAGAATATGCATGCCTCTGATGCTGCAGCCGGCTGTCGTTAAGACCGTAGGAGAGCTATCTATGGTGGCCCCCCCTGCTCGTGCCTGCTTTTGAGTCGGTCGGATGCTGAGAGGCCGTGGTAGCCTAATGTCAGCGCCCTGTGGTTTGTGAGTGCATGAGCAAGGTCTCGAGGGCAGCTGACCCACTTCAGTTGTGGAGGCCAACGTGACTTGATGATTTGATTGCAGTCATCGACGATTGCTGCAGCTGTTGCTCAGTAACTTCTTCCTTGGTCTTCACTCGGTATGGCCACGTCTGTCGGACTCGTATCGATCGTCCACTGGGGAGTTGCTGCAGAAGACTTGCTTTCTTGTCCAGGCTTCTTGGAACAGGGAGCCGGCCGGCTAGACTTTAAAGCGGCAGCCTGCTTCTGGTTAGGACTGTAATGAGATTTAGCTAGCCATGGCCCAGTGCTCACTAGAACAATTTGCACCGGTAAATGGAAGCAGGTGCACTTCGCTGAACTTCGGCCTGGCCTGCTTCGTGCGCCTGGGAGGGGGTGTGACTGAATGGTGGGCGGCACCGTTCCTGCTTGCTTGCAGGGCTCTGCAAATCCGATCGACACAGCAGCCTAGCTGCTGACTAGGAGACAAGTCGGGGGGGGGGGGAGGTTTGGGACTAGCCCTTTCCGGTTGCCAGCAGCACATCGCTTGTGACCGATTCTCGTGAGATGAGAGAGCCGGCACCTGTCCGCCGGGATACCTAGCTCTGCTCACTTATGTCTGAGCTGTGCGTATGTGCTTGCACGTGTGCGTGCGTCTGCGAACACATTTTAGTTTGTGAATGTCCGTGAAGCGCTACGGGCAAAAGAACTGCTGACCATCAGGTAGCTCAGAGCCCGAGTTGTTGCAGGATGCCTGCAGCCGAGTGCAACAGCATTCGTGACATGCGACATTTGCTGTTGATGTGCAGTGCAGTCTGCATGAGCTCTTTGTTGCTGCATGCCTATTTACCTTCCAGAATGTGTCAAGTACCTACAAAGAGATCCAGTTCTCTTACACAAATGTTTTCTTATAGTTATACTTATTATTGTTACTCCATACTGGCCTGTGACTTTTACTGTCTGGGTACAATATGTGCATATCTGTTGGCTGTGAGGCGTGCGTATGCAGCTGTTGCATGTGTGCTCTAAGAGCCCGAGTTGACAGGCTTGCATGCTTCCGCAGTGCAAATTGCCTCTGCATCTCGTAGCAGTGCTCGGTCAGTGCTAGCACCGTGCGCCGAGCTCTATTAATCGGTTTTTCATTTGCAGATGCTCGTCGAGTCCGTGCGCCCACTGAGTTGCTGCTGAGTGTGCAGAGCCTGAGCTGGGTGGCACACGAGTCAGAGATCTCGTCAGTGCCACACGCAAAGCAAGCTCGCAGCTCTGCCGCTCGGTGCTGCCGACATTGCCTAGCTGCTCTTCAGTCGTCGCAGTCGAAGTGGTGAGTCTCTACGCAGACCACTAACCGAGCTCATCGGGGGGGGGGGGAGGGGAGGAGAGGGAGGGGCAGGCAGCAGGCTGCGGTTGGGTGGGCGGGTGAGCTCTTCGAGGCCCTGGTGTTCTCTTGCAGCATCATGGTGCGCTGGTACACTTCCTGTTGTTGTTGGCATAGCGTTTTGTTTTTTAAATCTTAACAACTCACTCTCCTTTTTTCATTTGTTGTCTCGTATGTTGTGCCAAAATTGTTGTCTGTCGAGCTGTGTGTGGCGAGGCACGAGGAAGGAGATGAAGAGGCATTCTTCGCCCGACATATGTAAATGTGTGCGAAATCATTATAAAATGCAATGCGTTTTTCAAACTTCTAATGTGCTGTAGCTGACTCATGACCAATTCTGGCTGAGCCTAGTCGCGAGTAGTTGCTGCCTCGATGTTTGCAGGTCTGCCGAGGGTTGCATTGAACGGCAGCAATACAATAATAAGTATTAGCTGATTTAACAGCCTCATTTGTACAGCAGCAGAAGAACCTTAGTGGCTATCACTAGAGCTTGCAGTTGGCAATAAAGGATCGCCCATTCCAGGATTCGAACCCACGAGCTTGGTCATAAAGAGTGAGCACCTTACCTCCTACTTGAAGAGGGTTCATAGCTATGGCAAAACTAGGTCGTTAATGTAGACCGGTCTATTCTGTAATAATAGTAGTAATAATAATAATAATAATACATTTATACATCGCCACCAGAGAGCTTAATCTGTTTAAACACTTTACATTTAGTTTAAGGGAAGCATAATCAGATGGTTAGTGGTAATATCGACATGTCAACAGGCATAAAAAGGGTAAGGGTGATATGCACAGTGTCAACATGCAAATGTGGTTAGTGGCAGCATGCACAGTGTCGGCACGCATTAGCACACAAAGGACAAATCACTGGGACCCACCAAATGCTGTGAGAAACAGAGGTGTTTTTAGCTTCTTTTAAATGTCAAGTCAGGCGATGTCGTGATGTCAATGTTGAGTAAGTTTTAAGCTTTGGAAGCATACGAGCTGAAGGCATGGTCTCAAAAGGATGTAAGGTTGGCTCGAGGGACAGGTAAGTGATTTAAGTCATAAAAGCAGGTGGAACAATGCTAGCCTGGTAGAAGAGTAGTTTTGATAGGTAGGCTGTAGCTAGAGAATGACTGGATCTAAAAGTAAGTGACAAAACCTTGAAGTCGATAATCTGCTTGATTTGGAGCCAGTTCAGGTCGGCAAGAAGAGGTGTGATGTGGCAACTGCAATGCTCACGACAAACAAGCCTTGCTGCAGAGTTTTGCACCCACTGTTAGCCCCTGATTACACATGCCGGTAGACCAGCAACAGTGAGTTGAAGAAATCGAGATGGGACATTACAAATTCATGGACCAATTTTGATGTAGTATCCCTGTCTAAGCAAGCCCGAATTTTAAAAATGTTATGCAGCTGAAAGTAGGTAGACTTGACTGTGGAGCTGATGCGGTCGTCTAGTGCAAGGTCACTTTGGAACAGGACACCCTAGATTACTTTATGTGAATGCATTGAAGCATTCACGACTTTAAAAACATTACAATTAGCAAAGCATGCAGCAAGGGAGTTAAGGCAATTTGGAAAGCTGGAGGGTTAGGGGGATCAATGCGAAGGTTCGGCTGTGCGTTATGTGCATAGAAGTGAAAGCCTAGATTGTGCTTGGCGATCACAGCGGCAAGAGGGAGAGTGTGAACTGTGAAAAGCACGGACCAAGCACGTAGCGCTGAGGTACCATACTATTTTGGTTCCTGGGATGATCACTGTCCATTCATGTCAGTGCTCTGTAGCCATGAACAGATTCGTATATGTGTGTGCGTGTGTGTGTGTGTGTGTGTGTGTGTCTGTATATTGTAGATACCACCAGCCATAGCAGACAATGCACTTCGAAGCCCAAAGTACAACCAACTGGTTCTAGACCCAAAGTACAACTCTCTGGCTCGAATCCCTGACTAAAAGTTACTAACCACCTCTTGGATTGGGCTTTGTGTGCCATTTAAACCATACATTAGAACATATCCAGTTACTAGCCATTGTAATTCAGGGTCTGCTAATAATTTCACACGTTGTCATAATCTAACTGCACTTTGACATGCACTTGTTTCAGTAGGTAGCCACGGTTCTTTCATAGAGCCTAAGAGCAATTGTATGGTCAAACAATTCTGAAACGTGAGATGGCATGTATATCCGGCCTTCCAGAATGAAGTATTCAAGGCATTGTTTACACTTCCCGTCTGTTCGTCTACTCTGGCTTGTCTCAAGATGCCATTGGCAATCTCTTCAGCGATGTACTCGCCAAACCTGCCGAACTGGCCGAACTGCTAACAGTGTAGCAGCCATTTTATTCAGAGCATTAGCTAGTCTCTTGAGAAAAACCTCTGCTGTTTACTGCATTTGTGCTGACTCTTCAGTGAACTCGTGTCTCCATTTTGGGGGCGGGCTGGCTTTTGATTTATAATAATAATAATATTAATAATGCACTTGATACAGCACCCTCAGAGAACTCAATCTCTTACTAGGCGCTTTACATTTGCTGCAAAGGGAAATGCGATTGAATGGTGAGTAATATTATGCTTGATAAACAGCATGAATGACGTGGTTAGGGGTGACATGCACAGGGTCAGCATGCAAGTGTGGTTAGTGGCAGCATGCACAGTGTCAGCACACATAAGCACATGAAGGACGAATCACAGGGACCCACTAAATGCTGTCCTAAATAAGTGTGTCTTTAAGTTCTTTTTAAATGCGATCAAGTCAGGGGATGTTTTGACGCAAGTCGGGAGTGAGTTCCAAGCTTTGGGAGCATACGAACTAATGCACGGTCTCCAAAGGATTTGAGTTTTGTACGAGGTATTGGTAAACTGTTGGATTCCGAAAAGTGAGTGGTACGATTCTTGGCCTGGTGGGGGAGTAGATATGAGAGATAGGCTGGAGCCAAAGAATGTAGTGACCTCAAAGTGAGCGACAAAACCTTGAAGTCGATCCGTTGCTTGATTGGGAGCCAGTGCAGGTCGGCGAGAAGTGGTGCGATGTGGCAATTGATGCTGTTTACTGTGCTTTTGGCTAGCCTTGCTTGTTGCAGGTTAAATTTCCGACCATGGCTCTCTCACTATAAGCACTGGTTAAGTGCTAGAAACTCACTCTCTGGTCTTATGGTACTGTTATATCCAATTAACAAAACCAGTTATTCTAGGACTAGCTGTATATGTACTCATTCTAGTGCTGTGGTTTGCAGGCGCATTGGTCACCTGCTAAACTAGGACCAGGTGAGTTGTCCTGCGACCGTTGTAAGGGACTGTTTCATAAATGCTGTCCGAGTAGGGGTTGTTTTAGGATTAATTGCAGCTAGTTGTGGACTCACGACCCTACAAAGCTGACTCTTTAATTTTTCATTGAGCCACAGGGTCAAGAGTCTCATCGAAGTGCATTTCGTGTGGGATAATGAACTGATCAGCAGTGCCCCATATTTAAGCTTGCTGGTATAGGCACCACACTAACGATTCCGTGATGTCCACATAAGTTCTATCGATATTGGCCCATCTGGCAAATAAAAATCGTAATACATTTGTATAACACCCTCAGAGAAGCTGATCTCTTCCTAGGCACTTTAAGATGCTGCATATAAAGCGTCACCATATATTTGGTGGAAACATCCGAAGCAGCAGGCACAAGCAAGTAAGCAGGTACACACACAGAAAGGACGAATCATAAAGATCCACATGTTGTAATAAAAAAATAGTGTTATATTTTTGCTTGCAGCAGGTCTATATGCATGCAAATACCTGATTTTATAGACTTTTGACTGGTCACCGATTTTTGGTGGACATCGGTGCACATCCAGTGTGGTAACAGTGTGGTAACAGCTCACTGCATTCCTTCCAGCAGCCCTTGTGCATACTGTTAAGTTCCTTAGCACTGCTGTCGGTATCACGTACTGCAAAAGATTACTTCTTTAATTAATCCTCAGCTTTCAGCACCCCCCCCCGACTTTTAGCATATTCATATGTTTATCAGCCGGTAGCCTGGGAAAAATTGTAAGCCCTCAGGTGGCCTCTTCATGGAATACATCTCGAGTTTATCAGACTAGTACAGCTGACTGAGGTCGGGTTAGTCCCGATCACGATCACACTTGCTTTTGGATTCCTCGTTGCTGTGTTTTGTTTGTACCACTGTCGATTCCTCAGATGAAACTCCGAGCAGTTGGACAGCACACAGAAACCTATAAAAGCCGGATTTACTAATTTGGCATTTTAAATATGACCAGGGGTGTTTGTGTGTCCCCCCAACTAAGAAACAGGTCAAAAGTGGCTGCCAGGGACATTCATATGTAGCGGTTGCTTAGCACTGAATTAATGCTCTGAGACATGCAATTGAGACAAATGTGGCAGGCTTATGTAAGTAAAGTTGGCACGTGGACCACGTTTCACTGTACAGCTAACTAGACACCACATTTGCTTGGAGCTGTGCCTTAGATTGTCATAGTGACATCCCGTCTCGACTTTTGTAACTTACTGATTGCTGGTCTACCGGCCTGTGCAAGCACGTGCTTACCGTTGGTGCAAAACTCTGCAGCTTGCTGTCAGCTTGCTTGCAGGCTTGTCTGTCGTGAGCGTCGAAGTCGCCACGCCACACTACTTCTTGCTGACCTGCACTGGCTCCCAGTCAATCAACGCATTGACTTCAAGGTTTTGTCACTCACTTTTAGGGCTCTTCATTCTCTAGCTACAGCCTACCTATAAGATCTACTCTCCTGACCAAGCTAAGCATTGCACCACCCACTTTACTGAATCTAATCGTTTAGCTACACCTCATACATACGTCAAATCCTGTGGAGACCGTGCCTTTAGTTCATATGCTCCCAAAGCCTGGAACTCACTTCTGACAGGCGTCGTGACATCCCCTGACTTGTCGACATTTAAAAAGGAGCTAAATACGCACCTATTTATCACAGCATTCAGTGGATCCCTGTGATTTGTCCTTTGTGTGCTTATGTGTGCTGACACTGACTGCTGCCACTAACCATATTTGCATGCTGACCCTGTGTACGCCACCTCTAACCATGTTATGCTTGTTGTCAGTGAGCATGCAACCACTAACCATTCGACCATGCTTCCTTTGCAGCGTAAGTGCCCAGAAAGAAATTAAGTTAACTGAGGGTGCTATGAAAATGTATTGTTATTATTATTATTCATATGTCATAGTACTTGAATAAAACGTAATTTTGTTTGACCTCCGGTGGGGGGGGGGTTGATTGAAGCATTCTGATGACTTCATGTCTGAGCCAGTCAGCGATTTTGATATGGAGTGGTACACTTGGTAATTATACAATTGGCTAAGAGCAGAGATATAGATTTTTTTACACTTGGTAGTTATACAATTGGCTAAGAGCAGAGATAGAGATCGTTTAGTGGCAAACCAAGGTGGAGGTGACCGGGAGAAAGCGATCTAATGTAACATGATATTGCATAGGTAAGATGCACAGCATGTTCAAAGTGTGAGTGAATGATTGCTCAGCAATCGCTGCAGCCAGCACGGAGACTGACTTCCTAACAAGATGAATAGTGCAAAGGGAGAAACGGAAGGAATGGCTTATACTTGCACCCTCTACACGGCAGGTCCCCTTTTGAAGTCTTTCTGTAAAGCTGCCACCTCTCTGCTGTGGTAAAAGAAGCATCATTTTACAATGCGTCAAGAGCTTCAGAGGCTGCACTCTCAGGAGTCTGGCCTGATCTCGCAATTTGCTCCAGCATGCCGAGACAGTCACTCTGGCTGTGGCCCACATTCTTTTATTTTTTGGTTATATCTGATGACTGGCTACAATTGCAGCAGCCAGCTTGTAGGCCAGCTTGTGGCTAGTGCCTGAGGCTTATGGTCTAACTAGGACAATTGGAGATTGCCGGCAAGCAGAGGTGACTAAACATTCTCACCGGTCGGTTCAATGCTTCAATGCTTTGAACAGTCCACACTTGCTGGAGAATAAATTAAGGCCCCACAATGCCAGCACTCTAGGACTGCCTTCCATTCCGAACCATGGTTCAAGCACCCAAAGGTTGCCTTGATTGCCTGATTACATGGTATGTATGATCTGTAACTTGTACTCTCAACTCAACTCATTAGAACTTGAACTTAGTTTCTTTCTCTTGGGAGCCTTAGCTTTCTTAACTTCCGGCATCGTGCAAACTTTTGTAGCCAGAGTGATAGCCAGTGATCAGAGCCTGGACCTTATTGAATTACATGCTACCGGCCCTGTCTAAGCTTTACGATTTCCAGTACACTTTGGTAGACCTGCCTGATTAGTCAGCATTGTGCTGGTATGATAAGTGTTCAAGCTGCTACCACTTCAAACGAGCAGCTGTATAGTGTATTAATTTTTCCTAACCAGTTATCACTCTCCCCAATCGAGATGTCAGCAGGCCATGCAGCGATTCTGCCTTGTATTGCCTGAATCGTTGACTTGGTTTTTTAAGGGATTGCTGCAGGGACCATCAATTTATTTGTCGGTCGACTGCCTGTTTTTTGGACCAACGAGTCCACCAGTTTAGTGTATTAGACATATTGTTTCATGTGGCCTCTTCAGTCTGCACTTAGATGCAGGCTTTTTTGGCTAAACTTGAGATTTTGACGTTAGGGCGCCGTGCTTGAATCTCATAGACGGTCTCTATGTATAAAATACAAGAATGCAATAAATGAAAATCGGACTTGCTATTGCTAAACTTACCCCCAAAAGGGCTGCTATGGGGCAGTTCTTCCAAGTCGATAATCAAAGACCACTGACACACTTCGCAAAATCAAGCAAAATTGATACAGGTATGCATCAAATACCAGAGTAAGGGACTTTTTGTGAAGTGCCATCTCCATCTGGCTAGGGTTGCTTGGTCTGTCGGTATATGTTCATGGCAATAGCGTTTCTGTGATAGTGGCGATGGTTTGCAAAAAGCAACTGATAATAGATGCCGATTCGCGTCAGGTCGAAACGTTGGAGGGGAGGGCCTGAATGTCCATTTGTTTTGGCAGACTATAGAATGCATGGCTTGCTGTATTTAGATGGATGACTAAGCAGCAATGGTTTTCAGGTTTAACTTAGAATAAAAGTGTAGCTTTGACTGAAGGTCGGGTGCAGACGGTATGGTTTGGCCGATGTACAGCTTTTCTTCGTATTTTATTGTCTGTTGTAAAGGTGCCCTAGTCGTCTAAGTTGGCAGCAATACATAAAGAATCAGCAGTAGCTTGCTCTTTGAAGAATCCTAGTATTGCAAGTGGGAGATAGGTGTTATTAGTGTGGGCTGTGTAGGCACTAGTCTCTGCCAACCACTTGAGACTGCAGACAAAATTGCGACTTGTTATTCTTTGATGAAGAAGTCGTTGCGGGCAACTGTAGGGCAAAATTAGGTGAGCCATAATGGCTCACTAGGTAAGGCGGTTGTTTTTCACGACCTCGGCCCCGAGGTCGTGGGCTCGAATCCTGCAGTGGGCGATCCTTTATCGCCGCTGCAAGCGGTTGTGATAGCCGGAAAGGCTCTACTGTCGCTATACAAAAGAGGCTGTTTAATCAGCTAGCATTTATTTATTTATTTAATTGACAGTATGTGGTAGATAGCATCTCTTCTAGGTATAAGGCCCTGGATGTGAGCAGATACCCATAAGCTTGGCTACTTTATTCGAATAAGTTGGTGGCACAACTGCTGGGCGTTGGTAATGGAAAATAAGAAAGGATTTGGCCCTGTCATATGCCCCATATATTATCGTCCAACCTTTTTCAGGTTTTTTTCTGTGCGTCAATTTCTCACCGGCATCCTATGTCTTTGCACGTACATAGACTAACAGGAGCTAGGGGGAGAGAGAGCTAGAGAGAGAGAGAGAGAGAGAGAGAGAGAGAGAGAGAGAGAGAGAGAGAGAGAGAGAGAGAGAGAGAGAGAGAGAGAGAGAGAGAGAGAGAGAGAGAGAGAGAGAGAGAGAGAGAGAGAGAGAGAGAGAGAGAGAGAGAGAGAGAGAGAGAGAGAGAGAGAGAGAGAGAGAGGTTTGTGGCATTGCTGATATTCTTCAAATTGATCGATGTCGAGCTTTTCAAGTCAATTTTAAATATTTGAATTTGCCTGTCTACTCCGTTTTACCTACGATGCCTGGCTAAGGCATTTTAAGAGTGAGGTGCTTTGCGAGGTAGTTGCTTTCACCCAAGTAATTTGACTCTGTGTATGCACAGTTGCAGGTGAAGAGCTTTTAGAGGTATCAAACCTCCGGAGGTGTGGAACCTTTGCAGGTCTAGCCCCTTTGGGTCGAATGATATAGCGATTAACCAATATGCATGTACTGCTTCCGGTGCTAGGGGTCCAATCTGTTGTCAACTTATTTGATCCCATCGTTCGGTCGCCCTCGAGGCATCTCGGGAGTTCTGCACAGTGTCCCCATTAGGAGCCGTATGATAGGTAAAAGACAGTGCATGTTTGTAGATCCTATCATACAACTGAAGTGAGTGCCTCAGATGGAAGACCCACTGCATTGATCTGTGCAGTTGATGACAAATCTGTGCTAGCTCCGGCTGGCTGGCTGGTCACAGCCGAAGGCTGCCGGCCTGCTTGTGCTGCCGATGAACCTCAATCGGGCAGCTAGTGGGATCTCTTAGGTCCTGCAGCTGTGTCACGTGAGGAGGCTTCTCATTCACAAGCTACTCGCCCTCGTCATCTGCTAGCTGTTAGGAGGTCAGCTGGCTATGACCTCGGAGTGGGTGTAGTTAACTGAGCCGTTTTTCAGGTGAGCATACACCAGTAGTCGGTTTGTATAAGCAATAGTTTGCTGGTACCGTGCTACCTCCGGGATGTGATGTGAACTGGCCACATACCTGCCATGTCCATGTTCTACCAGCAGCAGCAACAGCAGCAGCACCCGATGGCTACTACTTGCTGTTTGTTCTACCATCATGGGTATCAAGCCGGCTCTTACTGTGCGGCTGCTGGCAATCCCGGCCCAGGGTCCTACGAGGTAGGGTTGTGCTGAGCTGAATGATTTTTCTCGCTTGGTTGAGCAGCTAGCTGCTTTGGAAAAAGGGAATGTTCGAGGACATGTGCTGATGCTGCTGCTGCAACTGATGGTTTGATGTGGCAGCAGCTCAGCCTGCAAGAAGCAGCCGGTTCACTTCATCTAAGCTTCTACTGCGATGCGGATGGAAGCAGAGACACTCGTGGCCATTTGTCGAGGAAGAGAGGGGGAAAGAGAGAGAGAGAGAGAGAGAGAGAGAGAGAGAGAGAGAGGAAAAGAGGGAGAGAGCTAGAGATAGCATGAGTTTAGAGAGAGAGAGCAAGAGAGAGAGAGAGAGAGAAATAGAGAGAGAGAGAGATAAATAGAGAGAGAGAGAGAGAGAGAGAGAGAGAGAGAGAGAGAAAGGAAGAGAGAGTAAGGGAGAGAGAAAGAGGAAGAGAGAGAAAAGAAAGAGTAGACTCTCGGTTCACTGCTTCGCTCTGTGCTAACACTGCCTATGCACTTGGCTGCCGCCAAGGCTCTGGTGACTCATGGCTACACCAAATTTTTGTTCAGACGTTGTGTTGAAATTTCTTAGCAGAAGAGAGCACCCATGCATGGTCTGAAGAAGGCGATAGCCATGTCGTAGGAAGTGCAGCCAGTGTTCGTTCGACTGGATTGGGATTCTAGCTGGGCAGCTGGGTAATGTTACTACCAGGTTGTGGCCTTCTGGCAGTGCCAATGGTTGCCTGTGGACATGCCAGCAGCAGCAGCAGCTGCGGCAACAGCATTAGCAGCCGTATCGGGGCTCTGCCATCTGGTGAGGGTTGCCGGGCCAGTCAGCCTGTTTTCTGCAATTAAATCTTTGTGTATATATGCCAGTGGACCGGGTGAAGAAGGCAGCTTCAGACCGTCTTCCAAGCTTTTGAGACTGCCATTTCCTATGGCGGCTGCTTCTCCGTAGGCTGTTTTTTTTTTTTACCTTGGAGTACACAGTCTGGCTTTTGGGGAAGCAACGGCAGTGTTCCCGAGCTGTGCAGCCTGCCACCCCAACTTCAACCGAGGATGTAGGCGGGCTGGTGGGGGAGGTGAGTTGCTGGTCGGCAGTGTTTCACCTGCCTCTGGACCGTTGGTCTTGGCTCTGGAGGCGCTGTCAGTGCCGGCTAGCGACTCGTTCGTGATGAAGTGACTGCTGTCAAGGGTTGCAGTCAGCCAACTTTTTTTAGCATTGGTCACCAAGCACTTTGTGTCTGAAACAGTCGGCCATCCTGCAAGGTCAAGTAGTTTTAGTCTCAGACATTGCTATTGTCACATCATCCCAGGCATCATCATCATTTTATCCAGTTCGAGGTGCACCTTTTACCATGCCTCTTTTACCACTCCTCTGTGCCGTTGGGACTCTGGCAGTTGAAGGCAACCCCTGCTGTAAGTAACCCACAGCAGTTGTCAATTTGTCAGAGGCCGGCAAGGTACACCGGGGTCGCCTTGGGCATGCGACTCGTAAGGGGCAGGTTAACCGACTCAAATTGAAAGTCTGATTAGCATTCGGTGCAGGCTCTTGTTTTTCCTGTCAAATTGTATATTTGTATCGAAGCATATGGACCCTTGGATTCTGGCATTTAGGGTAAGGAGGAGCGACATCCATCGAGCTCTGATTCCTTATGATTCCTTTTGAACATTAGAGATACATTAATATATTTTTTGTAATCCAGGTGTGTGAGAAGGGGGTGTTTTTATTTCTTTATGTCACCCTTTATTGCATTGGCATTGTATAATAGGCTTTTTGCATCTATCGTTTGACGGAATTTTCTCATTTTGTAAAAATGCTTGTTTGTGTGTTTGCACTCCTGCCTGCATGTCTGTACGTGTGCATGTCTGTACGTATGCATGCGTGTGCAAGTGGTAGCTGAATTAGCAGTCACTTTTATATATCGGCAGAAGAGCCATTAAGGCTATCACCACCGCTTGCAGTAAGTAATAAATAATCACCTACTGCAGACCTCAAACCATGACTTGGATCATGAAGAATGTGGATATGAAAGTTACTGGGAAATGAATGGTAGGTTGTTAAGAAACACTAGAGCTCGGTCAATTATGAGGTTTCTGTGTGTTGCATTATGTTGTGGGCTTCCTAGCACTGGTGATCCGTGCAAGATTGCAACAAAAGTGTGCCATTTGCTGACGCCTGGGAGATGGGTAAATTGATGGGTGCCGACCGTGGTTGCTGCGATTTCTTTGGGGCAGTGTGCAACCCAGGCCCGAAGCATTGTTTTTTGTTGTTGTGGTTGCATCACTAGAATGCATGGGCACTGCCAGCATCATATGCTGGACTGTTTACTCAGCTTCTTGGTTCCTCTGCTATCACGTGCCCTTGCTCCACAAACAGCCTGTTCTGTTATTATAGTGCTTAGATCTCACTGGCTGTACATTTTTATCATTTTATGCACTTTGAAGGTTAATAGCCCCCCTGCTACTTCCGGTTGTTTTTGTGCTTAGTCAGGGACTGAGTTATTGCTACCCAGATGCTGGTAAAGAGCTGAACTTTTAGCTAAAATGGCCTTTAGCAAACTTCTTGGCTTATTACTGGCTGTACCAAGGGGCAATGTCGAATAATGAAAAAAGCGGGTCTTTTGGAGCACGAAGTGAAACATGAGCTATTTGACGAGCTATTTGAGCGACATATTTGAAGCACGAGCTATTCAGTTGTCGAGTCCTTTGTTTGCTGGTGCACCACTTGGCCGTGCAAAACAGCAAATAGAATCAACACAAATAATTTTGTCAATGCATAGATCTTTTTCTTCCTTTGAGTGATCAGAAGGCTAGAGATTTTTGCAAGCTTGACTCAAAATAAAAGATTTTAGTTTGGCTAAAAGGCCAAGCCCATTTTATGATCCAGCCTCATGTTGCTGAGTAAAAATTCTGGCATTCCTCACTAGAGTATTTCAAAATAGCCCAAGCCAAAAGCTTGCCGATCTTTAAAATTTAGCTTGGTCTTTAGAGTCTGAGAATTCTTAAGTGCATCTTTGTCATTTTGACCATTTGGGCACCTAATTAATCTCCATTTTAGTTAGTCAGGCCTGCTGTTTCTTATTTTGCAATAGTGTAGCTGGAGTGTTTAGAGATTGCCAGTGTTTGTGGCCAATAAGGAGTGTACATCGCCGTTTTTGTGGGTGGATGTTGGGCAATCACTTGTCATTTTGGAAATAAAATAGATATATTTGCATTAATTGATCTGTCTTTGCCTGTTGGCTGTACCATCCCTTTGCAAGGCTGTGCCATTATCTGCGAAAGTTTTGCTTACGGTTTAATAATGAGCTCGTTGTTTGCCGATATTTCATATTGCGATTTTGTGTGTGAAAGCTTGTTTAAGGAAAAAGTTGACCTTCCAGACATTATATTTTTCATGCCTCACCAAGGCTACTGGCTGACCTGACCTACAGCTCGTTGCTTACACATCATTGACTTCAGCATGTTTGTCAACTATATCAATACAGCTCTTAGCTTAACTGTGAGCTGAGCTAAAATTCTCTGATGCAATCATACTAACATTTAGTTAGGCAATTTGGAATACAGGCTATTTTTAGTTTCCATACTGCTTAATCTCTCATCATCCTTTTTGTTTCAACACTGTGCTCCAAGTTCTGCCCCAAATAAGACTCTGTACCGTGCCTGCTGCACCAAGTAATTATTCCTTTCTAGCAAACGAATTGTGCCCAGAAATATATTTAGTTTCTGTAATGTAAAATACAAATATTTTATTATTACTATTATTTTAGTGAATTTTGTTACAGATGGTTGAATGCCTGTGTGGCAAGATATGTAAATAAGTGTGCACTTTGGCTGTAGAAGGTAGATTTAGATCAGTTTCTTTGTTCCTGATGGAGTGTCCTTTTGGTGAACCTCCATTAGGTCAGGTAACACCGGCTGTTTGTCGAATTTGCTGACTTTTTGAATATGATCGTGAATGATGTGTGCTGATGCAACACATACTCGGGGCATGCAGTCTTTGGATCTACTGAGAAGTCAAGATGTTTAGCTCAGCATCACCGACACCTAAAAAGGCCATAGCTGGGGGTCTAGGCAAGCTTATTATGTCAAGCAGCTTAGACAGCTTTGAATCTGTGGCAGCCCTGGGCAGAGTGCTAGCCTGGTGAGCAAGGGTACCGGGATGTGGAGTTATATTATAGTAAGGTCTGTGACCGTAAACAGTCAGTAGTATACTTTCTCATGGCTATCGTGCACTAGCACTGGTCTGTCATCGTCGTGTCACAGCTGTTGTGAGTGTGTGTGTGTGTGTGTGTGTGTGTGTGTGTGTGTGTGCACGTGCGTGTATTGCTAAATAGCAAATGACTTTAGCACTCGGAACACAAAGGAACTCAGCAACGTTTAATCAACGACTCTGTCTGCAGACGTCAATCTAAAACGTAGCTTCACTCCGATTGGCCAGCGCCGTTGCTAGCACCAGCAGGAACTCTGCACCTCGATTAGTCAGTCAAGGTCCCAGTGGGGGACCTCCCCAGCCTAGTACGGCAGACAACATCTGGGCACGGCACTGTTGTAGGCTGGCATATGCATCTCTATTACGATCTCAACACAGCCATTACAATTTGCGAGATTGCACAGCCTTTCTTATCCAATGCTTGCAAAATAGGCATAGCCATTTTACTCCTGCAGGATGGCAGTGCTGTCTCAGCCCAAACACAGACTAGGCACGGTTTTCCGGATCTAAAAGAGCGTCTATACATTTTTATGTGTTCACCACATTACTGTAGTCTTTATGCTTCTTAGTTCCTGCTATGCATCTCCATCTGCCTTCCCTTACTCGCGGCTCTTGTGGTTTTTCATAGTACTATTAACCCGCTGTTCTCTCAGTGGTTCGGCGAAGGCTCCTGTTAGTTAGTAATGAGCAAAGTCGACTCATTCGTTAAAAGATTGATGACGAAAACCATCTGTCAGACATGCTCCTCCTGTAGAATATGTTTAATGAACTATTAAGGTCAGGAGAAGGTGCTGTAAGCCATTTAGGTCCCTGTTTCTTTTTCTGTCAGTCTAACTATCTCTTTCTCTCTCCATGTAAGTGTTTACTTTTGCACATGTGTTAACTTACACACACAGACACACACGACTACATGCTCATGCACCTGCTTATAGACATACATGCAGGGATGGGTGCAGGTGTGCGTCTTTGTTTGTGTGTGTGTACATATGTGTTGATGTGTGTTGTCCGCATGCATGTGTGTGTGTTTCTGCCTATCTCCCTTTATATACTATCTGTCTCTCTTTGTGCTCTCTCTTCTCGACCCTCATTGCTTCTATATATATATATATATATATATATATATATATATATATCTCTCTCTCTCTCTCTCTCTCTCTCTCACTCACTCTCACTCTCTCCTTACATAGTGAGCTATTATTTGTGCTTCCATCCACTGTGCGTGTGTGCCCCGGTGAGCTCTATATGCACCCAAATGAAATGAAAGTACTGGGGTAGTGAGGTTGCTGGTACCGTTCGAACCGTATATTGTTAGTGGAGGCTGCTTCCCTTCTCTCGTGAGTTTGGTGTCTTGCCGGTATTGGTTCATGCAACTGAAGTAGGCTCAGTGCGACCTACATTCAGTAATCACTGTATTGCCGTATTTTGCATTTCTTTAATCGCTCCGAGCCTGACCAGTAAGACACTTCCGTCTGACGAACTTTCGAAAGCTGACTTGCTCAACTTATTTGGTTCCTTTTGATAAAAAAGTCAATAACAAAAAGTAAGCCACTTCATTCGGAGTGAAGGTTTGACCAATCGATTGAAGCCAGCGAATTCTAAAAGCCAGAATATTCCTATTTCACCTGATTTAGAGGTGTAATTTATGCTAACAATCTTTTATGAAACAAGTTCGGTTTCATAATATCGGCAAGCAAAAATAAGTATCTTCTTGTGAAATTTCTTTTCCAATAGGAAGCACATGCCTCCTTTCTTTATATGTTCTCGCTAGCTGTTTCGAAATGCTTTTATCCTTTATCCTTTCTCGGACACCCAGCTCGTTGACTGCCTATAATAATAATAATAGTGGTAATAACAATAATAATAATAATAATAATACACTTATTTAGTGCCTTCAGAGAATCTCTTTCAAGGCACTTGACATATGCTGTAAAGGAAGCATGGTATTAGCAGTCACGAGGGCGGAGCCAATGTCACGTGTTGGTATGGAATCATCTTAGTGCTGTTTTGGAGTGATGCTAAGATGAGAAGGGGCTTTAATTTTTGGTCTGTAAATGAGGACAGCCCCATCCTGTTCCACCCGGTGAAGAACTGGCAGGACCGTTGGCCTGATAGTAGCCTTAGTGCTCAATGCTGATTTATTCTTCATTCTCGCTCGTCGAATTGCACTCGGACTTACTATTGCACTCAGACTTACGTCTTTGCTATTCTAAAGGTGATTGCTAGACGCCATTGCAGATAGAAAGTGAGTTGCTTTTCGATCAGAAATGTCGTTCAAGCACCGACGCTAGCGCTGGGAAGTTGCAGTTGGAATTGATCGGCAGAGAAGGTGGGTGAACGGCTTTTGTACTCATTACCAGAATCACTGACGTATTATAAAGGCCTGGTCCCTAGCCGGAACTTCTGGGAAATACTTGAAACCATCGGTGGCCATAATGTATTTGGTGATTATTGCACAATTAATTATTACTCTAAACCTTTCTCGGCCATGAGGACTGTACATTATGCAGGTTAGTGACCTATATGTACAAGAATGAAGTCTATTTATGACACCCGTCAATACCATTTTCTCGATAATCCAAGCACCGACAGAGCGCCCACAGGCAGCTGTGACCAAGTCGTGGGATTGCTGCCACTTGTTTCTAAGATTAGCCCCAAGAGTCTCTCCATTATACAGGTCAGTGATCGGAACTGCTGCCGATGAACGAGATAAATCCAGATCGATGGCATACTGGTGCTCAATGTGAAACAAGCCTACGAACTTTTAGAAGAGCCTCCGACTTACGAGATCGCATTAAATTTGTCCTTTTATTGACCTCTCTAACCCTTGCCATTTTGATTGCAATCTGTAGATGCATGCTGCATACTTCGCAAAAGGCTAGGTTGTTGGCATGGCTGCATGTTCCCTAAGGGTTAGCAGTAAGCATGCCGGTTTGTGGCTATTTTTAAAGTAAATTCGTTGTCATGTAAAAGAGCATGGAATAGAACTTGCAACTTGCACCGTACTTACGTGGTTGAGAGACAGCCTGTGTGTCTGTGCGCTCGTAATATATATATATATATATATATATATATATATATACATATAAATATAAATATATATATATACATACATATAAATATATATATTGTGTTGGGTGTGCGTGTTAGTGCATGCATGCATGCATACATGCGCGTGTGCATAACAACTGCATCATCTAAGAGCATCTTGTTTGGTATCTGCAGTGTCAAGTGGGTTGGCTTGGCTGTTGCATGGGTACAGTCTGTGGTCATACTGGAATTTAAATATCGGAGGTAATTAAATGACTAGGCAAACGGTTTCCGAATTGACTTAGCTTACTTTATTTGTATTTTAATTCATTCGGAAGCTGCCGCTTTCTCTCGGCACTCGTGTTCAACACTGTCTATAGATGCGCCGATGCCTCCTATTGCCGTATTGAAGCAAGTAAGCGAGAAAAAAAAACATTGCTACTGTTCAATAACCTCTTGCTGCTTTTGCCATTTTTACACTCGTCTACGCATGCACAGGTAGACATGTACAGACAGAGGGAGTACGCAGTGGAGAAGAGGCAGTGCTTGTATGCTTTCAGGGCAACAGAGTGATAAGGAATTGGCTGCTTGTAGCTGGTTTTGTTTGTTTAGTCTGCAAAAGGCCATAGCTGTTGAGTATAACCGTATAGGAGTGCTTGGTATAAGCTGCCTGCAGGTAGCACTGGTAGTGCAGACTTAAGTGTATCCATAACAATATGCCAAAGGGCTGGTACTCTACCTTGTTTGACCCTGGGAATGCATAGAGGGCACCTGCAGGTGGCAGGCTGCCTCCTCGGTCGGCCTGAGGGTCTTCTGCAGCACCTTAGCCTCCCCAACCTGCTGCTGCAGATGAAAGGCTGCATGCTTCTAGTTTTTTGTCTGAGGATGCTCTATGTATGTTAGCGTGTAATGTTTAGCTGCCGATTTAATCATAGCTACAGGTATTGGTATTGAATTCTTGCTTTGCTAATCTAATCATGGCTGTAGGTGTTGGTATTGAATCAGAATTTTGATCACACTAGATGTGATTCTCTTTGTTTTGACATTGGTTCAGTGAGTGGCTGCCTTTTGGATATTCTGTGCTGTCTGCTACCTCTATTTGTAATGTAGTTTGGTGCTTGATTGTTACCCACGTGGGGCCTGCATGGTTGTCGAGCCTTCAGACTTGGCCTCATTTCGTGGCTCTGGCCAGCTAACTGGTCTCTCTGCTGAATTGAATTACACAGCACGATACCTTAGCATATCACGTGTTGGCCCGTGATGCAGCCATCCAGTCCGGGAATGCAGCCATCCGATCGTTGCATGTCACGTGATGCACAGGTGCTGGTCTGGCCCACTATTTGACTTGGTATGACTTGCAGACAAATCTCCAAATACATTTCTGCCACCACCGTTCTTAGTGTGGGCTGCTTAGTTTTAGAGTGGGCCTGAGATGAGGCTGGGCATTTTGTGTTGCCTCTTGCCAACCGTGCTTTTTGCTATGCACTGTTCGATCTGTTCCCCCTCCATGCCATGTCACCAACTCCTGACCTGCAGCTTGGCTCTGAGTTTGCAATTTTAAACACGGAACATCCATTCAAGCAGTACGCCGGCATTTGGCTCGAGCATTTAAGTGGAAATTTGAAGACAAGTTGAAAATCCTGTGTGGAGCATCGCATGAAACTAGCCTCGATAGCTCAATTGGTAGACAGTTGGACGAGTTACCCAGAGGTTGCAGGTCATTGGCCGCTGGAAGCAGAATTCCGATTCGGCTCATAGTCTGATAGCAGGCGATCGACCTCTTGATTCCTCCATCGATTGCAAGTGCTTCACTGATATTGAGTTTGTTACTTTATCATTCGGAATAGTGTGGGGCTGGCTTAATAATCTCCAAGAGGTTTATACTTGTGGTGTGAACGAGTGATAGTCATTCTTCAGTAATCAATGCAATACCTATGACGTCGTATGGTAGAAGGCACTCACTGGTTTGGTGGTTGATACTGTGTTCAATTCAATTTTGCTTTCCTCATAATTCACACTACTGTTCTCACACTATGCCGGCAGTTCAGCATTGGTAGGGGTGAAGGGTAGCTATCCCTCTAGTGCACCTGCTGCTAGTTTCCTTGTGCTGGGTAGAAGATGTGAATAGTTTGAAAGTACAAAAGAGAAACAAAACAGACGAAAGATTGAGCCGAGAAGTAAGGCAAGAAAGTAAAAGCTATGCCCACGGTCGTTTCTTCATAGCAGTTTATTGGACACGTGCTGTAGCACTATGTGGATGTGAAACTGTCTCTTTCATGTCGTTGCTGCTATATCAAGTCTTGAGAGTGAATTTGATTCGTCTGGTGGGCCTGTTGAATGGGCAAATACAGATTCATGCACGGCACTGCACGCACTGTAGGCACTGGGGTTTTACAGCTGGCTAGTTTGTACTGGGCCATGATAGCCCAGGAGGTAAGGTGCTCGCTCTTCACGACAGAGGTCGTGAGTTTGAATCCTGCAATATGTGATTCTTTATTGCCAACTGCAAGCATGATAGCCGCTTAGGCTCGTCTGCTGCTATACAAATAAGGCTGTTTAATAAGCTACTTTTATTTATTTATTTACTGGGCTGCTTAATATGGGCATCTATTCTACCTTCATATTGCTTGATACCATATGATGTCTAATGATGCAAAAGCATGATAACGGCATCCGATATTCTATTTGTCCGCTCTCGGTACTCGAGTTCCTGTTCAGCCTAGTATTCATTTCTTCTCTCGGCCACTTTCTTTCTTAGCACAGTATCATTTTACTTGGCATTTCTTGTCGATGCGTGAGCAATTTCGTTCTTTCGGTATAATTGTCGACTGGCTTCGTAATGCCCACGGTTGTGTGATGCTGGCTTTTTCGTTGCACTTTGTGGCCCTGTGGTATGACCGGCACTACAGAAGTGGGGACTTCAGTGAATAAAGTACGTGCGTTCAAACACTGCTTTTATTGATACAAGCACAGCCCTCATAGCATATGGTGAGGAGTGATATGACTAGTGCTGCATATGATTGGTAGTCCAGCCAGACTCAGAATTAACGCATTGCATAGGCATAGCCATGATTAAGCCAAGCAGATGCCATAATTTGATCTTGCCATGTGCAGCCATATCTAGGACTGATGAAGAGGCACGTTGTAAGCTTGGCCGTCCGAAGCGCTCCTTAATGTCGATCGAATCTAGTTGGTCTAGGCTCGTTTACCCCCTTAGGCTCATAGGCATATGATTCTGGTGGTACCGAAGGACATTGAGTGCAAACATTTGGTAATTTCATGCTTTGGTCCGAAATGTTGGACGGGGTATTACTTCCTTATCAAGCATGATATTACTCATCATTCAGTTGCATTTCCCTTTGCAGCAAATGTAAAGCGCCTAGAGAGAGAGAGATTGAGTTCTCTGAGGGCGCTTTATCAAGTGCATTATTATTATTATTATTCAAGTAGAAACATGCTGTATGCAGTAAATGGCCAGAGTCAGCAGAACAGCTGCAAATGTATAGTTCTCATAGAATCACGAGGACTATCAAACAGACATGTTGTACAGAAGGCAGTTGGCGCTGTAGTGTGCCTTGGCCATCCTGCTCATGGGGAAAGGTACTTGCTACACATTCTAATTCTTGGTCCGGTTCTCGTGGTAATGACCTATATGTCTTGTTTGGTTCCAGCAGACTCGCCCTCCACTGGACAGCATGGCACAGGAACAAATTCTAGTCAAGGCCAGCAGCTTGCCCAGCAATTCTGCCAGCGTTCCAGCATCTGTTGCTGGCAATGGCGTCGAGGATGACTCCAACAGCAACTCGGGCCCAGACAGCGGGTTGAACGATGACTGCTGCTCATCGGAAGCAGCATCAGAAGCATCAGGCAGTGGCGGCAGTAGCATCATTGCTGGAAGCGAAGCAACAGTGGTGGCAGCAAGAGACAACCAACCCAACAGTGGTCACAGCCTGCCATTGGATTCAGAGCAAGCACAGCTGCAACAGCAGAGGCCCCAGCCTTCACCTGTGCAGCCTTCGCCTGTGCAGCCTTTGCCTGTGCAGCCTTCACCTTCGCAGCAGCAGCCTCCACACGTTGTTCATGTCCACGTGCATCCTGGTGAGACGTTCCGGGTGAGAATGGGCAATCAGATCCAGCAAATTAAAGGTATGAGTCCTGTGTCAATTGTAGTTCCCACGCTTATGGCTTTTCATTGCCATGCATTCAGATTTATAGCTTGATGGTGCCAGGATGTGACCCATGCTAGCATCTGGGCGAGCCTTGATTATCTGACTATCTCCTTGAGTGCCCGCCGAAAGTTAAAAGTTCCTTTTAACATGAGCTCAGGCCCACGACCGGGTAGGTGACCTGTGTGCTGTCGTTCACAGTATAACTGTTGTTGGTTTGGCCCTTTGGGGTGAGTTGGTGCCTTTGACGACCAGTGTCACGGGCTCGAGCTCTTCAACATATGTAAAAAAAAGCCTGGATAGAGGTTATATACCCTTAGGGCACTATATGTATAAATGAATCATGTTTTAAATATATATATTAGTGCTTCATAGTACTGCCAATACACTGGGGCCTTTGTGCTAGGGCCAAGACGGTAGCATCACAGAGAAAGCTCTGCTCTGGCCTTGATTATCTGAGCTCAGTACAGTACTTATCTCACTTCAGTACAGTCGACTCTGCATATAGGAATATCGAATATAGGAATACTCCGCTTATAAGAATAGCATTTCTGCGTCTCAGATTTTTATTCAACATTAGTTTTACTCCGCGTATGGGAATACTCCGCATGTAAGAATGCCTATACACCGGCCCGAGAGTATTCTTATAATCGGAGCCGACTGTAGTTATCCCTTCCCGTCTTAGACCAGGGGGAAGGTGCTTTCACTTCGCTAGCCTTGTCATGGATTCGAGTCCTGCAGCAGGCAATGCTTTATTGCCCACTGAACGAGGTAGCGATAGCTGCTAAGGCTTTTCTGTTGCTATACAAATGAGGTTTTTGATTAGCTGACATTTACTTAACTTTATTGGCTTAGTGAGAGTACCAGAAACTGCATTATTCCTGGAGAATTTGGAGTAAGAGCTTAGTTGTTTCTGTGGCATGCCTAACCACGGTGCCATGCTTGTGCGGTTCTGTGAACTTTCTAATTACCAGACTCTAAGGCATCATTCACAATGTAGTCTCTGTATTTGCAAAGGAATTTCTATTGCTAAGGCTACAGGTCTGTGCCTATTCTGATCTGTTTCAACCCACAGTTAGTGGACCTCTAGTGACCACGATTGCTGGCCATTTGGCTTTTGTATTTAGCCTATTAGCTGTTGGCTCCTATAGTTTATGCAACTTCCTTGTGTGTGTGCTGGCAATCTCTTCTTCCATTATTTCGACCGTTATCCTAGGTTAGTTCAGTTAGAGACAGATCTTTTTAGTGGTTTGTGTGTGCCTCTTTGTACCCATTACTCTTTTTTTGGAATACTCTCAGTAATAGTCATTATGTCGTCATTGTTCCAGTCGTAGTGTAATAATAATAATACTAATAATAATAATAATACTATAAGTATATTTGATATAGCATCCTCAGAGAACTTAATCTCTTTCTTGGCACTTTACATTTGATGCAAAGGAAGCACGATCCAATGGTTAGTGGTAGTATGCTGAATAAGCATCAAGCATAACATGTTTAGGGGTGACATGCACAGGGTCAGCATGCAAGCGTGGTTAGTGGCTGCATGCACAGTGTCAGCACGCATAAGCACATTAAGGACGAATCGCAGGGACCCACTAAATGCTGTGATAAATAGATGCGTTTTTAGTTTCTCTTTAAATGTGGTCAACTCGGGAGATGTCGCAAGTCGGGAGTGAGTTCCAGGCTGTGAGAGCATACGAAATAAATGGAGTCTTTACGAAATAAATGCACAGTCTCCAAAGGATTCGAGGTTTGTACGAGGTATTGGTAAACTGTTAGATTCCGAAAAGCGAGTGGAACGATGCTTAGCCTGGTGGGGGAGTAGATCTAATAGGTTGGCTAGAGCCAAAGAATGAAGGGACCTAAAAGTGAGTGACCAAGCCTTGAAGTCGATGTGCTGCTTGACTGGGAGCCAGTGCAGGTCGGCGAGAAGTGGTGTGCTGTGGCAACTGCGACGCTCACGACAGACAAGCCTAGCTGCCGAGTTTTGCACCAGCTATAAGCGCCTGATTGCACAGGCCGGTACACCAGCAAGCAGTGAGTTACAGAAGTCAAGACAGTATGTCACAAGTGCATGGGCCAATTTAGATGTGGTATCCCTGTCTAAGCAATCCCGAATCTTAGCATTAATATTTAGCTGAAGGTACGCAGAATTGACTGTGGAGCTGATTTTGCTGTTTAATGAAAGGTCACTTTGGAACAGGACACCTAGATGAGGTGCAGATTTAACAGGAAATATGCTGGCAGAGCCGATTTTGAGCGGTGGTCTTTTTAATTTCTTAATCACTCTTGATTTGCCCATAACTGGTAAGTTGGTTTTATCCTCGTTCAATTTAAGAAAGTTTGCTGCCGTCTATATGTGAATGCATCAATGCATGCAAGAGTTGAAAGAATTCGACATGCTGGAGTGCTGGGAGGGATCAAAGCAAAGGTACAACTGAGTGTCGTCTGCACGAAAGTGAAAGCCTAGATTGTGCCTGGCAATCACATCGGCGAGAGGTAGAGCATGACCCGAGAACAGAATGGCACCAAGCACAGAGCCCTAAGGTACCCCACATTTCAAAAGCTCCTCGGATGACCTTTGTCCATTCATATCAATACTCTGGAGTCTCCCACTGAAATAGGACCTGAACCATTACAATGCAGTGCCAATGATGCCCAGGCGAGATGAGAGGTGCTGAAGAAGGACTTAGGGATCTAAATTATATCAAAAGCTACCGAATGATCGAGCAAATCAAGCAGAGAGACTCTACCTAAGTCTGCATTCCTAAGTAGGTTAATATATATCTGAAGCAATGCCGGCTCTGTGGATTGATTTGCGCTAAAACCAGACTAGAACTTAATAGCAAGGTTTTAAGTTCCAATATGTGAGTTCAGCCGGTCTGCCACGACTCGTTCTAGCATCTTTGACTGGAATTGTAGAAGGGAGACTGGGTTGAAGTTGCGCAAGTTCTCTTGGTCTAGTGCTGCTTTCTTGAGTAGCGGCCTGACTACAGCCTTTTTGACAGGCGCTAGGACCTAACCTGAGACTAATGACATATTTATGTTGTTAGTGATTCATTTCAGCAACAGATCAATGCATCATGGAAGCAGGACAGTGGGAGTAGGGTCCAGAGGACTAGTTGTCTTCTTCGATTGAGATATGAACTTCAGGGCGATATCACTAGTGACCTCTTTGAATGTAGACATTGAGGTGCTGCCTGAAATTGAGGGACAGGATTCCAGGGGGATGCTGCCATTTTTGGGATGGACTTCCTGATCTTGTCTATCTTGCTGACAAAGAAGCTAGAGCAGCGATCAGGTAGGTCATCACATGGATCACTAGGTAAGGAGCTAACCTTGGAGCAGTTAAGGAGATGGTTGGTACTCGACATCAGCATTTTTGGATGGTGCATCAGTGATTCAGAAACCTTGTTTATAGAAGCTAGACTTTACCATTGCTAGGATCGATTGATACGATCTACAATAGTTCTCGTATGCCTGTCGATGGACAATCAGTCCTGATCATATAAATGCTTTTTCAAGTTTGCCCTGAGTAGACCTAGCTAGTTTAATGTCTCTGGTTAATCAAAGGTCGTCTGGGCGAAGGCACACTTAGTCAGAGGTGCAAACTCATCGAGCATGTCTGCTAGTGTCATGTGGTAGCAATCTACCAATGATGACAGGTTGGAAATAGGATTGAGCAGCAGAGGCAAAGCAGATATTCTCACACGAACAGCATCGATGTCAAGGGTCTTGAGGTTTCGTGATTCACTATGAGTTTTAGAAGAAAAGGAGGAGGGCACACATTGTAGACTGAATGAGATCTGCTTATGGTCAGATAAGAAGAATTTGGTTATAATTGGTGATGATAAAGTGCAGTTGCATGAGAAAATTTGGTCGAGTGTGTGATCCTTGATGTGAGAAGGGTCATGCAAATGAGCCACAAGAGAGTGAGTCAGTCAACGCACGAAATTCGGTGCTGAAGGCCTCAGATAAGTTACTAAAATGAACGTTGAAATCAATCATAATGAGGAAAGATAGACTACTTTCACACAGAATCGAAATGAGATCAGAGAAATCTGAGATAAAGGAGGAATTGGTACCTGGTGGGCGATAGACTACTGCCACCATCGGTAGCATGTTTTCGGGTGAAATCAAGCCAATAGATTCGAAAGACTGCTTGAGGGTACTGCTAACGGCTTGAAATTGAAATTAGAACATGTGATAATAGTGACTCACCTCCAGTTTTGATTGATCTAGGGTTGTAAAAGAAGAAGAAGCCAGTCAGGGTTGCATCTTTAATTGTCAGGCAGTTTGCCGATTTTAGCCAAGTTTCAGTCAAGGTGAGCAGGTCGAGACCTTTTTCTGAAATAAGGTCGCTTGTTAATAGGGTTTGATTGGACATTGAACGAGGATGGTGAGCCGTGATGGCACACTAGGTTAGGCGGTTGCTTTTCACGACCTCGATCCAGATGTTGTGGGTTCGAATCCAGCGGTGGGCGATCCTTTATTGCTACTGCAAGCGTTGGTTGATGAAAGCCGTAAAGGCTCTTTTGTCTCTGTAGAAAAGAGGCTGTTAAGAGGCTGTTACCCATGACCTTCAGGCTGTGTGGCTAGAGGCTTGTAAACCCCCTTCCCCTAAACCATTGCCAGTCGAGCAGATAGTTTGGATTTTCTGCACTGTCACACTGTACCATGTGCTCGTGGAGGGCTTGTGGCAGCTAGTATTTTTTCAAAAGACAAGCATGAAGTTGGGCCGCTGGAGTTATAGCAAGCTTGATGACCACTAACTTAGATTCACAGTAAGGCTTGAGGAAGGATGTGCTGAGCAGTGTGAGACAATGCTAGGAGCACCAAACGAGCAAGTACTCAGCTCGAAGCTTCTACCAAACGAGCAGTATCTCAGCTTGCACCCGCGTCGGCTCCATGGCACTTTTCCTTTCTGAATGCATATGTAGCAGATCTTTGCAGCAGCAGTAGCGTCTAGGAATGCATTTTAACTACGATAGCAAAGCGATAACAGGTACGCACGATCCTAACTAATATACAGCATTGGCACGTAACTTCTTATGTGCTATGGTCAAACAACAAACAGCTAAGCTTATAACAGGTCTTAGCTGTATTTGCCTTGAATACAGTTAGGTCTGTAGAGAGCAGAGAGATAGACAGAGGAGAGAAGGATAAGAAAGGGTTGAGAAAAAATAGTGAAGTGAGAGAGATAGGTAAGGAGGGAAGAGAAACAGAGGCAAGCAGAGATGAGATACAGAAAGAGAGAGAGAGAGAGAGAGAGAGAGAGAGAGCTGAGGCGATAGGGAGGGAGAGAAAGAGAGGGGAAGAGACATAGCCTGTTTGTTGTGTTATTCTTGTCAGTACCAATAATGAAGAACTCCACTGGCATGATTAATTCATAAGCAGAAGCTCGGTGTTTCCTGCTCTGTGTGAACAGTTGACAGATGCAGCTTGAGTGCAGCTTGAGCCCTGTGCAGTGAGTGTCCATGCAGACATAATCACACGGAAGAGGTGGCCAGCAGGCCCTGGTACCCTTTTGAACCTATCCGAAGTGATCTGCCGCTGCTTGGATGCTCGCATTTATCTTCGCACCATTGCCTGCCCCGGGCAAAATCAAGATGTGGTCTCTCCTTGGCTGAATCCTGGCTACACCCATGACCTTCAGGCTGTGTGGCTAGAGGCTTGTAAACCCCCTTCCCCTAAACCATTGCCAGTCGAGCAGATAGTTTGAATTTTCTGCTCTGTCAAGCTGTACCATGTGCTCGTGAAGGGCTTGTGGCAGTTGCTGCTCGATCCGACTTGCTGCACTACTATTCGGTGAGTACTATTGTGAGCATTATTGGACTCGTTATTGCATTGAGAAAGCTAGGATGTGTTATTGGATGCTTGTAGTTCTACTTGCCTGCTGATGCTGCTTCAGCTGCCTCCCATCCTGGATCCACGTGCTTGTATCCAGTGGTTTTATGCACTGGCTACATGGTTTCATTTGATATGTTGAAAGTTCACCGTAAAGTAATTATAATAAAAATGTCTTTCATAGTGCATCTTAAAAGAACTGAATCTCCATTCACCCGCTTATAAGCTCACTGCCAGAGAAGCAATAGCTAAGAGTTAATGACACGAAAGGTGTCATGCCCAGACAAACATGCAAAAGCAACCAGGTAACCTTCCTAGACAAGCATATAAAAGCACACACAAAGGCCACTGGTTAGTGGGGTCCCAGACTAGTAACATGCACTGACTCATGCATTCACTGGTAGGTAAGCATTCACTCAAAGCACACAGGAAACAGGTTCAATGGGGCACTAGACAAAAGCATATTGCTCACACCCTCAATGGTAAGCAGAGATAAAATGTATCAGTCTAGCCTCTCGACTTTAGTGACAGATAAGCCTAGCTGCCGAGTTTTGCACCAATTTTGATCGTCTTATCGCACAGACTGGAAAACCTACACCTAATGACTCACAGACTCACGAACTCCACAAGTGGGACCCACAAGGTGGCTCATGTAGGAACCCTAAGGATTCTGCTCATCAAACATGTTGAGGGCTTCACAAAAAGCATGTAGATTATAAAAATAATGGTCCGACAGAACTGTAGTCACGATGTAATATCAGACAAGAATGGTAGCACTTCTGAACAGAGATACTAAAATAAAGTAGAGCCTTGGTTTTCACCTGTGGCTAACCCTAGTGTACACAAATATGCAGCTAGTTCTAGAATGCCACGTGAGAGCTTGGCCTCCCTACCGAGGCTCCTCCTAATAACCTGAATAACTGTGATGTCTGCGATCATTTTAGTTTCGTATTTGGAAATTTCATGGGTAATCATAGCACAGGACAATTTTTAGGCGAGTCCTGTGCTGACTGCCTAAAAATAAAGTAGAGATCTGCTGACTCAACATACTCAATATAGATAGCCGAAGAAGAGTCTTATCAGCTATGAGTCCATGCTTGGAGTGGGCAATAAGTGATTGTTTGCTAGAGGTCTCGAACCCGCGATCTCGGTCGTGCGTGAAGTGCCATCACCTTGCCTTTATGCTAAGGCACACTAGGTAAGGCGGTTGCTTTTCACGACCTTAGTCCTGAGGTCGTGGGTTGGAATCCTGTGGTGGGCGATCCTTTATTGCGGTGCAAGCAGTGGTGATAGCCGTAAAGGCTTATCTGTTGCTATACAAAAGAAGCTGTTCCAATACAAACAAGGCTGTTAAGTCAACTAGTATTTTGTGTGCGTGCGTGTGCCAGACCGTTTGCCTAAAAGTCAAAGTCCCTATTTGGTGGCAAAGAGCATCTTTGAACGTACACAGTGACTTGGTGAGAATCAAGGTTACCAACGTCGCAGGATGGGCGCTAGTATTTTTCTCAATTATCTCTCTGGCCTTTGGATTCGGTAGTTTGGATTAAAAAGGAAATAATCACCACCTCAGCTGTCTGTGGTATACTTTTGCCTCTGGGGCTAGGATGGCTGCTGCTTTGTAACTGCTGTTGAACGATCGATCCTTTCTCACGGAGCTGACTCTCTGTGAAAGCGGGGGGGGGGGGGGGGGGGGGGGGGGCAGTAGACAACTTGAGTTTGTTTACACATGGACGAGGCCTTCTACTCAGTCTGCATACTGCTTGGTGAGCTCTTCTCTGCGCTTTTTATTGCTGGAACTGGGTTTCTCGGAGCCTGCTGTACAAAGCACATGACTTTTTATTGCTGGAACTGGGTTTCTCGGAGCCTGCTGTACAAAGCACATGACTATGTTTGGCCATGTTGTATCTACTGTTCTGCTTCGTGTTGTGGCTAGCTGGCAGCAGCTGCTGGTTCATGGTTGAGTAGTCTTGGGTGGCTTGCATCCTGTTGCCAGAAAATGCCTGTCGGAGGCCTGGTGGGGCTCACCTACAAGCAGTGGTACCAGCAGCTGATTGGTACCAGCAGCTGATTGCCACAAGAGAGGAGAGAGAGAGAGGAGAGATAGAGGAGAGAGAGAAGAGATAGAAAAGAGAGAGAGAGAGTTATCAACTTTGCAAGTGGCAACCTTAGGCATGCAGCTTCAGTGTCCCCCACGTGTCCCCCACCCCATCTCACCTCGAAGTGTGCGCAAAAGTTCAGCTGCCCAGGCCAGTCTTTGTCGAGATTTGCATTTGGCGAACGACCCATTCGTCTTCTGCCGACCATACACAACGCGGCAGTGAATCAGGCTGACCTACAGCCAGTCTGGCTGCGCTCTCTCGAGCAGTAGCTGTTGATCTAGCAGCAGCTATGAGGAAGCGAAGGCCTGCTGGCTCTCTGCACGATCGTCAAGCCGGGCCAGTACGTCAGCAAGCATACGTAGGTAGTTAGTGGAGAGGCCCTATGACGTTGGCTGCAGCATGATGGCCAACTGCTCATGCACGAGTTAGACTAGCTGGCGATTATCAGCGCTGGTGCAGCATCTCAGCAGGAGCGCCAGCTGGGCTGGCAGTGGCCGGTGAGGCTAGCTGCTGCCATGTGGCTGCATCAGGGTAACCGTCTTGAGTTGAGCATAAGGGGCAGCACATCTTCTGGCCTGCTGCAGCTGCCAGGGCAGCTGCTTGAGGTCGTGGAGCAAAGTAAGTCGTGCCTTGCTGCGCCATGCATCCGTGTAGGCAACTTAACTCCGGCACTGTCGAGAAACGATGAGATGAAGGTGTGCTGCCTGACACCAAATTTGTGTGGCATCAAGCTAGCACACCTAGCGACTACTTTGTGTGTGTGTGTTTGCCACAAGGCAGCTTGCGGCATTTCTTTGTAGCTGGTGAAGATCAAGCCAGCCACGATTGGGGGGGGGGGGGGTTGGATTTGTATACCGGAGTTCCTCTGTGCTTTCCTCTCAGCTCTCGATGCCGCATCAGGTCTTGCTACGGGCTTGTGCCTCATCTAGTAGTCATTTTCAGTTGCTGCTGCCGCAGCTGCAACTGCCCATTATGTACTTAAGATTCGTTGCTTCGAGCTTCAGGCTTGGATGCCTGACAGTGTGCACTGTAGTCTCTGTACCCAACTGTCGTGACCCAAGGGGCAGGGTGCTGGCTGCCAGCCCTAGGAGCAATGGAGTCACCTTTGTCAGTTTCGATAGTTGGCCTGTCTCGGCTTAACTACTGTAGCTGCCCCGGCAGTGGCCAAAGTGAACAAATGTGGTGTGGTGCTTTATGCCTGGCCATCCGCATCCTTTTCTCTTCAGCTAGTTGTCTAGGCTGTGCTAGCCACTGCCCTAGTAACAGCCGGATACCTATTTGTGACATATAATGGACCATAGCCTGCATATCCTCTCCTTTGGTAGAGGCAGCAGCCTATGCTCGATGGCTGGGATGCTGTTTGGGCTGTGAATGGGACTTATATAAACCCATCAACCCAATGACCTCTTAGTCCTCTCGGCTTTGTCGGCTTACAGACAGTGGTAGGGACTCCGATGAAAACCTGTCTTCGGTTAAAGTGGTTGGCCACAGAGGCACTTCTGTTCCACCTGTAAGTCCAATCACTACTGCAGTGAATTGGATGGAATCTGCTTTGATAACTGAAAGCTGCCTTTGCCGTTCATACGTCAAATGCCTTCCAAATCAAATTCTGCTGTCAGCTGTTTAAAGGAGTCCATTGATGATCAGTGCTGCTTGTTACAATTAGATGGCTCTTGAATTACTGAAGCTATTTGCCTATAATTGATTTTTCTAATACTAACAAAAGGTGTAGCCGTTTATAGATCTAACGAGCTGCTTTTATTGGGTTTTAAGCTGTTGTTCTTTGATATCTTTGTGAATTGAGCATTTGGCCTCTCTCTTGGTCCGGCAGCAGTTTGCCAAGGTACTTTGCTGAACCGGCTGTCCACCACTGACGACGGTTGGTTTGCCTGTAAATGAAGGAGATGGCTGTCTAGGCTGGCGCCTTTTTATTTAGGGCTGAAAACTTGCTTTTCAAGAATCATTGCTCAATGCTGTGTGACTGACCAATAAATAGATGGGCTAGGCTGTTTCATTTTGAAGAAAATTAGAGATCTGGGCTCTTTGCAAGAAAAATTCATAGAATACTTTTTTTAATGATATTTGAAATAATGATCTCTGATTAAGCCACACAGTTTAGCTGTGTCGTAGACCTTCAGATAATTGGTGAGTTTTTAATAATGTGCATCCATTAGCCTGCTATTCGGAAACTTGTCAAGCCTGCCTCTGTTTTGAAGCTGCTGTTGGATTTATCAAGAAGCTATCTCTGATGATGACTCACCAGACAATGACACGTGTGCTCTTTTGTTACACATTCAAGGAGCCGCATGCCCTATCACGTAATAAAAATAATAATATAATTCATTTGTATAGCTCCCTTAGAATTTAATTGCTTTTAGTATGCCTCAGAGCATAATCCCACGACCTCGGCCAGACCTTGGTCGAGGCGAGTCACCTTCCTTCAGATGCACTGCTGCTATTGCACACTTCCAATATAGTAGGTATTGATAAATGTAAAAGAATTCAAAGACAAAGCATGTGAAAGAGTCGAAAAGTCTAAGATAAAAGAAATTGTGAAGGCCTAGCTTGGCACCAATCGAGAATGCAAGCTCGCCTGGGAGGGTTGCGAAGGCCGACTCTTGCATTTTTGGCTGTGTATTGCATCGACCACTCATTTTGCCCAGAACATAGGATCGGTACAGTCGTTGAATGTTGCTTTTTGCAGCAGCTGCTGCCGTTACCCGTGCACACACACACACACACACACACACACACACACACACACACACACACACACTCACACATACACACACACACACAGAGGCATATAGGCGTGCATATGCAAGCCCTCAGCAGCATCATGTAACACCTAAGTGCAACACTATCTAGCCTGGTGCGAAGCGGCTTCACTGAAAGCAGCCTGTACTCAAGATGGGCCGTGCAAGCTGAACCGAAGGTACCTCCCACCTACTAAGATCAGAGCCGAATAGAGAACTCGCTCTGCACGTGGCCCGAATACTGACTGGATGCCGAAATTTAATGCAAATGACTAAAGCTGCATCTAAATGGTTCGGTTCTTCTTGATCTTGCATGGGTCTGTCTTTCGGGCAGTTTATGCTCTCGGCTAGGCTCCTTTGTGCTACTTAGCCTTCCAGCTTCCTTCCTATTAGATGCAGACTGCCAGACTTCGATTTGAGCAGCTACCTGCTCGTGCTTTCGGACCAGCTGCTGCCAGAGGCCTTAAGCAGTTGTCATGCCAGCTTGGCAATTAAGTACCGAGTGGATTCTATGGGCAGGCCTGCTTTTAACTTAAGCCGACTACTCGGGTTTCCTAGTCTTCCCTGGCCAGCAGTTACAGCTAGTAGCCGTCGGTCGGCAGGCTGGCTTGTTATGTCACCGAGACGCTAGGCTGCCCTGCCAGCTGCTCTCAAACAAAAGGTCCCTCAGTTTCCTGTGGATGACCGGCAGATGCAAACAGTGGCAGCTGTGCCGGCTGGTGGCAGTAGCATGAGAGGTAGTTATGCCGGATTCGGAAGATAATTGGTAATGTGAGTCCAAGCCTTACGTTTGGTCGTCGGATCGATGGTGTCCTAGATCAATGGTGCACCAGCTTGCTCTGCCTTACTTTGCTGGCTTCGGCGTGGGGCCTACACGGCCTGCTGCTCATGGCTACCTTGCCAGTATGGTTGGTATTTCGTAGCAGTGCGTGAGAGAGAGAGAGAGAGAGAGAGAGAGAGAGAGAGAGAGAGAGAGAGAGAGAGAGAGAGAGAGAGGGGGAGAGCAGCTCAGCTTGAGGGGTTTTGACCAGCTACCCATAAAGCCTGACTGGGCAGGGGGTACTGCGAATAGGTAACATTGAAGAGGCAAAGGTCGCATTGAAGAGGCAAAGTGCCTTGCCGAATTTCGTGACTGATGGTCACTTAGTCGGCCTATGATATTCGTGCTGAGCTCGGTGTGTCAAATTAGGTAACTGCTATTGTGTTAGCACTGTAGCTAATACCTGCTGCCAGCCAGCAGTGCCGATACCTGGGCTTGCTATGGATTATTCTACCCTCCCACCCTCCTGGAGCACATGTGTTGCCGCCTGCGCCAGTAGCCACTGGGGCTGGAGATCGGCCCCAAGCCAGAGAAAGAGAGAGCTGCCTCCTGCTCTCTCTCACCGCTGGAGCTGCAGCATTCTAGCAGCAGCATTTCACACGCTTTTCTTTTCGATTATCCGTAGTGGGAAAAGCTGGTGCTGCAGACCCTGGGGAAGAGGCAGACTCTGTGTATGCTTGGAAAATGAAGGATGGATACACCCGCTGGCATCTAGGAATAAATGCTCTTTACTATGTTATGCAAGGGCTTTAGGCTGTCATCATAGTCGCATGGCTTCAGGCTACTGGTGAGCCGTGATGGCACACTAGGTAAGGCGGTTTTTTTTACGACCTCGGTCCTGGGTTCGCATCCTGTGGTGGGCAATCCTTTATTGCCACTGCAAACGGTGGTGATAGCCGTAAAGGCTCTTCTGTTGCTATACAAAAGAGGCTGTTAAATCAGCTAATTTTTTTAAAACTTTTAAATGAGTTCTCTCTGGATTGACTGGATTTTACGCTCACAGGTGAAATGCATTTTGACCGTGCCAACTCTACATGAACAGCAAGTGCAACCAGCTAAGTATGTAGGCTGTCAATTCCTCTGAGTGCTTCCTGAGTGCCCTATGCACACCGTATGTGTGTATGTGAGTGTGAGTGTGTGCGCGCGCGCACACACTCGCATGCTTGAGCATGTGTGCACGGGTGTGTGCGCCTGTGTGTGTATATGTGTGAGTGCACGTGTGCCTGAGTGTATTGCTATGACTACTTTGTACCCTCGAGGAATGAAGATGTGCTGAATTGAGAGACCATTCCTGGTGAACTGTAGTTTGGTTGCCGTCGTGCACTGCACAAAAACACCAGCTGCCGAGCAACAGCACCAGTTTATTCGACCATGCACCGAGCCGGCGAAAGTGCCACTGCCGTCCCGAAGACGTTCGTCCACTTCTGTCGTCTGCGGTACTGGAATGCTGCGCCCTGATTCGTTAGCGTTGTTACTAACGCCTAGCTGCGCTCCGATAGGCTAGTCGGTGGTCTGAGGGTCCTCCAGCCTAGTACTGGCAGATAACAACATTTCGCCGCGGCGCTGTCATAGCTGGGGTATGCATAAACCAAACTACATGAACAACATTTGTGAACACGGCGGATTTAGTTGTATTCAGAGTTAGCCGTCTTCCATAGTTCCAGTCCAAACCAAGTTCTAGTAACGAGCATCAGATTTGCATACACATCCACCAGAGCCAAGTGCTGTCTGCTGACTCACGGTATCAAAGCCACCACAACCAAGCGATCCATTCATTTGCGACTTCTGTAGCTCTTGACATCTCCAAATCACTACTCTCATGTCTGTAGGCTTGTGCAATCAGATTCTTCAAGTTGGTGAAAAACTTGGAAACTAAAATTGTTTGTGGTGAATGTCCAAGCTGCCTTATTACACCACTTCTTGCCGACCTTTGCTGGCTGCATATCGACTTCAAGGTTCTGCATCTGCATATCGATTTCAAGGCTCTGTCACAGCCTGATTAGGTCACTTCATTGTTCTACTGCAGCCTAGCTATCCAGAATGCTCCTTAATCAGGCTGTGCATCATACCACCCACTGCTCTTCTGACTCGGGGCATTTAGCTGAGCCTCTAAAAACTCAAATTCTTTGGTGATCATGCCTTTAGCTCCTATGCCTACAAAGCCTACAACTTACAACCGACTGATGTCACGACACGACCTGACTTGACGATATTCAAAAGAAACTAAAAACTCACCTGTTCTTTCACTTGCTGGATTCGTGTGAATTGTCCTTTATGTGCTTATGCATGGTGGCACTGTATGTGATCACTAACCAATTTACTTGCTTCCTCATTAGCATGTTTTAAGTGCCTAGAGAGAGATTTGATTTCATTAGGGTGCTATGCAAATGTCTTATTGCTATTTTTATTATTGTTATCACAAAAGTCAAGCTGGTAAAAAGAAATTAATAGGAAAAACTGTTCAACAAGACACTACGTTATATTTTTTATTACAAGTTCTCACCTATTGTTTAAGCATTTTCATCTCGTTACAGCCATCGGTTGGTTTTTTGTCTCACTTCCTGTTCGCCGAGCTGGTTTGGTCTAGCGGTTAAGGTACTCGCCCCGGCCAAGGTGTAACTGAGGTCGTGGGCTCGAGCCCCGAGGCATATGTGAAGCGCCTGAATAGAGATTAAGTTCTTTTGGGGGGCTATGTAAATGAATTATTTATTTTATTGCTACACCATGCAATTAGAGTACTTTTTATTTGCGTGAGGCAGCTTTTAATCCCGGAGCACATCAGCACAGTAGCCTTAATGCCGGCAGTGAGCTCTTATGGGAAATTCTGTTCGGGAGGTGAGTTTTTCTACAAACCTCACGACAGCCATAATCCTTGTCTTGTAGCTCAAAATGGACATACTCGCCATAACCTCGAGGAACCCAGCAGTACTTATGCACTTACAGTTTTCAAGAGACTAGCTTTTTTAAGTGGAAGCATGACTCGGGTGACTGAAAAAGAATTGGTCGAAGCATCTTAAATTCCAGGGAGTGACATGGGTTGGTCATGTTGCTCCCAGCTGGCTCTCTGTGCTGGCCAACTTGTTTAGCTGGCTTACCCTGGATAGAGACTGAGTTCTCTTAGGGCACATCGGCAGCAAATTAGGCTGCTCACACTTCATCAAGTAAATACAGCCTGGCTGAGACTATCGAGTCCATTTATTGTGCAACCCCTCCCCCCTAGACGTCGAACTGTGCCTGCGAATCACATAGCCTGCTTGTTCTGCTGGGCTCGATTCTTTTGCACCATTACGGTTCGATACCGAGGCAGTACCAGTTTATTAGACCCCCAACCCTCTCGATAGGCTGGACACAAGTGGAAATGAGATTCGAGGACCAAGGGGCTGAACTATCTGCCTAGTATCTGCCTGATAAAGGTGCCATCTTAGATCTACGTTGCAGATCCAGTAGGCTTTTTTCTTCTTAACGGATCAGCAAGAGTTTCATCATCAGCTGATCCGTTAGAATTCGGATCCTCTAGTATCTCCATGCTTCATGCCATCTCATTCCAGCTAGTGGCTTCCGCCGAGATCTTCAAAAGAAGCTCTTCCTATGACTCACTCATGTCTAGTTGCTGCAGTGGTTGCCAATTGGGGTGCCTTAGATGTGAGCTGGCAGTTTGCCATTGTTGTCTGCTAGGAAGCTGCTGTCAAGGAGGACCATCTGCAGCAATTGAGCAGTTGACTCGCTTCCCATGGGTGTGGCTTGCTGTCGGCCGGTACCAGCACTGGCCAGTCCTGGATGCTCTGTCACTGTTGGGTAGTGGCCAGCCGACGTAGAGCATAAAGTGGTTGTGATTGTATTGCGCACTTGTTCAGCCTGAACTTGCAGTCGAGATCATCATTGGCTTTTGGATCATTTTGGAAAAAGACTTTAACTGCCAGCAGCTTTAGGCTGTCTACCTCACGAGAGGTGCTGCCACACTGTGTATCCATCTGCTTGCTTTGGGTGTCGGCTGCTTATTCACATCCTCTATTGAAACATTCTCTAAGGATATCGGCCCCTCCCCCCCCCGTTGGGGTGGGACCGGACTGCCTTGGCCGTGAGGGCAGGGCAAGGGGAAGGGAATGGGGAGGGCAGAGAATGGGATGGGTCTGGTGGTGGGGTGAGGGGGCAGTGGGCAGGGCAGGGGTAGGGGCAATGACCGGGAGGAGAGTAGGGCGGGTCAGGGGTGGGGCCTACGGGGGGGGGGGGGGGGGGGTTACTGTATTTGCTGAGCCTATAGTAATTATCCTCATGTTTTATTGTACCATATTGACTTTATGTTTTGTAGCCGACCTTGCCGACAGTTTTGCTACCTTTTTTCTTCTAGTTTTGATTCCAGACTGGTCTCCAGTCACACCACCATGTCCTGTCATGGCTGTTCATGCCAGTCAGACTACTTAAGTTGCAGCTGACCCCTCTGACTCTTGGTTTACTGATGGCCACTTTGATCACCCTCCTGGTGCAGGCATCCTTCCAGCAGCAGAATATTTCCAGCCAGGTTTGAGTAGGCTAGGCAAGGTTTGAGCAAGCAAAAGTATGGCTTGCCATTGTTTCCTTGCATAGCTTAAATTCTTTCTGCCAGAAATTTGCTTCTTATTGTCTCACGTATCTGACCTGTTTGGTCGTAAGGGCATGACATCCTTGTAAGTGAAGCATGTGAGTCACATCTTGCCTTAGCTCTGAAGGCTAGGCCCCCATTGAAGGGAAGGGTATCTTGAAGTCTGACAATAGTAGGTCGATGTGGTAAGTAGGTATAGATTTAAGTGCATGCAGTGGGTAGCAATTAAAATGCATGCCATGGTCGGATGTCAATACAGTATAGACAGCCTCAATATACATGTCATGTCTCAGTGAACATAATCAAAGCAGGTAAATAAAATTTGCATAGCACCCTAAGAAAACTTAATAACTATTCAATAAACACCTAGTAATAACTTCATTTATGCCATGGGCTCGAGCTCAAGACCTTGGTCATCAAATACAACTTGATCTCGGTTGTTCAAGGCAAGCAACTTCACCACTGGGCCAAACCAGAATGAGCAGTACTTGAAAAAAGCCAGGAACTGGCTTGTTAAGAACTGCAGGACATCAAAGTGCATCCAAGGCAGTTGTGTCTGGGCCGAGTAGCACTGTCAGTCCACAGAGGGAAAGGTGTAGCTTCACCTATGCAAATCTTGGGCCTATGTGGGAGCATTCTGCAATTTCTAGTATGCTGCTGTTGTGAGGTGCTTTATGCAGCTGCCTGGAGGCAAGCTTGCAGCTATTGTGCACAGCTTCGGTTACTTGTCACAGCAAACCACCTGCTGCCGTCTTCACTAGGTGTCACGTGAGCACTGTTGGCATGTTCCCTTTGTCCCCCAGCAGCAGCAGCACCTCGGGCTCAGACTACTCCCGAGGTTTATGGGCAGTGAGCATGGCTATTTGCTCATGGCTATGTCTCTTGCCGGCAGAAAATCAATGCACGGCAGGGTTACCATGGCCAGCCAGTGTAGGTCTCCTTTTGATGAAGCACGAACATGTCCCTACACACGAATCCTTGCTCATGACAATGCTTAGTCGAATTTCAGTGCTACTTGGGGGATGCATGGTGCCTGATTTCATCAAGGCAGAAGCAATGGCAAGTCATGCCTTTGAAAGCTTAATAATCCCATGCTTTCTTCCACAACTGCAGGGTGGACCGATCGTCTCGCTTTTCCACTGTAAGTGGTGTTATGGAGGGCATCTCATACAAGTGGCCTTGCTCTAGTGGCATCGTTCCTTGGCTATTACACTAGGACTTGCAGTCAGCCAGCCGACATTGGCTTCAGTGCTTAAAGAAGTAGCATCAATAATTCTTATTAGTTGCTTCAGGGCAAAGCAGATAACTGCCTCTGAATTGATTCCTAAGCTGATCCAATAGCAGAGTGCGTGTTAGCGCCTGGGTAGCACTATTAATATTCTGCCCGGCCATTCTGCACGACTCGAGCCGGCTGACTTCAGGATGCCGCTTCACACAATGCTACCATGATGCACTGCACGCTGCCGTTCAGCACCAACCGATCTCCTTGCTATGGGAGTGTAGTTCAGTGGTCAGCTCCGACTCTCCAAGGCAGACCGGATCCTTGAGAAACTGGTAACATGTAAACAGCTATATATGCTCCATCAGTGCTTTTTTCGGTAGTTGTGTATGCATGTGAATGTACATGTGTGCATATCTCATGTTCAACCAGCAGCAGGATCGATCAGATGTGCTTTTCTTGTCGTGCCTGTGAACCCTATAAATGCTGTATATCCGATTACAGGAAACAGCAGTTTGGGTTCAGGTAGGTGCATAGAACACCCTATGGTAGTGATGAACGTTCGTATTTGAAAGAACCAGCTACCATTGCATCATCGATATAATTTCGGGACATAGCTGTGGTACAACAGTGCATTTTAGAGGTATGGTCTTGTTTGAAGTATGATCATAATAGTGTAGTTAGTGTTTACTGAAGGTACAACCAATTTATTGGCAAATCAATGTAAGAAGTACCTGGTCTTCAATGGCACGTGTACATTATCTAAGCACTAATAGGGTTGGTTATTACTTGCTGTATCCGGCGTGGCGTTATCTCCCGGTTAAGCTTTGCTGAAAGGTATCCAACTTTATTTCTGATGCTGGCAAGTCGAGAAATGCACACTAGCCCAAGTCTGGTGCTGTTGGTGGTTATTTCAGCTCTTCTTACCGTAAATTCGTGCTGACTTTTGGCTGGCACTTTCGGACAAGGTTGATTATATACTGTGGGTGACAAATGTGTCTTTTTGCCGTGCTGCAGTCTTATATTGTATATGGTTGCACTCTTTGCATCATTTGATGGTGTAGGTTTGAGCCGGACGTTAAGGCAGTGCCGGTTCAACTGTAGCAAGCCCGGCACTGCCTTATGGTGTTCATGGACTGGCTTGAGTGAACCGTGCATGCATTGTACCCAGTGTGAGAAATGTGATTTTTGAGTGTCCAGTTTTTAATATAATCACAAAGTTGCAATTAGTGAAAGGGTATACCGTACCGAATCCCCCCCTCTCTCTCTCTCTCTCTCTCTCTCTCTCTCTCTCTCTCTCTCTCTCTCTCTCTCTCTCTCTCTCTCTCTCTCTCTCCTCTCTCTCTCTCTCTCTCTCTCTCTCTCTCTCTCTCTCTCTCTCTCTCTCTCTCTCTCTCTCCCTCTCTCTCCCTCTCTCTCTCTCTCTCTCTCTCTCTCTCTCTCTCTCTCTCTCTCTCTCTCTCTCTCTCTCTCTCTCTCTCGTCTCCCTCCCCTCTCACGCCCTCTCTCTATGAACATTCACTGAATACACGTGTCTCCCTCCGAACACATTAGTCTATGATCCTAGACTACAAAAGTTATTTGTTGTTTAAAGCTTGAAATTTCTGCAAAAGAATGCCGAAACAGAAATAAAGGGAACCATTTTGACGAGATTTGACCGATTCTCTTCCGACGCCTTGATCTGCTTTGCACATCTGAAGTAAACTCAAATTATATAAGAATTGCAGCCTCAATATTTTTTGCTGTTGTCTTTATTTTACCGGGTATTTGATCGGTTCAAGGTCTAGGATCTTGGTCGGCTAGTCTACTTGTGTTCAACATTTTAGCCTTATCTATTCGGCTACAGACGTTTGGTTTTGGAATCATTCAAGTTTAGAACACCCACTTAGCCCCGGTTTTAAGCTGCCCATTTTCGCAGGCTCTGCGAACTATCCCACCACCACCGCCACCTCCTCGGCGTCCCACCGCCACCTCCTCGGCGTCCCACCGCTGCCGCCAACACCGCAGATGACGCGGAGGCCAATGCTGCCGCTGCCGCCAACGCTGCCGCAGCGCTGCAGCAGCACTGCTGCCAATGCTGCCGACAGCGCTGCTGCCGCCAGCGCGCCGCAGCCAGCGCCGCTGCCGACAGCGCTGCTGCTGCCGCCAGCGCCGCCACCGCAGCCAGCGCCGCTGCCGCCAACGCTGCCGCCAACCCGCCACCTCCCCGCAACCAACTCTGTGAGTTCACCGTTAGCCGCTGAGTTGGCCCACCCATAACGAACCTGATTCGCGTGACGGCGAAGCGCTGGGTTGGCCCACCCATAACGAACCTGATTCGTCAGAGGGCGAAGTTGCGCCCACACGCAGGGTCAGAGGGCATGCTTCGGAAGCCATGCGCCTAGTGGCCGGGTACCGGTAGTGCACCGGTCTCCAGTCGTGTACTAGGCATCCTCCCGCGTGGACATGCCTCGGTGCGGTAGAGGACATAGTTTTAGGGGACGTAGCCGAGGATCAGGGAGTCAAGATAATGTATTCTACAATACCGGTTACGGTCCAACATGGCCCAGCGGTTACTACAATACCGGTAACGGTTCAGGACAGCCTAGCGGTTCTGGACAGCCTAGCGGCAATCTTGGATGGCCCAGCGGAGGTCCAGGAGGGCCTAGCGGCGATCTTGGATGGCCCAGCGGAGGTCCAGGAGGGCCTAGCGGCGATTCAGGATGGCCTAGCGGCAATCCAGGATGGCCCAGCGGCGATCCAAGATGGCCCAGCGGAGATCCAAGATGGCCCAACGGCGGCTGGTGGTATAACCCAGTTACCTATTGTTACTGGACAGGTAGGCTACCTCGCCCTTGGCTTCGCCGATTTTGTCGATGGCCTAATCATGTTCTCCTTGGCGTGATTGGTACTGAGTTAGCTATCGGTACTGTAGTGTACCAGCTTTATTACCGGCTTTGTTGCCGTCTTACGGTCGGCAGTTGCCTTTTCAGATCGAGATCTTGCAGTAGCATGCTGCATGTATCCAGTTTATCTAAATAGCCGTAATTCTACATAGAAATGGTATCTGGTAGTGGTTTTATGTGATAGTATGTGCTACCAATGGCGCCGACCTTCTCGACACAGGTGTGACATAGTATACTTTAGTTAAGGCTTTGTGGGCCTTGTGGATTAAATCACAGGACTGTACGCATGCGAAATCTCGGACTTCGGTTGCAACACTGCAGACTTTGGGGGCGAAATTGTGGACCTGGACTTGTGATGGCTTTGTGATGGCGGACCTGTGGTGATGTGATGCTTTTCCGAGAGGTGTTCCATGGACGAGAGGCATTTGATTTGGGTCCCGGGCGTTTGGTTATCCAATTAATATTTCTCGGGATGCAGCCATATAACCGGAAGTTTAATGGACTTAAAATTTGATACATCTGTTGTTGCCTATACTTACAGATAGATGATCAGTGATCTTACTGACCTAGCCTTTGTTCTTCTGTAGAGCCTCAGGTCGTGAGCTTCGCAACGTCAATATGCAGTGGTTCGTGTATCCTATTGACAGAGACTGCTTGCCGATGCTAGCTTAAATGGCTGTTGATATCGTGGGACTAAATTTGGGGCACCCCGAAACACTCATGCAATCCACCATTTTGTAGGTTAGCCATATTTCCCTTTCCTTGCAGGTAACATATGACAAAATGTTTGCATTTTCATTGGTGCTGGATGATTGCATTCGTTTCCTTTTATCATAGGGTGTGTGTCATTGTAAACCTGCTGCTAGGGAGCAGGTTGTTTTTATTTTCTCCGAACTTATGCCTGCTGCCTTTACTAGATATCCGATCAAAATGCAGTCAAGCTGAGTGATCGATTAGATATTTAGAATAGCCACCTTTTTGTTTGCAAATGATGGTGCATGTTTCGTTCCTTATGTCTGTTAATGTTTTGAGGTAGCGAGAGAGAGAGAGAGAGAGAGAGAGAGAGAGAGAGAGAGAGAGAGAGAGAGAGAGAGAGAGAGAGAGAGAGAACCGGAAAGAAGGGGCATGAGAAAGAAAGCAAGGGGAGAAAGAATTAAAACAATAGTGAAGTGAGAGAATTGGGCAGAGATGGTGTGAGGGGGAAATGATGCAGACAAAGGTAAGAAGAGAAGGAAGAAAGAGATGGAACAAGATGGAGAGAAGAAGCATGGACACTAAATCGAAAAGAAAATAGATGAATGAGACTAGCCCAAAGAGAAGCGAATCTTAGTCATTCTGATAATTCTACATTGACTGACCAAACAGATTGACTGGTAGTTAGTGCAAGGCTGAAGGGTATTGCAAGAAAGAGCAGCTGAGCTGGGTTTGAGGCTGAAGGGCAAAGCAGATGAGCAAGACAGTGCACTGGTGGCTTTTAAAATAACCCACCCATATAATAACCGCTCATATTGCTGCAAAAGCCTGCTGGAGTTCTTTACCGTGGGTTTTGAGTTGGGTCTACATCCTTTGACAGGTTGCCTGTGACAGCTAGCTGCTGTTGTCACCGGTGCAGTGCAGTGCTGAACGAGATGGAGATCTTCAAAGTTCTGAAGCCACCAGTTTATCGTAGTATTACTCACCCGGCATTGTTTGTCTTTTTTCTGCAGGCCCTGCTACAGTGCGGATGGTCTCCAGCACGGGACCACCTCCCCTACCAATGCCACTGCAGCAACCTCCGGGTCATGTTATACAGCAAATAATGGATGAACATGGTGTTCTTACACATGTGATTTTGTCCCCCCAGCCTCCCAATATGGGCCATGGCGCTGGTGCTGTCCCCATGAATTATGGCTACGTAAGTGCATTGGTCAGCTGCTGTTCTACTGACTGGTCTTTGCTGCGACTGTTCTGGCTTTATCTGCTCTCCCTCTCTCTGTGTCTCTGTCTGTCTATCTGTCTCTCCCACTCTCTCTGTCTCTCACTCTCTCTCTCTCTCTCTCTCTCTCTCTCTCTCTCTCTCTCTCTCTCTCTCTCTCTCTCTCTCTCTCTCTCTCTCTCTCTCTCTCTACCTGCTTTGCATACTGTATATCTGGCCACTGCATGGTGACTATTCGGCTGCATACATACCGAGTGTAGACGATGGGGTGTACTCGTTTACAAAGAGGCGTAGTTATTTTTTTGTGCGTTTTTCAAGCTCAAGAAATTATAAGAATTTTGGCTTTGATGCCATTGCACTATTCAATAAGCATTCGGCGAAGCACCGTCGCTGCTAATGGCCGCTTCTGCCATGTGGTCACCGTTGCCATTCTTCAGGGCAGCTGGGAAGCAGACATGCAGCCACAGCATCCAATGCAGCCGTATCCCTGGAACAGTGGCCAAGGCATGCAGCCATTTTATCCGCCAGCGCACTTCGCATCCGCATCGGGGCAGTATGCGCCAGCCTATCATCACCACCCTATGACAGGAGCACAGGCACCACTGCCCAGAATGGATATTGCAAGTGGTAACAATAGTGCAGCTGGCGGCCCACTGGCTCCTCCACACGGTAAGCTTGTGTGAATGAACTGCTGCCACTGCTGGCCTCCCCGCAGGTGCCTGCTTGACTGTCGGTGTGAGGGACTGGGTGGGGCAGGGCATGGTAAAAGAAAGACTTGGTTTGTGGGAGCCATTTTCCGGGACGGCAGGAGTGGGAGCCATTGTGTGAGCTGCAGCAGCTGCTGCAGCTTGCTCTCGTTCCCTCCTTGGTCGTGCAGCTACGTCGTGTGCTTTCACTGGAAACTCATGTCGAGACGTGACGCTACCGGTGTGCCACCCTCTCTCTTGCATCTCATCAGAAGGCTACTGGGAGAGCTACATACCGGCGTTCAGTAATGTCAGCCAGACCCAGTTCAAACCGTTTCTCGACCTTTAAATCCTGAGCATACAGAATGGAACTAAAGGGCATCATCCTAAGCTAGCAGCAGCAGTCAGCCTGTGCCCGTGGCCACTAGTTCAAGTTGAGTCACGGATAATCCTATAAATACTCTCAGTGCTGCGATGTGGCTGATAAACATCCGCCTGCCCTCTCCTGCCCCCTGCTGTGTGGCTGCCTCTCCATCAGAGTTAGCAGTCTCCTCCTCACTAGTGCTCCCACTCGGCCGCATTGTTTCTGAAGCTTTCTCATTATCTGTTCGACGACTGACTCTTTGTTTGGTATTGAGCTGTGACTGTGTATGATTGCCTCGCATCTTAGCACACTAGTGCCATAATCAACCTTGTCAAAGGTTGTTCCTGCTAAATAAAATTCTCGTAGCCAATAACCCTTGACAGCACAAAGATAATTTCTGCTGTGGGTAGCTTGTAGTGCAAACTATTTCGGCTCACGATAAGTTCCCACTTCGGTCCCACTCATCTGTGCTCACTGACATGAACCGATTTGGGCTATCTATGCTTCGGATTTCTTGACCCACCTGGAGTTGTTTATTTTTAACGTTCAGGCTAGCCGATTTCCTGACCGATTCAACTATGGAATTGCATCCAGACCAAAAGCCACTTAGTAGTAGCACACTAACAATACAACCAGCAGGGCCGATGTTTGGTCGGCTGGGGATGTTGAAGTGGCTAAGTCGACAAGTGCTACCAGTTTAGTTCAATCGCAGTCTACCTTGTCCCTGTAGCACACTCAAAGCATAAGCGGCTTTCGGTGCACTCACGTCAGCCAACGGTGTTAATCGTTTTAGATCCTTCCACATTATCCTACCCTGGCTTACCGATCGGAAATACTCATTGGACCTCCCCCTCCCCTCACATCATCTGCCCATCTGACTGCTCATTGAGCCATACTACGACCTGTCTCGAATCTTTCGGGGACCCTGCCAATTCTTTATGTGTACTCAAAGTCTCAAACTCTCGACCGACTGTCATCGCGGTACCCCCCCCTTCCGCCTGCAGCCGACTTGCCAGCATTCGAAGAACAACAACTACAAACCCACCGGTTCCTTGAAGTATATGCTTCAGCCGCATGAAATGCCTTTTATTATTGCCCATTGGTTTTACTTTCTTTACAGCCTATGGGAAGTACTTAGAAGAAAGAGATTTGGTTCTCTTAGGGTGCCTTAAAGAAATTGCTTATTATCATTAGCTGCATTTGATGCTTACCCTTGCTTGGCCATAATGCAGCTCTTTTTTTCTTTAGGGCAGTTGTAATTATAAGGGCCAGCTTGCTTGCTAAAATAGTTACCTGCAATATGCATAACGACAGCACTGGGCTCCTGTGCTCCTTCCAAACTTTTCAGTCTCCGAAAGAATTTTTTCTACTGCTTATCAACACCAACACCGGCAGCATGTATTCACAGCTCCCCTATTCTCATTCTACGGCTATTCATTTTGCTGAACGTATTGAAGAGGGCTCAGCTGCTATGGCCTGCCGGCCCTTACGTGGAGAGATTTAGACCAAACGGAGTAGCCGAAGGCACTGTGCAATTAAGGATGGTAAATCCTTGCTGCAATTCAAATGCACTAAAATTGTACTGAGATAGTGACTGTGATGTATCTTTTCTGAATCTTATTTGCACAACAAATTCAGTAAAAAGAAAGATTCGACGATGAGTACTGAATTTTGTGCAAGTTGCAAAGTCGACGATTTTCTTTTAGTGCAATCAAGACTTCTGACCTTTAATCCTCAAGTGAAAAGTTCAAGGTTGAAACCCTACAGTATCAGTTGTGCTTAAAAAGTTTATAGCTCAAAGTGTAAAACATCCAGTAAGTGAGTGCTCTCTTAACTGCTTGGGTGAATCCAGACCACTTGTGGAGAACGAGTAGAGCAAGATGTCTGGCGCATGGCTTTCAAGCAAACAGCTCACACTTTTGGAACAGCTAGGGCGTAGTCAATCTGGATTAGCCTGCTAGGATAACTGCAGTGATGTTTGTCAGCTTCATTTATGACCTCTCTTGCCCACCAGCATCATGCTGATGCTGGGCTGGTACGACTGGTGCTATCGCCTCCTCCTGGCTGTTGGGACTTGCATGCTATTTCCCTCCTTTCATGCTATCTTCCACGTTCCGTGCGATTGTAGCATCGCCTGCTCCGCTGCCGCAGCCGTACTCTGATGACCGCAGTGGCATGCGGAAACGGAAGCAGGGACCGGACAGGCAGCAAAGACCACGTGGTGGCAGCGGCCATGGGGGAGGCAACACGCATTCGCCGAACACTCCACCTCGCTGGAGGAGTAAGCTCTAATTCTCTGGTAGAGCCTACCTTATCGCTTCTACCTGATAAGCGAATAGGCACAGCCCTGCAATCACATTGATGTGATCTTTCACTTTTTCTTCAACTTCTCTGCTTGCCACTATATTCTTGCCTTGGGAGCACACTTCCTGCATACACAAGTTTCTAAGCAGCGGTTCTTTGCATGCACAGCCGGACAGATGTGCTCAGTCTCCCTGCTTTTTCTTGGTCGACCAAATGGTCCGTGTTGTTCTTTGTTTGCACCCGGTCAAGCAGCACTCTGCAGCTGCCAGCTAGTGTCGTGCGACCCTGCTCAGTTTAATGTCGTGACCCGCTAAGTACAGGGTTGTCTTGCCTTGCTTTTGGCCCACAGTGTCCTCTGTCAGTCGTGTTGGCCTATTCCGCTGGCCGTGCTGGTCACGGAACTTGCACTTTATTAGTTGACCCCTTCCCGCCTAAGCAAGGCTTCACCCAAAATAAGCACGAAATTGCCCTGCACGTTATCGTGTAGAGTAACCAAAAGCAGACTGCAGACCTGCTGAAGGACGCGATTAGCTAGCAGAGTAGGATATATATATATATATATATATATCCTGTAGCTGACCCCTCTCTGCATGCTTGTTTGCATTTACGGCTGGCATGCACATTTATGCTTCAGAGCATGTGCTTCCACAGTTTGTCTTGCACCGTGGTGCAGCTGCATGCCAGGTGTCCGAGCCTGGTGTGTTGTGTGAGCATGAGCATGCGTCTTATTTCACAGGTTTCTTTGTCTGTTACTCTACATGGACCACGAGTTGGGGCAGATCCGTAGCTGTTGAATGGTTGTTAGTCGGGGCAGTTATCGATTTTGCACTAAAAATGAGAGGCTTACTGTGCTCACCTGGTGCGAAACAGCATTCAATCACCTGGCAGAACACAGATGTGAGAAGCTTGGCAAATGAAAGGAGTGGGGCAGTCAAGGGAGCAGGTTGTAAAGTAGTAATGATAGGCATTTGTAAATGAAATGTCTGATATATCAGACAGCAGAAGAAGATATAGCATCGCTTTGAAAGGATTGCTGAAGTGCACTTGTCGCTTTACTGTTCAACTATGTGTGGAGGTGCCAAGCCGATTAGAAGGTTTTGAATGCCCAGTAGGGTGACTCGTGACAAACACGATTGTGCCTTCGTATGTTGGGCCAGTAATGTCGTCGGAAGCCCCCCCCCCCCCCCGGCTCTCCTCATGCATTCAACCTTGGAGCCACTCAACCATCCGAAAAGGTAAGCAGAGCAGAGCACAACATGTCATGGGCCAGTATTTTATTGCAGTCTTTACCGACAGCTGCATGTCAAGAGTGGTTATGTGATGGAATCAGGAGTGATTGCAACTGCCCGGGAGGTGCGCATCGTGCTCCCTTTGTTCCTGTTACCCTGGATTTGCAAATGCTGAACCGGCTGAGCAAATGTAGGACCGAATTATTGTGCAATGTGTTGCAATGTACTGCACGACCACACACTTGGCTGGCAGGGCCTATTTTTGTGGAAGCAAAATGAGCCACCCAAGTGGGTACTGATTGCTTGGGTGGACTTGTGTGGTGGATGCTTATTGATGGATGCCAACCAGCGACCAATCCCGACATTGGCCTCGTACTGAGAGACCGATCTCAATACTCAAAGATCGCTCCCGGTGGTGAAGTATTGACTCATCAGAGTCGTTTTGGCAACCGTACAATCGATTCAGTGGGATTTTGTGTGGCACGTCGAGGAACAAGCCCAGCAGGTGTCGGCAATGCATGCTTTAGTTGCATCCTTGTGAATTTTCATATTGGCTTCGTTTCTCACTTCAGATATGAACGGGATGGCACAGCGAAATGAGATGGGAGCTGTCGAAGCTGCACAGGCCTACCCCATTGCACCACCAGTCGCAGCAGCGCCTCAGGCAGCGCCGGTCTGTATGGCAGAGGCAGCTGCAACTGCAGCATCTGCAGTCTCAAGGTCAGCTGGTGAGCAGCAGCGACCACGACTCAATGCTTCACAGGACATGGTGGCCAACTTGCCTATTATTGATGTAAGTATGAATGTTCTTGATTCCGCTTGCAGCGGCTGCTTTGGCTGGTGCTACTAAGATCCAGCATGAGCTGTTTTTTAAATTGGCGTAAGTTGCAAGACCTTTCCTGATGCAGGACTGCTGTCGAGATTGAGCTGAGGCGACCGATGTATTAAGTTGCTTACAATGAGGGGCACGAACTAGGCAAAGACCTGCAACATGTAGTTTCAGCATGCACCGATTTAAGGTGATGGTTAAGCACTCAGTTTTTGCAGTCTAATCATGCAAATTGGGTGAGGAATTTCAGTGAGGGCCAAATAATGGTGCACATTTTGCGAAATAGCACCCGGCTAAGCAGTATAAAGATTGTATTTAATAGCCAATCTGTCGTCCACTGCAATGCATACAGTGCCTTATCTGCTAGAGTGGGGACGACTAGAGGGTCAAAACAACTGATCTCGAATATGCCCCCGGGTTGTTTTTCGATAGCACTCCAAAGCCCAACGGGCCTCATAGAGACTTACCAAGCAGCAAAGCATGTTCTGCCTTTCAGTGAGGGCACTAACTGCCACAACTTATCTTGTTGCACGGCACACACAGCTACTTATAAGCTCCCTACTCCATAGCTCCAAATGCGAACAAATATGGTAGCATCAATTTCTTGTGTAATATGTTATAGTTTGAATAGAACACATTTATACAAAGCTATACTGGAATCAATAAAGCTACCTACATTTATCCATAAAATTATTGGAAGCTTTTAGTCAGAAACATGGAAACATTTGGATGCATTTTCTGATACCATAGACTATTAATGATGTGGCAACTGTGCAGCTCACGACAGACACACCTGGCGGCAGAGCTTTGCACGAACTGTAAGCGCCCGATTGCACAGGCTGGTGTAAACAAGCAAGCAAGCAACGTGTTGCAGAAGTCGAGACAGAAAATTACAAATGTATGGTACAGTTTGGATGTACTATCCCTGTCTAAGCAGACCCGAATTTTAGCCATCTTATGCAGCTGAAATAAAGCAAATTGAATGGTGGAGCTGATGTGTTCATCTAGTGCAGGTCACTTTGGAACAGGACACATAGATTGCGTGCAGATGCAACATGGGGATATGCTGGCGGTGCCGATTTTGAGGGATACTCTTTGCAGTTTCTGAGTAACACTTGGTTGATGGAGTCTGGTAGGCTGCATCAAAGCACAGATAGAACTGAGCAGTATCTACGTAGTAAAGGTAACCAAGTTGTGCATAGCTATGACATGGACCAGCGTGCGGATAGGGACCTAGAATATCACTGGCACACTAAATTTCAATGACTCATTGTGCGACCAGTGGTCCTGCACATCCACACTCGGAGATCGTCCACGAAGGTAGGACTCAAGCCACTGCTTCAAGGGCCATACGAGAATTAGGTAGCTACGGTCTTGAGATTACTGCTGTGTGCTACACCAAGATCGCATTCTAGTCGAATTGGGAGTCTTTCAATGTGTAGATCATTGCTATGGCTTGTGAGCTTGTTCTCAGTTACCAACTAATTTGTCGTGTTAGCACTGAGTGACCATCTGCCTTGAGTGCTCGGCTGTTCTCGTTTTTGGTTTGTAGATTGTTAGTATCAAAGCACGGGTAGCAACGATGAACATCACTCCACCGACACCTCCCCCTGCGCCTCCTCTGCAGGAGCTGGAGCCAGTGCACATTGCTGCCAGTGAAGTTAGTGATGCTAGTGCACAGCTGGCAGCCGAGGCTGGTGCTTCTGTGTCAGATTCTGGTGCGAAATTGCCCGAATCGTCTAACAACTTACTTGAGCCGATGACGAGTCCCCCTGATGCAGCAGCTAGGTCATCTGATGCTACAGCCGGCCCAGCCAACACTGCTAGCAGCCAGCCTGATTCGAGCTTTGGATCGCTTGATTCGGCAGTCGGACATGTGGTCACTGCTGCCGCCCCATTGGCACCCGGTCCTGTGGTTGCCTGCCCAGTCGTCACGGCACACGGCCTCGACACAGCAGGTGGCCTCGCCCGTTCAGACGCTAGTATAGCAGACGCAGCTTCCAGCTCATCTGCCTCGGACTTCAGTTCACCTGACTTCATATATGACGTGACAATCAGGGAATCAAGAAGGGAATCTGCATACACAACATTCCGCAGGTTCGTGTGATGCCTCTCATAGCATTCAGTGTATGTCCATGCTCCTATTGTGAGCCCCCAATTTGCCAGCCGAAAATAGTTTCGTATGTTTGGTATGTTTTCAGTACACGGACACCACTTGAACTGTGTCGTATGGCACAGACACACAGCTCTCAATGGCATGTGCTAGTGTGATGGGCCACTAATCTATTACTGGCTGATGCTGCACGACCGTGCAGGCTCCAACAGCAGTGTGATTTCCTTGTTACAAAATGATTCCAAATGTGCTGGGGTGCCACCTCGTTAGCTCAGAAACCGAGCAGAATTTCTAGTGCAGAGGGATGGAACACACATGCCAGTAATTCTAATGGCCACTGTTCACCGCTTCTGCCTTAATTGCATAGTCCACTGTTGCTTGCTGTGATTAAGTTTTTCGGCATTGAAAGAGGGGGCGTTAGCAAGTCCTTGGGCCAACCAGCTATGTGTCTACAAATGAAAGATATGGTTGGTCAGTCTCAGGAGCTTTGTGGTAGGAGTCCATTCAAGTACTTGCTGAGAGCAAGATGAACTTTCTGGGATGGAGCTGGAAAGGTCTCGCTGGGAGCAAGGCGTTCTCTGACGTTAGCATTTGCGTAGCTGAGAACTAGCGATTGGCTTATGCATTCTGAAAGCTCCTACGCATATGTTTGACTGCTGCTGATTGGCTTTCGTTGTCGCACTATTTCCATGATGCCTCCTTGTCGCCATATATATGCTTACACATTACGAAGCAGTTTTGTGTCGTTACTTCTTGTTCAGTGTTGGCGTAACTACGTGGGTCAGGTACGGTCAAGATTTTAACTTAGCTATAGTGTAGGCCAGTATGGATGCTTTGGATGCCGACTAGCACACTCACACTTCGTTAGATACTTGCACTTTATGCATTTACAGCGGAGCTAACCAGATATTACTCCGAGACCTGAAGCCGGCAACTGAGTACAGTGTGAAGTGAGTTCGTCGCTGCCTTTTATTTCTGTCACAATGCCAAAAAATGCAATAGAAAAGATGCATTAAGTTGGCTGCAGTCGTATGATACCTTTAAAACTGAACTTACTCTCACCACAGGGTCACTGCTTCGTTGGCTGGCATGCGGTGGCCCGAAACCGAACCGATCCTGTTCAGGACGAATTGCTGTGTGCCAGACCCGCCACAAGCTCCAACTATGGTTTCACGTGCAAGGAGCAACATTATGCTCCGCTGGCAGGTATGTTATTTTCCACTTGCTGTTTATGTTTGTTAGCAGTTACCCTATCGAAAGTAACTCGAGCCAAGGCCTATACCTTAAGCTAGGATCTGTGTGTGTGTGTGTGTGTGTGTTTGTGCGCACATTCCTGCGTGTATATAATCCTCATGCCTAATGTAACCTGCATGTCATCTGCAAGTGTTTATTTTGTCAGAATTGGTGACTATATTGGGAATGATGTCGGATGGATAATCGATGCACCAAATGCAATTATGGTTTAATGCCAAGCGACTTGGTACAGCGATTGAGAAACCAGAGAGAGAGAGAGGAGAGAGAGAGAGAGAGAGAGAGGAGAGAGAGAGAGAGAAGAGAGAGAGGAGGAGCATTTGTCCAGCCCACGGCATCCCCAATATTGCGGTGCATACAAGTTTCACACACTGGGTACTTTAGTTTGTCTCTTGACATGGCAGCTTATTTTTGTAGCCTCCATTCGACAACGGGTCAAAGATCACTGCATACTCACTGGAGATGGATCAGGTGTGTACTAGTGTCTGTGCAGGAGGGGTGCTCTCTATTTCTTTATTTGTCGTTGTGTGGTCCGTTTGCTGTAACCTGCTGTGTTCTCACGATGTATGTCTCTGCAGCTGTCGTTTGTTTGGCTCTTCGAAGGGTAATGGAAAGTTTGCGGAGGTTTATAGTGGTTCTCAGCGGTCGCAGAAGGTGACAAAGTTAGCTCCTTCTACAGGATATTACTTCAGATTGGCAGCCGTGAATGGAATAGGCAAAAGGTACGTGGTATGGATTTGTGAGCAGCAATCTAGGAGTGCATGGCTCGAGGGGTAAGGCAAGGTAGTGCCCTGTGTGAAGTGACAAGATTGTATCGTCCTTGCTTTTCTGGCATCGAGTTCTGTCTGTGTCACTGGATGAGCCTCAGCAACAATGACGTTTTCTTTCAGTGAGTTCAGCGAAGTCGTACAGTTCTTCACCAGCGGCAGCCTACCAGAAATTCCCGAACGTCCACAGCTCTTGCGTGCTACGTCGGATTCGTTGTCACTCGCCTGGTCTCTGCCGGCAGCCGCAGCAGCAAACAGTGGTAGCAGTGGTGACGATTCGGTTACATTCGGCCTGCAGATGGAGGAAGAGATGTCGCAGCATGGATTCCGGCCTGTGTATAACGGACCTGATACGAGGTACACCATCGACAGACTACGTCGGAATACCGACTATAAGTTTCGGGTATGTGCTGTATGTCTGAGGAATGGCTGAGGAGGATTGAAGATGCTGCTGCGTTGGTTCTACACTTGCTGGCTGGCATGCTGCATGCCATGCTCTTTGCTTATCTCGGTTCTTCTACTTCTTCTACTTCTCCGTGTTGGCTCATAAAGCCGGGCTGGCTCATAAAAAGGAATTGGGTAATGAATAGCACGTGCTCAGGGACTTGACAGTCATTTATGTAGCCAGTTCCAGAATCCTCTGTGGGCGATCGAGGTGCTTGGCTACACAAAATGAGAAGAGTACTAGCATGTAGGTGGGCTCTCGGTTATTGCTCGAGTGTCGCTGTTTAAGCTTCTGCAGTGGCTTAAAATGTGCGATTTGTTTTAGCATGACGGCAAACCGGCTATTCAGAACGAGGAAAAACATATCTACCTCTCCTTATTACTGATTCTTCCAGATCGTTAAACTAGGCAGACAGTTCTTCATTCTCTGGTCCCAGCCTACCTATCATAACTACTCTCCCACCAGGCGAAGAATCATGCAACCCACTGTTCTGACTCAAATCGTTTAGCCATACCTTGTACGAACTGCAAAACCGTTGGAGACCACCGTGCCTTTAGTTCGTATGCTCCCAAAGCCTGGAACTCACTACCAACGCATGTAGCAACGTCCCCTGACATGACGACATTTAAAAAGAAGCTTAAAATGCACCTTTAAATTACAGCATTTGGTGGATCTTGCTGATTCGTCCTTATGCACCTACATATGCTGTGCCTGCTTCTTGTGGATGTTACCACCAAACTTTTGGTAATGTTTTATATGCAGTATCTGTAAAATGCCTAGAGAGAGTTTCAGTTCTCTGAGGGTGCTATACAAATGTATTATTATTATTACTACTATTATTATTATTATAGTCGGCTCGCGTTACTGCCTTAATAGGGTATGCATCTTTATGCTCCCACCTTGACGGCAGCTGAGATGCAGTGACTTCTGCTAAATAGTTGACCAACCCTGGCTCTAGTTAGTCGCTAGAATGTCGAGTGGTATCTCAATACACTTTCAGATCAGCTTCTGAAACACGAGTCAAGATCGCATTCGCACATATCTCCCGAAATAAGAGCAAGTCTATGTACAAAAGCAACTTTCTTTCTTTAAAGCAACTTTCCGGAACATTAAAAGTGTCAATACGAGGTATTTTGTAAAATCTCTTGTGCAAAGTTGCTCTTCTCATGCCTATTTACAGGCCATTTCTCTTTTTGTTGTTTTTGAATACTGCCCTTTGCAAAAGCCGATAGAAAACCTGTCAGGGGCTGCCTGCTTGCTAGCTTCTCTGCAGGATGCAGTCGTTAAGGCGTGCTGCTGCTGCTGGCACCGTGCTTGCAATGCTGCTTCCTTGCTCGCATTCGGCTGCTATGATGGCGCTGCTGCACAGCATTGGCATCAGCCATATTGACTGGTACTTGTTGCAGGTGAACGCCAACAACGAGGTTGGTCCGAGCAAGTTTAGTCCCATTGTCACGTTCCGAACGTTGCCCGACAGCCCAGGTGCCCCAGGCCGGCCGCAGACCAAGGGCAAAGTGCATCCGACCAGCTTCCGGCTCAGCTGGGGTAAGCTTCAGGCCCCTCCCCACATGCAGCTGCCTGCTAGACCCTCCCCACCCTCTCACTGTTGATGGATGTCATGCATTTCTAGGCCTACCTGCAGGTGGTAGGTAGTACAAGGGGGCTGGGAAAGACTTACACGTGGCCAAGCACAGCAGCACTGTTCTGGGCTTGGCGCCAGCCGAAAATCGTCGGCGTCCGTCAAAAATCGCTGTCGAATGCAGGCGACTCTTGTGCAAAGCGTGGCGTTGAATGACAAGGATGTGATGCTAGGACCCAGTAGCGAGCTAGGACCCAGTAGATACAAGCGGCACTTTCGAGTTGAGCAGAGGAGCCTTAGTCCGAGTGGCTCGACGACCGCTGCCTGCCTGCTTCATTCGTCGCCGAGAACCTAGGGTCGCCGACGCCAGCGCACAAGGTCTCCACCCGTGTCTCGCCTCGTTTCAGATCCTCCGCGCGACACTGGCGGCAGCTCCGTCGTGGGCTACGTGGTGCAGCTCGACTACGGTGCCGACTTCGAGGAAGTGTACTGCGGCGCTCCGAGCGAGTGCACGTGCACGGAGCTGCATCCCGGCTTCACCTACAAAGCGCGAGTCGCTGCTCGCTCGAGCGCCGGCTTTCAGGGCCCCTGGTCCGAGCTGACCACCGTGCTTACTCCTCCTGTTACGCCTGCAGCCTGTCCGGCACCTCGGCTGCACGGCAAGGCCAAAGCTCACTCGATCGAGATACGTTGGAGTAAGGAGCGTGGCGAGAGCGGCATGGTCTCTCCACCCCCCCCCCCGTTGATGCTTGTCGTTCCGGTTGCCTTCGAGTCGCCTCGTACGGTCTTCCTGTCAGCATACTTTTAGGCTGGGATGGCTTGGGCATCGAGGCACAGGTGGAGCAGAGCTGTTTGAGAGGCGGCGCCTCGCAGCTGAGCTCGACCACGAGTTCATGCAGAGAGCGTCTGACCGCGGTTATCCTTTGAACCCCGACCTCTCTCCGCCCGCAACCGCCCCTGACCTCCTCGTAGTAATCTTCCTTCATCCCACTGGTCTGTTCCCCTGGGCAAAGATGACCGCTTGCTTGCTTCCATTTCTTCTTCTTGCTTGTTTCTTTTGCTACGCTCCAGTGCGCCAGCAAGAGAGTGAATGACGCTCGCTCGCTTTGCCAGGTTCACCTGACTACGACGGCGGCTGCAATGTCGCCGAATATAAGGTGCAGCTGCTGCCTGCCACCTGTAGACCAACGGTGGGAGGCAGCAGCTGCAACAGCAGCAGCGGCGACAGCTGCGATCCTGGCGCAGCAGCTGGCCTGGCTCGCGAGGTTTACCGAGGGCCAGCCCAGCCCGGAAACATGTCCTGCACGATAGCGGGCCTGCTGGCCGGTCAGCAGTACCTGGTGCAAGTGCGTGCCATCAACAAGGCCGGCGAGGGGCCGTGGTCTGAGCCACTGAGCGTGACCACTGGCGCAGCGCAGCCCTCTCAGCCGTCCCCTCCTCAGTGCCTCGTCCTCATGCCGCATTCCGTGGCCGTGAACTGGTGCGAGCCTGCATCGAACGGCTCTGCCATCACCGAGTACCGGCTGTACTACTCCACGGGCTGCGATGACAGCGACAGCAGCCAGCAGCCAACATTCACCCAGGTCGGTGAAGGCGCATGCGGCAACTTGCTCGTCACGTGTCTCACGCCCGGTCTTTTCCACACGCTTCCGGCTTCCATGGACTCTCCTGTTGGCCTGCAGCAGGAAGGTTAGCTGAGGAAGCAATCGAGTAGAGGTTGTGAGGCAAGGCGGGACACCATCAGTGCGCTGCCACTCGAAACGTAGCCATAGAATTGACAGCAAGGGGGTGGTGGGGGTTTGCAATGCCAGTGCTGCTGCTACACCTGCTTCGACCTGCTGGATTGTGGCCGACATCCAAGGATCCGCTTTGTGAAGAATGCACGTGTTGTTAGCTGTAATGAGACGAAATACACAGCAAATTACGGGCTGTAAGTAGAAAAAGGAGACGGCTAACTAGGATCCACAAGATAAGGTTATTGGTAGTATGCCAACGTGTTTCGGTCCCTATGTTTGCCATCCTGAGTTGTGTCAAAGCTAGTCTCACGCAATGCTAGCTAATAACATTGCTCGGTCTTTGCTTTTAGATTTATTCTGGGCCTGCTCTGACTTACGAAGTGAAAGGATTGTTGCCTGCAACTTGCTATGCATTCAAGGTCGCGGTAAGTCTGCCTTCTTGTCCAGTCCTGGGAACCAGGTGGCTGTCACGTGTGGCCCGTTGTGATCTGTCCTGTGATGATGTACCTTGCGGGTCTGTAAATGTAAAGGTAATGTAAAGTTGTAGAGGTGGATTGATTCAACAGCCTCGTTTATGTAGCAGCAGAAGAGTCTTGATGGACTTCATCCCCTCTTGCTTTGAGAAACAAAGGGTTGAATGCCGCAGAGCTCGAACCCACCACCTGGGTTTTGAGGTGCTAGCACCTTATCTTAAGCTTTCATTCTTTTCATTTACCGAGTGGAAATAACAAACTAATGCTAATGTTTGCATAAGCACCAGCGCATGCCCTTTAGCCAGCCAAACCAATCGCAGTGCATTTATCACTGTAAATACGTTTCTCTGGATTTGCCTTTTGGAAAAAGTCATAACGGTTTGCTCTGTCTTGAGACGCTCTTTTTAAAGGTCCCTTCAGAATGCTCTCTTTAAAGACTGAAACTGCTGTGCATGCGATGGCGTGTTGCACAGGCAAAGTCTGATTGCCCAGACAGTCTGCTAGAGGCATAACAGCTGGAAGTGCACATTTTCGCCGAGAATCAGCCCAGCCGCCTGAGAGCATCTCGTTGAGCGGTCCCACGAAGCCGGTGGAGTGCCAGCACGAAGCGGATGTGCTCTCTTTCTTTTCCTCGGGGAGGGGTGGTGTGCACCAACCAGTCGACAGCAGCAGCTTCCTCAGGGCGTTCGTTCACTCGAGGCTCCCGGCCAGCTCTAGCTGATGCGCGCCGTGCTGTGGAATGCGCTCTCTCAATGTGTTGCTGCAAATTTTTTCGCACATGCGATGGACGCACGTGCATTCGCGGTAGCGTTCTCTCTCTCTCTCTCTCTCTCTCTCTCTCTCTCTAGCCTTTCCTCACGTTTGCCCGTTGATCACTCGTTGAGCAGGCGTTGAACAGCGCCGGGGCGAGCGAGTGCAGCATCGCGGCGAGCTGCACGACGGCGCCGTCGGCTCCGGGTCCGGTCCCAGGCGTCTCCGTCCTGCACGTTCAAGCGACCGCCGTGCGGCTGCAGTGGCAAGCGCCGGCCAGCCACGGCAGCGCCGTGTCCTCGTACGAGGTCGACTGCGGCAGCCGGCTGCTGGTCGTCGACGGCAGCGCCACGGAATGCGACGTCGACGAGTTGCGGCCTCTCACTGCATACAAGTAATAATTTCGCCTTCGGCTGAGTGTGCTAAATGCGAGTTTAGGGGCAGTTCAGGCGAGGCGGTACCGATAGGTGTGCGCGAGCACTCGCTAGCTCGATGCCTGCTCCCAGTGCCCAGTCATCGAGCTGCTGGCCTGCTGTCGGGTCAGCACTTCACGCTGGCATCACGTTTGCATCTCACGAATAGTAGCCCGTATTGACGTGCGCTAGCTGCTGCCTGTTCATCCATAGGCATGGTCGGTACCGTGCTTATAGTCCTCGCACCCCTTCCCATCGTTCGCGCGTGCCAAGCCCAGGCGAGCCTGTCCGTTCCGAAGACCCGACGGCTCTCAGGCTCTCGCCGCTTGGCACGAACCGGCTGTTTGATGAATTGCAGTTTTCGCGTCCGAGCCATCAACCACATCGGAAGCGGCCCGTACTGTGCGAAAGCTCTGAAGGTGACGACGAGTCCTCTGCCACCCGCTGCCCCCGAGCTGGAGGTCGTGCTAGTATCCTGCAGTGTGATAAAACTCAAGTGGACGTCGGTGTCAGCCGTTTCCACTGGGCACTCAGCTCGTTCAACCCGGCACCAAGGCTACGCAGTGGCGTCGGCTGCCACCGACCCCGACGGTGTGAGCTACACGCTGCATCTGCTTCGAGATGGCAAAAGGTGATAACTTGATTCCAGAATGCTAACGTGTGCAGCTCCTCCAAGTGCTCTCAATGTGTTGTTGGATTCAGCTGTATTCCTTTCTTTTTCAGCCCCGTTGTGCTGTACAACGGTACCGCTCTGACTCACAAGGTGAGCAGGCTGATGGAAAACACGGCGCACAAGTTCCAGGTGTATGCCACCAATTCAGCTGGCAATGGCCAACCGTCCGACGTCCTCACCGTAGTTACTCATAAGGCCCAGCCACCTGCTTTAAAAGGTGATCGCTCGTTCTTTTTTGTCTCCTGCCAGCACTCAGAAGAGCGTTCCTACTTCGAAGCAGTGCGGCTGGGTGCAGGGAATGCCTAGATATTCCTGTGCAGTGACTGCAGCAGCTTCTGCAGTGCGAAATCCCCACGTCTTGGCGCCTTGCAGCTCCCTCGGCAAGTCACGTGACACCGTCAAGCGTTCGACTCACTTGGCCTGCATGCCAGCTGCGGTCTACCTCAGGCGATAGCGTTGCTTACGTCGTGCAACTCGCGAAAGCCATGTCGATTGGCGATGGAGCAGCTCCCAAATATGAAGAAGTGAGTGCTGGATTGATGCTTAAATCCCGGCCATTCTTTTCATTCCCTATCCTAGTCCACGACTACGCATCACTCGCCACAGCCCATGATAGGGTCGGTGCTGTAGGCCAGGGCTTGTGTCGCTAGGATCGTGCTGGAAGACCTGCGTTGAACGTTTAGAGCTAAGGTTTAGAGCTCTGCATGCTCGCTTGCCGTAATGCCTTCTTGATAGTTTACTTGCCGCTGTGTGTACTTTGCTTCGACCACAAGGTCGTGGTATCGAAACCGTATTGGCGACTTCAGATCATAATGGCAGCGCCGAAAATCGTATCACAATCTGCTAGACCTAGAAACAGACTAGTACCAGAAATTAGGAAGGCTAGCGCAAAATCTGCTCTGCCAGCATGTCTCCTTCTGAATCTGCACGAAATCTAGGTGTCATGTTCCAAAGTGACCTTTCTTTAGACGACCACATCAGCTCCTCTATCGTCGCAGTTGTCACATTACACCACTTCTTGCCAACCTGCACTGGCTACCAGTCAAGCAACGTATCGACTTCAAGGTTTTGTTGCTCACTTTTAGGTCAGTTCTTTTAGGTCACTTCATTCTTTGGCTCCAGTCTATCTCTCATATCTACTCCCCCACCAGGCCAAGCATCGTACCACCCGCTTTTCGGAATCCAACAGTTTACCAATACCTCGTACAAACCTCAAATCCTTTAGAGACCGTGCATTTAGTTCGTATGCTCCCAAAGCCTGAAACTCACTCTCGACTTGTCTCAGAACATCCCCTGACTTGACCACATTTAAAAAGAACTTAAAAACACACCTATTGAGGACAGCATTTAGTGGGTCCCTGTGATTCGTCCTTGATGTGCTTATTCGTGCTGACACTGTGCATGCTGCCAGGAACCACATTTGCATGCTGACCCTGTGCATGTCACCCCTAAACATGTTATTCATTTTGTTTGTTTATCAAGCATGATATTACTCACCATTCAATCGCGTTTCCCTTTGCAGCAAATGTAAAGCGCCTAGAAAGAGATTGAGTTATCTGAGGGCCCTTTATCAAGTGCATTATTATTATTATCAATCTGCCTGCTTTCAGCTGCATAACATTGCTAAAATTTGGGCTTGTTTAGGCAGGGATACCATATCTAAGTTGGTCCATGCATTTGTGACATCCCGTCTTGACTTCTGTAATTCACTGCTTGCTGGTCTGCGGTCTTGTGCAATTAGGCGCATACAGGTGGTGCAAAACTTTGCAGCTAGGCTTGTCTGTCGTGAGCGTGGCATTTGCCCCAGCACACCATTTCTTGCCGACCTGCACTGGCTCCCAATCAAGCAAGGCATCGACTTCAAGGCTTTGTCACTCACTTTTAGGACCCTTCATTCTTTGGCACCAGCCTACCTATCAGATCTACTCCCCCAGGCTAAGCATCCATCGTAGCGCCTGCTTTTCGAAATCTAACTGTTTACCCATACCTCGTACGAACCTCAAATCCTTTGCAGACCGTGCCTTTAGTTTGTATGCTCCCAAAGCCTGGAACTTGCTCACGACTTTAGATCGGTAGTGGCTGATCTGCTGATTGGAAGCCTTGAATGCTCGGCAATTAGGCAACTGTGAGTTTGACTGAGCCGGCATCGTTATTCACTCACTTCTAATGGACTCCTAGTGGACTGCGCTGCTTCCCCAATGGCTTCTTCCAGCTGCCGAGAAGAAAAATGCTCAGCCCAGGCATCTCCGGCAGACGGAGGGGACGGCAGCAGGGAAGGAAGGAAAATAGCCTCGTCGGGTGTGGCAGGATGTGAAGGGGGCTCACTTCTCTCGTTAGCTAAGAGCGCCTTTCTTTTACCCGCCCACTCGGTCGGTTGCACCTCGAATCGGCTCGGGGGCGGGGCTCTGGGCGTGCTTGTCTTGCTTGGCTGCCTGGCTGAGGCTGAGCGTCCCCGGCGATTCCATGCGAGTCACGTGTCTTGCAGAGATACCGCGGCTCGGCGCTTGGGTGCACGCTCACCGAGCTGGAGCCCGCCACCGGCTACTGGGCCCGAGTGGCTCCTGTGCGTGTCTGCCACGACGACGGCAGTGCGCTCTCTGGTGCCTTCAGCCCATGCGTCGAATTCGGCACGGGCAGTGGCTCGGCGCCTGCTTCGGAAGCCGCTGCATCGGCAGAGCGCAAGGTCGGCGCCAGGGGGCGCCAGGCAGCGGTGGACTTGCTGACAGAAGCCCTGCAGGCACTGGTGAAGTGGCCTGTCGACCACGCCGAAGTGTCGCTCGTCGGCTTGTTTGTCATGCTTTGCTTGGTCTTCACGGCTGTGGCGGTGCGCTTGCTCGGCCACTAGCGGCGAGGGCACTTCCGTTCCAGCGCTTTCGGCTCCGACTCGTGCGCTGCTCGAGGCTGCCCGGCGCCTTCGAGTCGGCCGGCTGGTGCGCTCCACCTGCTGCCTCGCTGCCGTTGTGGCTGCCAAACTTTCGGTGCTGAATCATGTGTCAGTTTTAACTGCACATCTCTCGACACTGCTGCAGCAAGTTGCAGCAGTAGCAGCAGCAGCAGCATCTATGTGGTGAAGGCTGCGTGGTCGTTGCCTGTGCATGTCGAGATCTTGCGCTGCTGCATGCCTCGGAGAGTGCAGCTCGTCATGTGCAAGTCGTACGAGCCAGCTGTCTTATCACCAAAGTGAGGGTGCTGCAAAAGGTGCCGGTACTGCTGTTGCAGTTGACCATTCGGGCTGCTGCTGCTGCTGCTGATGCTGCTGCTGATCGTCGTGCCTCTCGTTAGCTCACTAGGAAGCCCTGTTCAGTATATCTGACCTCCTGAGCAGGGAGGAGGCCCGGTCTGAGTGGCAGTGCAAGTGGGTGCTTTGAACTCGGATTATAAGCTTGCGGGTTTTCAGCGCATTTGCTTGCATGCACGCACGCAGACGTGGACGCACGTGCCCGTGCACGTAATGGCCTGAGCACATCATTTGCTGCCCATTCATTTGCTGCTGTTGTGCTCCTTCGCATATACAGTGGCACACACACGTGTCGCTCTTGCGTACTCATATTCAGCTGTTATGGCAACTTCTTGCACGTGCATGATATCACAGGACCTGAGGCTTTCAGATGTCATTCCAATAAGGTGGTGTTAGAATCACGTGGCTGATGACTTGGTGAGCTAGATGACTTCAAGACTTGATGGAAATTCGACGAACACTATTCTGAGGACAGAATGACCCTGGTAGTAGTATCTGCATTACACTTTCGTGCAGAATATTAGTCAGGAAGTTGAGCTAGTCCCAGACATGAAGATGAAATATTTATTTTGTGAACGATCATGCGTCCTGTCGGTGTATCCTTGAAAAAGTATTTTGTCACTAGTTGGGCTATCCTACGCAGCACATTCTCGGTATGTGGGATGCTGTATGGCTGGAGGCTAGGCTAGGCTTGACGCTATGTAATTCAGTGCGTAAACGCATATCCAGGAAGAATACTATTTATGCACTGGATCGTTCTCTGTATGCCTGTCATTTATTATTACTATTCTAATAAACCTCCAAAGATGTTACTCTTGACATTTTTTCAGTTCGGCATGCACATTGTCTGTACGAAGGAATAGTTTTAAAAAGAGTTCGAAGAGGCAGTCATTTTTTGCCTACACCAACCTTTTCTTCCTGTCTTTCTTGCTGGGGCAGGTAGTCGTCAGCCGTTGATCTGTATTTTTTTTGGGACATTCGGCCCAGAACACAGGCACACAGCACTAGTGTTTGGAGATGCAACATTGCTTTTTGGGGGGCGAAACGTTGCTGTTTGTGGATGAAACGTTACTTTTTGGTAAGACCAAGACACAGTGCTACCGGGGATTTCTTTTACTGTTTATGCATTCAATGTGAAACGGCCTAGCATTCTTGAGCTATAATGCCGATTTAATTATTACTAGACGATTCTTGCTTCAGCACTTTCACTCATTCATTGTAGCTTCTCCTGGGCTTGCCATTCAACTTGAACTTCGCCTCTCGGTATTGGGAAATGTGTGGAAATTAATGCAAGCCAGGATGAGCTATAAACATGCAGTCAATCAATACAGCCACTCAGCTCTCAGGCCTAGTGCAGCTCTGTAACTGGAATCATTTCAGTGGCGGGCTTATTGAGTAACCTTGCCTATGTTGGCTCTGAGACACTGTAGGCTACAGTCTGGATATACTGTATTGTATACACTCCGTAGCAATTGAAGGGATCGTATTTCTATGGGATCTCCCAAACGTTAAAGCCTAGGCGAGTGTAGCACAGCACCAGCTTAGCTCAATTTTAGGGAGCAGAAGAACTGCTCTCGGCTGAAAAAAAACATGTCCTCGAGCAGTGAGCTAGACGTGCAGCAGTGCGGTTAAGAGAGGAAGGGCTTACCGCGAGCCTGGCGTCTCAATAGCTACCAGCATCCTTCTCGCCGCAGGAGCGGCTGATTGATGTGTCGGTTGGCCTGTCAACCCTATTGTCCCGGCTAGCTTTTTTAAGAGCAGGGAGTACGCGAGCAGGTCACCACCGCCAGCCAGCCGAAAGTGGCTTGCATTTTGTGTTTGTTCGAGTGCATAATCTGCTGCGCTTGGTAAGCGACAGGTTACACCTCCTCCGCCGTCTAGTCTTCGGCGTTACACTGTAGTTCCCGTTCGGGCTCCAAAATGTATCGCCGAAGGCTCGGCGGTGGAGGAGGAGACGTAACCCGCTGCTTACCTAGTGGCGTAGCCTATTGCCGAATGCAATTCGGTGCGCGTCAACGCGCAATAAGAGGTGGCCACGCGAAAGAGCGTCGCAGCGCGTCTAACTTAAGTTTTACCTTCAAACTCCTCGCAGGCTCTCAGCGAAACAAGCACTCTTACGGGGGAAATACGTCTCCGCACTTAGGATACGGACGTCTATACTGGGGAACGACCCAAATAGACGGGATGCCCGAACAACCGTAACCTAAACCCCAACCGGAGAACAAGGATTCCACCTCCACCTTCGCTAAGGCAGAAAGGAATACGGGGGCCATTTCACCTGCGATAACACTGCAGCGGACTACGGACGAATTCACACTAAATGCAAGCTACGGGCCCTATACGGATTATTCGGCGGCGTCCACTAAATTCCCCAAAGTGTTGACTCGCTCTGTCTCGCCGGTCGCTGTCCTGAACGGCCTTCATCGTTCCAAGGGAAAAAACCCCAGTCCCACCACTATCTGCTGGCTGGCGGTGGTCGCGGCGACCTTCTGCCCGCGTCGTCCCGCTCTTAAAAAAGCTAGCCGGGACAATAGGGTTGACAGGCCAACCGACACATCAATCAGCCGCTTCTGCGGCGAGAAGGATGCTGGTAGCTATTGAGACGCCCGGCTCGCGGTAAGCCCTTCCTCTCTCACCGCACTGCTGCACGCCTAGCTCACTGCTCGAGGACATACGAGTGTTTTTTTCAGCCGAGCGCAGTTCTTCTGCTCCCTAAAATTGAGCTAAGCTGGTGCTGTGCTACACGAGTGTCCCAAAAGCATCTGGCGAATATTTTTGGGGATAGCGGCAAATTTGGTCTGGAGAATTATAAGGATGGCGCAAGCAGTTGATAGCGAACACTGTCTAAAGCAAGGTTTGAAATTTAAAGCGCCTTGAAAGAGAAGTGAGTTCTCCGAGAGCGCTTTATCAAATGTATTACTATTATAATTATTAAAAATCGTTTAGCAGTTAGGAATAGCAAAATATTCAGAGAGACAACCCGATCATGTGACCCTTCAATCCGCTACTCTATCTCTATGTATGTATGTATGTATATATATATATACATATATATATATATATGTATATTTGTATGTAAATATCATACCTTTATCTCTTCAAGGTTATGCAGCAGTTACAGCTTGCCTTTATTACTTGCAGCTGAGACTTGCATTCATCCTTAATGGATCAATTGTGTTAACTGTTACGATATAGCTTCAAATAAGCTTTCGTCTGTGCAATGGCGTGTGATTATTCCAGAGTGTATAAGTAACCATTTTTTGGAGCTGGATCTCGTGTGACTATACTTGTACAAATTAAGCGTACAGGAAAACGTTCACCCGGCCGTATGGCCGCAACGAACGCTGACTTCTCAAAAACCTCGTCATATGTCTTTATGGAAATCAGATCAAATTTAGCGTATATATGTATTTATTCAAAAACAACCATCGTAAGTTCTAATAGCAAGATGAACAGCCAGTTATAGGCCGTGAAGCCGACTGCGGCTCCGTGAGCGGTGCGGTTGCGATGTTAGACCAAACATTTGATTTAACTGAGAACTGTATAATTTTGCGCAGATAAAATATAATTATTATGTGTTATTTAATCCTAAAGTGCATGCGAAAGCCAACATACTCTCTTTTCGTGAGTGAAACCGTGCGCATCTACAAAACTTCAGTTTGACCTTCGCCTTGGTCTTGGATCCGGTTTCCGGGCTGGCGGAGAGCGCTTCTCCGTAAAGCCTCGAATTCTCGTCGATAACTAATACGATGCGGTTGGAACAACGCGTTGCAATATACTTGTGTTCTTCAGCTTTGTAGCTTTCAGAACGGTAGCAGTGAGATTGGTGTGGTTTCGTGAGCTGAACTCTGTACATTCCCTTTGCTATCCTCCGTTCTGGCTTGGGCACTTGACAAGGCGACAGTAGTTTGTCCTACTGTACGTCCCACTGCACCGAAACTCCGCACGCTCTAGTAGTTAGGGTTTTATGGAAACTCGCCGCCCATTTATTCTACCGCCGAATTTTACCACGTGCAATCGTTTGGCAAGCCTGAGATACTAATGTGGGGGCTCGTGGGCGAAATGGCTGTGCGATGAAGCCCCCCACAAGCGAGTTGTGGGGCTGACGACGGCTGTATTGTATCGTACGCAAGCGAAGGAGCGAGCGTACATACTGATTTAGCGGTAGTAGCCGTCGTGCCTGCTGTTCCGGAGCACGTGGTGAGAAGAGAGTCGATAGCATGCGTACAGGCCGTCGCATAGGCAGAAAGTGAATTGCACAGCAAGGAAATATCACGTGCCGGCATGGAGCAAGCCCGTTGAGCGGACGGAACGTCGACTGAGGGCGGAACCGGGTGAAGGCGATGACACGCCCACACTAAGCTTGTGGTGAGTGATGGCACACTTGAGTAAGGCAGTTGCTTTTCACCATATCTTCTCGAAATTATGGGTTCGAATCCTGCGGTGGGTTATTCTGTATCGCCGCTGCAAGCGGTGGTGATAACCGTAAAGGCACTTCTGTTGCTATACAAAATAGGTTGGTAAATCTGCTAGTAGTTGTTTACTAAAATATAAGGAGTAATGTGATGGAAGCTGTCAATTTTTAGTGCCTAATTAGTGTCGAAAATTTTATGTAGTTGATTTTTTTAGAATATTGGTCATTGGTGCCGCTCACATAGCCAGCCGCCGGTGCGATTCCAAAGAATATTTTTTTGCCACTACATTCGTAATTGACTCGATGATAGCAAGTCGCCAACCAGTGCCAGGCTGCATGTCATGCACCTGCCACTGATGACGTTTGCATGTATTTGTGTTTTGTGTAAGCTTGTGCATATTTCCTGTGGTATGTAAATGATTGTGTAAATGTAGGCTCGAGTCTGCTTGTGTGCACGTGTGAGCGAACCCATCAGTGTGAGCACTCATTCGTGCATGACTGTTATGCACGCTATTGTGTACAGTCGCCTGATGACCATTGAGGATTTTAGCCATATAGGCTAGCAATATCCAGTTTTTCAGGATTGTAAATATTCTAATGACTATGCGGTTCTGCCTCAGTTCTTAGTTGATTAACTTTACTGGCAGTTGGGATGCACCGTCTCACACATGACGTCAGCGACAGTCATTGTATATTCTATGTTAGCCAGAGGACAACCCATTATGTGAGTCTTTACATGAGGCGAGTACATGCTGTACTGTACATGTGTGCCAGTGCAGGTCTTTTCTCAAGTGTGCACCGCCGGCTGTTTGTGGCAGCCCACAAGCCGAGATTCCACGAACACATAGTCTGTGCCTGACACAATTAGGTCCTAGTCGATCATTTGCTTGACCTAACAGTGACAGCCAACTATAAGCCAACATGCAGTGACCATGAGTTATTTTGAAGCGCTTGAAGTAATAATATTTCATTTGATATAGCGCTCTCAGAGGACTCAATCTCTTTCTAGGCATTTTACATTTGCTGCAAAGGAAGCACGATCGAATGGTTTGTGGTAGCATGATCGATAAACATCAAGAAGAACATGGTTAGGTGTGACACTGTAACTCACTGCTTGCTGGCCTACCGGCATGTGGCCTACCTCATTGAACAGGATGGTAGACCAGCAAGCAGTGAGTTACAAAAGTCAAGACAGGATGTCACAAATGCGTGGACCAAGTTAAATGTGGTATCCCTGTCTAAACAAGCCAGAATCTTAGCGATGTTATGTAGCTGAAAGTAGGCAGACTTGATTGTGGTGCTGATGTGATCGTCTAACGAAAGGTCACGCTGGAACATAACACCTAAATTTCATGCAGATTCAACAGGAGATATGCTGGTAGAGCCCAGTTTAGCATTAACCTTTCCAATTTCTGAATCACACTTGGTTTGCCCATAGCTAGTAAGTTGGTTTTGTCATTTAATTTTTAAGAAAGTTTGCTGCTATCAATGTGTGAATGTCATCAATACGTGCACCAAGGTAGTTTAGAGAATTGGTCGTGTTACATCAAACACATTGGACATTGCCGTTCACAAGCTGACTACGTGCTTGCAGCCTACGTACTTCGGCTGTGGTCGACAGACATGTCGTCAGCGACCAGAATTGTTATGCTGAGCTTACTTCGCCGGTCGATATGGTGCCCTTATATTCATCAAGCCAGTGTCTGTATACGCTAGTGTGTTAATGGATGCATAATTAAAATGCTTCTCCAAAGTGTGCAATGATCCTGGTCGATTTGGTTATAGCAGCTATGTCAATCTTGGTTACAAGATCCCACAACAAAAGTTAGAATCTACATAAGAACTAGCAACTGTGGCTTAACATTTTTTCTCCAAACTTCGTTGTATGTGTATGTCTGTGGCTGTTGATGTTAGCATGAATACATGCTGTTATGATACTGTGCTACTGTGCCTGTTGATACTTAACATGATAGTGCGCCTGTTCGTGCAGATGTTTTTTATGTACATGTTTTGAGTGTTTTAATTTTTAGACACACTGTGCTCATCTGTTCGTGGTTGTGCATGATTGTGTGTATGCATTGTTGCATGCGTGTGTGTTAGTGTCCGTGGGTTTGGTGTACCTGCTTGTTTGTGCACTTTCATTCACGTTGACGAATGTGTGTGAATGTGTTTATGTACACATGTGTACTTAAGTGCAGGCATGTGTGCTTTCGATAACAATAGTATACATTTATTGAAGCTGTAAATTTGCCAGCTTTGACCTTCATTTGTTCTTGTTTCTTCTCCACATTTCGAGTTTGGAGGGAGATACAGTTGCTGCTGATGTTCATTTGTGTGTGTAAAGTTTGGCCGTATAAAGGTTAAAGGTCAGCAAGTTTAAAGTTGGCAGCCTCATTTGTATGGCAGCGTAAGAACCTTTGGGGCTCCCAATTTTGGTTGCAGCTACCAATTAAATGATTGCCTTCTGCAGCGCTTGATACTGTGAGGCGGGTCGTGAAGTGGGAAGCACTATACGCCTGGAGTGCGTGCATGAATAAGTGCGAGTGCATGTGTCATAGTTGTGTTAACTTGCAGTTACATAAATGTGATGAGAGCTTGTGGTGTGCTGAACATGGGTGTGTATGCATATGTACAGATGTGGCTGGCATGCTTAAATGCTTTTGCTGAAACGCTTGTGTGTGTTTGTGTGTGCACCTTCACTATACTATACCTTCATTATACTGCTAGTATAATACATATAATACATATATAATACACCGTGTAACTCGTCACATACTGGGGTTCAATACCATCTATGCTATGCATGTACATGGCCTACACCTGTGCAAGCCTCAGTTTGTGCGTGCTTTTTTTAGGGCTTGCCTGTCTGCTGTTGATTAATGTTTGTGATGGTGTACATGTTATTGTGGATGAATTTGTTTATGTGTGGGCACTTTCTCGTTATGTATATATTGGCCACGCCTGTTGAGTTTGTGTGAGGGCACAAGTTTATATTGTTTGTGCTATATCTGCACGTTGCTTGTGTGAGTTAACACTTTTTTGTGTACTCCCTTACTGGAGCTTGCGTTTGAGTGCACAGCGATGAGAAAGTTGGTGCTCATTAATGGATTTAAGTGTGTGCTTTCGTGAGTGTTCCAATTGCAAATGTAAAGCAATGTTTGTTTGTGTATGAGCAAGTGTGTGTTTGTGTGTGGTTGGATTTGTGAAGCAATGTCTCATGTCTAGCATGTCGCGATCCATACATCCATTATCTGCAGTTCGCAGAAATAATTGGACGTTATTGACTGCGGTTCAGTGGACCTAACAATTTTCGGTTTTGCTGTGTGCAAAGGCGTAGCTGTACCCGGCCAGATTTGAAAGCAATACAAACAGCAAACTGTATTTCTAGAAGTGGTCTTGTAGGTTTAAGGCGACATGCTCTTGCTGTCTTCACTTTCTATTGTTTGGAATGAAATTATTGTTAGTGCTATCCTTCAGTATGTGTTAGGTGCCATTAAAATTAGGTATGGAGGAGCCAAGCGGCAGTGAGCCTGGTTGTTATATTATTAATTACATATACTTTAACCTAATGGTTTCATGCATCCCCTTTCTATCATACAGTCGTGGCATTTGCTTCGTGACGTATGCCAATAACATGTACATGCCTAAGAAGTTGTACATCTACTGGCGATGTTTCTGCTGCAACTGCCGTAGAGATTGTTCGAATCATCTGCTGCTTCATGTGGAAGGAGCAAATGCTGTGAGGAATAGGTGTATTATTAGCTTGTTTTTATATGTGTCGCCAAGTCAGGGGGTGTCACAAAGTCAGTCTTGAGTGAGCTCCATGCTTTGGGAGCTCACGAACTAAAAAGCCGGTTCTCCACAGGGGATTTGAGGTTGAGTAGAAGCACAGGTAAACGACATGAGTCAGACGAGTGGGTTTTATTATGCCTAACTTGATTAGGAAGCTGTTTCGATATGAGCTATAGAATAAACGGACTTGAAAGGGACAAAACCTGAAAGTCGATATGCAGTTTGATTTAGAGCCAGCATAGGTTGAAGAGAAGTGGTATATGGAGGCAGATTTTTTAGTGTGCCGGATATATTTAATATCGCGTTTGTGCCACAACCACAGCGACCTAGATCATAGCCTCAAAAATATGTCGAGTTGAAATGGTATTTTTGCATTTGGTCTTCAGTTTGGCCTAGCCGATAGCCGATGGATAACCCTAGAAAAACGTTCGTTCAAGCATGTTTAGAGAGTTTTGCAGGACTATAAACACGGTCTGCTTCTGATGCTAGCAGTAAAACTAAAACTAAAATGAACAAGACACAAAAACATTTACACCCGAACGCATATGTTGAGATTGTAATAGAGAATGCATACCCCAGCCTACGACAGTGCTACGCCCAGATGTTGTCGTTTTCGATACTAGGCTGGGGGGGGCCTCCTGACCTTGACTGACCAATCGAGGTGCAGCATTCCTATTGCTGGCGAAAGCAACAGTGCTGGCCAAGCAGAGTGCAGCGTTCCTGGGCTAAGACGAAAAGGGAAGCTCCGTTAGCATTAACGTCTGCAGAAAGAGTCGTTGATTAAATGTTGTTGAGTTCGGTTGTGTTCCGAGTGCTCCAAGTTGTTTGCTGCTTAGCAATATGCGAGCACACACGCTCACAACACATACCATGCACAAGCTACTGAGCAAATACAAATATATTGTAACCTCAATCAGCCAATAGTATATAATAACTTACCACGCTACAAGGAAGGAGATCATGCGACCGGACTTTTTAAAGGCTCACAAATACTGAAAACACAAACTCACTAGCACATTTACACATAACAGAAAACAAAAGCCACGAAAGTGCACAAAACTGCACAGCTACACATGCACGTGCATGCGAACACAGGTGTACACATAACCAGGTGAAGCTCCGAACTCTTTATTTTGAGGCAAGCAGTATAGGGCACTCGTGCTCGTTCAGGGAAGTGTGAGCCTCCCACCCAACAGTAGGAACACTCTGAGCTTTCTGTCTTTCTGGGCAGGCCGATGAGATTTGGACTTAAGTCCGACAATCTGACATCATTACATATCGAAGGAGCCACTCCTGGCATATAGGATGGTAAGATGCCTTTCTGCATCCAGAGCTGTGGCTTGGATGGGTTTTGATAACTTGATGTGACTGATCGAAGGACAAACATTCACAAACAAATGCAAAGAGGCACAAACACACATACAACAATAATAGTCACATCAAGCATTAAACATGCACGTGGACACACAGGCAGGCAAACACGGACGTGCTGACACAAATACAGACACCCAAGCACATGCTTAAATAAACTATTGGGCTGTGCCTGACAATAACTACGGATAGATTGCAGCTGCTGCTGAATTTATGAGCCACATTTCGCATTCCAGCAGTCGGTCAAGCCACGGGTAGAGAAGCATAAGTTACGAGTGCACAGACAATCGTCATAGCGGTTAAAATCTTACCCACCACGAAAATGTTTACACGCTAGGCATAACTAAGCTCCTATGGTTCGTGCGTTGAGATCTACAGCCACAGTCACGCACAACGATCGTACTAACACTGGTAAGTTCACCAGGATAAAATGCTCAGGCAAGCATATAATAACAACAATAACAATAATGATGCACTTGATAAAGCACCCTCAGAGAACTTAATCTCTTTCTAGGCGCTTTAAATTTGCTGCAAAGTGAAATGCAATTGAATGGTAAGTAAAATCACGCTTGAAAAACAAACAAAATGAATAATATGGTTAGGGGTGACATGCACAGGGTCAGAATGCAAATGTACAAGTATAGCTATAATCATGCATAAACTGCGACGTATTAGACTCAACGTGATGAGATTTTTGAAGACATATATCAAAATTCAGGCTATTTTAAATAATAAATCTTTGCTGGGGGCCTTGCTGTTGCTAAGATAAGTAACGAATGTGCTATTTCAAATGAAAGCAGCGATTATTACATTAATGATGGCAGAAGCTTGCAAGCTTAGGCTACCCAGGTGCCAAAGAATATCCCCTGACAATGCACTCAATGTACATCTTTGATATCAGCATGGCCGCTACAATCTAAGACGGCAGACTGATGGCTTACATCAACTGAGAGCTGAAAAAAGCTCACAAAACCTTACATTTTTACACTACGCGTGCATAAATCAGCGGTGACATGAAGGGGCACGAGTTGCAAGAAAACCGTCACTATATGAGCACTCGGAGTGTCACCTACTACTGCCACCTTACCAAGTACCCAAGCCAGAACCGAGGGATAGCGAGGAATACGTACAGAATTCAGCTCACGCAGCCTCACTGACCACACAGCTACCGTCGTGCAAGCTAAAAAGCAGAAGAAAACGCGCATCGTGCTATGCGTTGCTCTATATGCGTAGGATTAGTTACTTAGTTAAAAATAACGATCTAGACTTTACGTTCAAGTGCTGACTGCCAGCACGGAAGATGGCTCACGGAACAAGGCGAAGGTCGGACGGAAGTCTTTCGTCGATACGCGAGGTTTCAGTTCACGAAAAGAGTGTATCTTAGCTTTCACATACACTCAAATGATTAAATAACACTTTATAATAAGAATGGCTTATATTTACTCAAAAGTCGTGAAGTTTTGAGGAAAATTGGTGCATAGTAGGTAATAGCGACAGGCCGGTGAATGCAGCTGCCGTTGGCTTTACGACGCCTTTTTGGCAGTTGATCTTGCACTTAGACTATTACGATCGGTGTTTTTAAATACATTTGTCATATGCGCTAATTTTTTTTATCGTATGTATCCCCATGTAGATATGCGATACGGTTTTGAGATGTTAGCGTTTGTTGTGGGTCTACGGTCGGGCGAACATTTTCCTACAAGCTTAATTTTGACAAATATATATTCGCACAAGATTGCGCTCTTAACATGTACTTTTATATACATTCTGGAATCATTGCAGTTCACCGCGCAGGCGAAAGCTCATCAGAATCGTAAATATTTTCTCTTCCGGATCTGTGGCAATTGTCCACTGAGGCGAATGTCCGCGCTCCGCAGCCGCGCGTAACGTCTGCGTTGAGCTGGCTGACCAAGATGGCCGACATTGTATCGTGATTGTAAATGCCATTCGGTGGACTGTGAAGCAGCTGCCGCTTGTGCAGCGTGTATTTCTCAAGAGGTGTCTAATCTCTCTAAACGCCCAGGATTCGCTGCAACTGAAGCATAGCCCTGCGAAAGCCGTCTAATTTACTGCGATCCCTGCCTGAAACCGATGCGAACAATCGAGATAGGAAATGTCATCTGTAAAGCCGGTGAAGAAAACAGGACCGATGCGGATTCGGGCTTTTCCGGTAAGCGCAAACTGCGCGCTTTGCTTGTTCGCTGCCATGTCATTTGAATTTCCGAGCGGCCACCTTTCCAAGTTAGTGGCTTCGGCTCAGGTCGTGCTCCCCCCACCGGTATAGTGGGCGGGCATCCTTCTCGCGAGCGACGCCGTCTGCCTTGCAATGCTGTTAAGACGGCAGTCGTTTGTTTGTCTTGCCACTTGGCGTTTCGGGCGGAGCGCGACTTCGTGAAAGTGTCTGAACCAGATGCCCAGCGACTCAACCGGGAGGCTCTGGGGGGGGGGGGGCGGCTCTTGCTGGTTTGGTCTAGCGGTTAAGGTGCTCGCCCCGACCAAGGTCTGGCTGAGGTCGTGGGCTCGAGCCCCGAGGCAATGTGAAGTGCCCGAATAGAGATTGCGTTCTCTTTGGGGCGATTGATAAATGAATTATATTTTAATCTTTTGTACTGCTACGGAGGTTGTTGGACTGGCCGGCTGCTGGACTCTATTGCCAACGGCGTGGGTCGTGAAATGTTAGAGCCTTACTCCTGGGCTGGGATCCAGCGGCAGCGATTTCGTGATTCTGTCGAAAGCCAGTCGGCTGCCGCATGGGTTATTCGCTATCATCCTGACGCATTTTCTTGCTTGCCAGCTGACATTACTCGAGGAATTGACGTGAGAAGATGCAACCAGGCAACCGAATTAAAATCTAGTGAGCTTCGGTCGAGTGCTGGGCAAGCGAAGAATCATTGTCGAGTCTTCTTGGGAAGATCACTTGGAATTGAATTGATCTGAACGATAATAATAATAATAATAATAAAAGATCTGTACCATGCCATCAGATAACTTAATCTAATACTAAGCTGTATTAAATAGGCGGAAAAGAAAGTGTCAGCTGGATAATGATTACATGCTTCACAATTTATGCATGCAGAAACATTCTAAGGATGATTCACACGGACAGGCGGTTTTTAGCTTCTTTTAAAATTTTGTCAGGGGTTGGCCTGACGTCTGTCTAGAGCTGAGTTCCAGGCTTTGGGCAGATGCAAACTTAAAGCAAGGTCTCCAAAGGATTTGAGGTTGGTTCGAGGCACTGCTACACGATTTGAGTCAGAAGAGCAGGAGGTACAGTGCTTTGCCTGATTGGTGGGAAGTAGTTCGGATAGGCAAGCTGGAGCAAGAGAATGAAGGCGCCTATTAGTTAGTGACAAAACCTTGAAGTTAGTGCGCTGCTTGATGGGAAGCCAGTGCACGTCTGTAAGAAGTGGTGAACTGTGGCAGTTGGAATGTTCACGACACACTAACTGCAGACTTTTGCACCAACTTTAAGGCATCATACTACACCGGTAGGACGACCTAGCTAGAAATGGTGATTTGCAGAATTCTAGACAGGATGTCACAAATGCACGGACCAACTTGGCTTTAGTGTCCTTATCCAAGTAATGTTACTTTGCTGAAAGTAGGCAGATGTGACATGAGCTGATATGGTCGTCTAGAGAAAGGTTATTCTTGAATACCGATGGTCAAGCTCCACACCGATGTGATCAAAAGTGCATGTAATATGATGTCGTTGGCAGACTCTTTAGGCTCAATAGTTCTATACTCTCTGATATATAATGATCCTTAACTGGTGTGAGTTCCCAGCAATTAGAAAATTAGAAACTGCCAATTTGCTCGATCCTTTAGAAGATCATAAAGGGTTAACTGCATGCAGCTCTATGGCCATCAGCGTTGAAGCAGGCTCTGTGAAGATGAGCGTACAGTTTTCTATTGGCATGTTCGTGTGCATAGCTTTTTTCATAGGGGAGGGGGCAAGGGTGCTGAGTATGGCAGTATTGTTGCCAAGATGTCAGGGGTTGCTTGGCCTGGAGCCTATGGAGTCGTACATGTCTGCATGTGTTTACGTCACTCCTTGTTATCCGATTTTTGCCATCAGGAGCTCTCGAAGAACCAGATTTTACTAGTTTGGTCAACCAGTGGTACAGTAAGTCAGCCATGTCGTATATAGTCTTGCTGCAAAGCTGCTGTTTTAAGTGTCGCACAAGTTGACAGTTATCTTGTACCTGGCCATGTCACCCATTCCCGGCTAACTTCAGCTGCTAGTGATTTTTCAGCAGCTGGCCCATGCTGCTGTTGACTACTTAAGTGAACCGGTAGTCAAACCGATGGCTAGGTGTTTTTTAAACTGTCTTCTTTTGTAAGGGGGTGACCCTCAGACACTTAAGGTCATGCTCAAAGGATGTTATGCCACATATGTGTTCAGTCTGGGCTGTCACTCACTGATGGCCAGAGGTACCACTAGTGCTATCGATGGACTCCCAAGGACTTTTGTATTGGTTTTTTCAACATGCATGCATATGATTCCTTGAGGATTTGGTGAGAAGCAGTCAAGCAGATCAGTGAAAGCAGATGCGGTTTCGGCTGCTCCCTGCTTATCACTGCGTGCTAGTGGCATCGTAGGTCTGGGCTCTTGGCAGGTGTGTGCTGTAACACGTCTCGGACCACTGAGCGCACGTGTGGAGTTTGACCATCAGCCGCTGCATAGACGTGCATGCTCATATACGTGTGTGGGCGGCCGTGTGCAAGCGTATGCTTAGGTCCCTCCAAACATGCATGTATATGCATGAGTGTTCATCGAAATGTGTATGGGTGTGTGTGTTTGTCCCTGCAAGCATATGTCCTTGCATGTGGGTGTTTGTCGTCGTGTGAGTGGGTATGTGTTGCCCTTTGCTGTGTTACAATGCTGCCATTGTGCTTTATGGTAGGATAACATCTTTATAGTGTGTCATGCCACCAAGGGATCTACTAAATCTATTTAGACTGGTAGCTATGGGCAGATCGCTCAATACACAGAGGTTCAAGCTTATGGCCTATGGATATTGCCTAACAATATTCCTGAATGTGCTCACATTAGCCGTAATGGCTCACTAGGTAAAGCGGTTGCTTTTCACGACCTCGGCCCCGAGGTCGTGGGTTCGAATCCTGTGGTGGGCGATCCTTTATCGCCACTGCAAGTGGTGGTGATAGCCGTCAAGGCGCTTCTGTCGCTATACAAAAAGAGGCTGTTAAATCAGCTAGTATTTTTTTGGGATAACAGATTGAGTGGCACGAAAATGGAAAACAATAGAACAGCCGGTTTTATTTTTAAAAGCAAGATATGCACGGGGATTGTCATTAACATAAAAGTCAATTATATCCATTGATTTAATGGTATTGTACTTCTCAGCAGCATTTTTGTTCCTTTGCTTAAGAACTATCTACACTCATAGCTTTGGTACTTATGAACCATAAAAGGGGTGGGTGAATTGTTCAAATTTTGAATAAGTGAAGGTAAAAATGCCTTCTAATACATGCCTGAAGTAGAAAAGTACTTATGCTAAAGCCAGAGCAAAAATATAATTTGTGAATACCGAGGAAAAAACTGTAAAACTTGACTGCTTTGCCCTAAAAGTGGCTTATAACCCCAGGATCAGACACCGGATCAGTGATTACTATGAGTATATGTACAAGCTTATATACATATACTCACAGTAGACTATTGACTATTGAAGACTATTGACATGCAGCCCTTGGTGCTAGCTGGATATGGAAGCTGCAGTCAGAAGTGCTGCCAGCAATATCCATGTGTGAACACATATTTTTGGCTAGGAAATGCTGTAGATGCTGCACAGATCCCAGTACAATCTTAAACTAGCTGTTTGTCCGAATGTCGATTGCAAACAAACTGAAGATAATTCTTGCATTCGATCGAACTTATTTTGTTTTACTGCTCTTTCACAGACCCAATGCCGGATGGTGCCTAGATGGCACTCAGTTGTACCATTGCTTTGATCCCTCCCAGCCCTCCAGCACATCTAATTCTTTCAACTTCCTTGCTGCTCGTATTGGAGACACACACATGGATGGCAGTAGGCTTTCTTAAATTGAATGATGATAAAACCAACTTACTAGTTATTGGCAAAGTTAGTGTAATTCAGAAATCTACAAACCTAATGCTCAAAATCTGCTTTGCCAGCATATCTCCTGTTGAATCTGCACGAAATCCGTGTCCTGTTTCAATGTAACCTTTCATTAGACGTACACATCAGCTCCACGTTCATGTCTGCATACTTTCAGCTACATAACATTGCTAAAATTCGGACTTGATTGGACAGGTATTCTACATCTGAATTGGTCCATGCATTTGTGACATCCTGCATCGACTTCTGTAACTCACTGCTTGCTGGTCTACCGGCCTGCCCAGTCAGGTGCTTACAGTTGGTGCTGAACTCTGCAACTAGGTTGTCTGCCGTGAGCGGTGTAGTTGCCACATCAGACTGCTTCTCACCGACCTGGATTAGCTTCCATTTAAGCAGCACATCGACTTTCAAGGTTCTGTCACTCACTTTTAAGTCTCTTCATTTTTTGCTCCAGCCTACCTATCAGATCTACTCTCCCCACCAGGCTAAGCATTGTACCACCCACTTTTCGGAATCTAACCGTTTATCCATACCTCATACGAACCTCAGATCCTGTAGAGACTGTGCCTTTAGTTCGTATGCTCGCAAAGCAGGTTACTCCCTACTGGCGTTTCGACATCCTCTGACTTGACTACATAAAAAAACCTAAAAACATTTTTTATCACAATATTTAGTGGGTCCACGTGATTCGTCTTTTGTGTACTTATGCATGGTGACAGTGTACATGCTGCTACTAACCATATTTGCATGCTGACCCAATACATGCCACATCTAACCATGCTATGCTTGGCGTCATTGAGTATGCTACCAAACGTTTGCCTTTTGCTTTGTTGGTACCTATTCTAAACTAGAAACTGACAATTGTGACCAGATAGGGTTAAGAAACCCTGTTCTTTTCACGGTTTATACTCTTCATCTTGCCGATGTGATTTGATTGTGGTTCTTCGGCCAATCTCTTCCATGTAGCTCTGTAGGCAAGAGCTTTGCACTTAACGACCAGTAACACCCACTCCATTTTCTGCTGGTGTTCAAGGTATACTAGAGCAGGTGCTGTGCTTGGATTTCCAGCTCCGTTCGACCGATGTGTTCACTTTTAGCTGTGGAACAAGATTTTTGAGGTAGAGTATATAAACCCAGTTAAGAGGTGATATTGCTGTTTGCCAAGCCCATGTTATGGGAAATGTCTATAAGGGAGTATTAATTATAATAATAATACTAATAATAATACATCTTTATAGTGCCCTCTGAGAACTGAATCTCTCTCTCTCTCTCTCTCTCTAGACACTTTACAGATGCTACATATAAAACATTACCAAATGTTTGGTGGTAACATCCCCAAGCAGCAGGCACAGCGTAAGCAGGTACATGCTCACGAAGGACATCATAAAGATCCACCTAATGCTGTAATAAAAAGGTCTGTTTTAAGCTTCTTTTAAATGTCGTCATGTCAGGTGACGTTGTGACTTGCTTCGGTAGTGAGTTCCAGGCTTTGGGAGCGTACGAACTAAAGGCAGGGTCTTCACAATGGTTTTTAGATTCGGACGAGTTATGGCTAAACGATGCGAGTCAGAACAGCAGGTTGTACGAATCCTCGCCTGCCGGGGCAGTAGTTCTGATAGGTAGGCTGAAACCTGAGAATGAAGGGACCTAAAAATATGTGGCAGAACCTTGAAGTCATGCGCTGCTTCACTGGGAGGCAGTGCAGGTGAACGAGAAGTGGTGAGATGTGACGACTGCGACACTCACGACAGACAAGCCTAGCTGCCGAGTTTTGCACCAGCTGTTAGTGCCTGGGTGCACAGGCAGGTAGACCAGCAAGCAGTGAGTTACAAAAGTCGAGATGGGTTGTCAAAAATGCTGGACCAATTTAGATGCAGTATCCCTGTCTTAACAAGCCCGAATCTTAGCAATGTTATGTAGTTAAAAGTAGGCAGGGTGCAGTATCCCTGTCTTAACAAGCCCGAATCTTAGCAGTGTTATGTAGTTAAAAGTAGGCAGACTTGACTGTGGAGCTGATGTGGTCGTCTAATGAAGTACTGTTTTGGGATACCCTGGGGCTCAGGAAAGACCCACAATAATTCACCTCCATTTAGCTTAGGCTGCTGGCATTTAGTTGATTTTATTTGGTTTTATTAGGGCGCTATGTACCATTCATTCTAATGAGTGAGTTCAAAGATAGTGCAAATTTCCACTTGTTGCAGCTTAAATCACAACCCCAGTGTTTAGGAGCCTTCCGTATCTTCCGCCCTTTTTCACAATCAGCATATTCATGCAGGACTTGCCGATGTGAGCAGGCCTCTCTCCTTTAACTGCCTACCTCAATAGTGTTAAAGCTACTTTGCTTCCTCCGTATGTAAACTGCCAGCAAAGTTTTCGTTTTCCAAGGGTGCTATACCAATGTTTTACTATTATTCTTATTATGTAACTTTTCCAAGAATTGGTGCAATCTCAATCTGCCGATGCAAAGCAGACTAATAGACTGCTCGACTCAAGCTTTTCGTAGTCATGCTTAGATTCAATGTGGGGTTGGCCTGAACTTGTGGCATTGGTCAAATTTCCCAGTCCTTCGTACCTGACTTAGATTGTTTGGCACTGCTAATCTTCATAACTATACGTATCCCATCTCACGAGATGCTTATTTAACATATTTATTAGAAGCAATTTCAAGGTACTTTGTACGTTTTGAAAAGCTTTTACTGCCACCCGTTTTGGGGCTTTGATTAGCTTCTGCTTCCAACTGGGTACTTTAGGGGTTGATGGGTATTACTGCCCTGTAGTTTCATGTAGTCCTAAGCTATTGCTGTTACCCACATTCCTGTGATATCTGTAAACTATGCGCTTTGCCACAGTGTACTTATTTGCATATCTTTGGGCAGCATGTTTAAATATGTAGAATCATCAGCCCATGTTAATGTCAACAGGTGCACATTATCTGTGTAATAAACTAATTGCTGCTGGCATACTGGTTTTAACGAGACCTTGTCCGTTTAGGTGCTTCTCTGCTGGATCCGATTATATAGCTCACTAAGTAATTGTACAATGAAAATTTCTAGCCCAACCTAAGCTTAACCACTTTCAAAGTGACGAGCCATTGCTGCCTGCCCCCCACGGCTGTTTCAACCAACAGCACACATGCGAGGCATTCTTGTCTTGGTAATTCAGTTACTTGAAATTATGTTTGCTATTCGGAGATCTTGAATAATGGAGTAGAGAGATTTAACTAAATTACCTTTGTTAGATAGCTTTTGGCCAAGGCCTGTGCTGTTCCTGCTGTATTGCCATTTCTGTCATCACTTTATCGGCTTTCGTCTTGGCGTAGCCTGGAAAATATTGCTCTCACGTGTGAATAGCTTGCTTTATTCTTGGTATGCGTTTTTGGTTCTGGTTGGCATACTAAATGTACGTTTGATAATTCCCATCAGTGCTTGATTTTGTATAATGTCACACCGTCAGTCATGTTGGCAAGGTACCTAGTTTTTTTTTTACACAAGGCTGATTTATTTCTTTGTTCTTGCCAAATCGTAGTCTTTATTCCTAAGGCCCACATTATTGTCTCTGGCTTAAGCCCTGCATTTTTTCTTTAGTGTTTGCGATTTTGTAATCACAAACTCGACCAATTCTTGTTTCATTGCCATGACCTTTCTGGCTGACCTTGCCTTGGTATGCACCAGCTATTGTCAATAATACGTTGCATTCATGCATGTTGCTGTGGCGACGACCCTGTTTAGCACCAGTCTTCTGATTCACCAGTGCTCAGTATTTTCATCATGCGTAAAAATTTATATTCTTGGCTTGCTGCTTCAGTGCTACTTAGATTACTGTTTCCAATCCTGATTTTCAGATGAATATGGATCCTAAGTATGTTGAAACCATCTGGCAGCTACTTAAGAATGCCATTCAGGAGATCCAGAAGAAGAACAACAGCGGGCTTAGCTTCGAGGAGCTATACAGAAATGCCTACACTATGGTGCTGCACAAACACGGGGAAAAGCTCTATAATGGCCTGAAGGAAGTGGTTACTGACCACCTTACCAATAAGGTGACCTCTTGTGTCTTCTTGCCTTGATATTCACCCGCTGTGGCCTGGTCACACTTTGGATCGACCTGAGGGGGATATGTCAGTGCCAAGCTGATCTAGTTGATATATAGCAAGAGCACGAAAGCACAAAAGCACAAAAGCACGAGCTAGTTTTCAACTCGCCACGTTTGTGTTTATGGACTTAGCACCTAGTTCTCACTGAGGCATCAGGCATCCACTTCAGGCTAACTTTAATTAAGACTGCTAAATCTGAGCTTCCAGTGTGAGCCTGGCCTTCAGTAGACAGCTTTTGACAGTGCGCTTGCCACTGTTCAGGTGCTGCTTTACGGAAACATTGATTAATGAGTGAAGCTCAACCTCGCTGTTCGGCTTGCCCGGTTTTGAACGTTGGTAGCTAGCACGTGGCAAAAAGGTTTTCAGTCTCTCAACCGGTAACGACAGATCCTAGGTCTAGTCTAATCACTAAATTTTGTGGCTAATCTCCTCGGCAGACCTTCGTGCTCAGTCATAGAGCCAACCTCTATGCCGACTGCAGCTGAGATATGAGTTTGAAGTGAGTAGCTTATGGCTTTGCAAGATAACGTGCTTTTATGCTTACCTGTGAATCATATGGAAGTTTAGATGACCATGTCTTTTGTCTAGATTAAGCCAAGCTTAGCTAGTGGATCTTTAAACTTGACACTGTTGCTTCAGTAGAATAAATGCCACGACTGGAATCAAATCACGAATTCCAATGTATGTGACCTTGTCTCGAGTTGACTGCTGCAACTTGCTCAGTCCTGTAGAGGTTTAGTGACGTCGCCGGTGCTGCTGCGGCTACCGGACTGTTGCCCCTACTTTTTTCCCCTCGATTTTTGGCGCTAGGGTCTCGATTTGGCAGAATGAGATGTTGCAGATGTGGCAGAATGCGACAGCCGCTCATGCTCGCCACTCAGCCGTGCTGACTCGTTACTGTCCTCTCTAGGTCCGAGAAGACGTGCTGAGAGCACTGAACAATAACTTCCTGCAGGCACTGAACACGGCATGGAATGACCACCAGACTGCCATGGTTATGATACGAGACATCCTCATGTACATGGTATGGTCACTGCCTCCATTTGTGCTGTGCTGTCATGTATTCTTGTGGTTTCTGTGATCGCACCGTATTTGGCGTGCTGTGCGAGCGCATCCTCGAGGTTAACCGTGTTCAGTCCTCACCGGTCGCAAGACTTACACGCGCGCACACACACACACACACACGCATATGTATATATATATATATATATGTATATATATATATATATATACATACACACACACATATATATATATATATATATGCACGGGTTCCTGACCCTCTGACCCATAAATTGTTGGGGTTGGTATCTATTTTGTCTATTTTCTCGCTGTGCGGTATAGGTTTATGTGGCATATTGTCACTTCGCTTTACTCGGAAGTGCACAGGCAGGCACACACGGCTGCTCTGCACATAGCCAATGGCACACTCTGCAACACGTTTGTTTAGTCACGTGTATAAAGCTTACGAAGATGTCGCGTGCCATTAGCAGGATGTCGTAGGCTGTCCATGCAGCAGCAAGCAGCACCTCAAGTATTGTAAGCCTTGATTAAGCAGGGGCTGATACCAGCCTTGTGTACGGCCAGCCTTTAGTGGTCCCACTCCTATTGACCATTTAACCATTACACTTATCCACGAAGAAGCCTAAGTAAATCGCTGATGACCCCTACTGTATGCATGTGCACATGTGCTTGCTCGTGTGCCTATGGTAGGTGCATTACATGTTCGTGGATTGGCTATTGATGGATTTCCCATGAATCGGGTGTACATTTTCCATTTGTGTGTAAGTAATATCATGGAATCATGGAACGATTTGCATCGAAGCATCCGGTTACGCAAGCGAGGTGACGACATGCACCGTCTGGCACAAATGCTGCTACCGGCTACAAGTCAGTCCTATTACAATTGTTTGGCCTTGATTTCATCGGCAGCGCTTTAAGTTATCTTAAAAAGCTATTGAGGTTCGTGGAGTTTTTGGCTTAGCACAGTCGGCCACGCACAGCTTAGACTCCTGATTCATCATCTTGTTGCTCATTCAGAGTTTTTGCCAAAAATATTAGCTGATTTAACAGCCTCTTTTGTATAGCGACAGAAAAGCCTTTACAACTATCATCACTGCTTGCAGCAGTGATAAAGAATCGCCCACTGCAGGAAACCAACCCACCTTTTCACGACCTCGGTCGTGAAAAGCAATTGCCATACCTAGCGTGCCATCGCGGCTCACCAAATTAACTTGATGCTTAAGTATGAAACGATCGTCATTTATGCAATCATTAAGTGTACTACAGTAAAAGTAAAGGCAAGCTGATCAAGCAGCCTCATTTATATATCGGCAGAAGAGCCTCGGCGGCTATCACCACTGCTTGCAGTGGGTAGTAAAGTATTGCCTGCTGCTGGTCTTGAACCTACTGCATGGGTCGTGAAAGCGAGCACCTTACCCCTGGGCCAAGACGGTTGTTGAGCTATCTTTGTTGAGAGGTGGTGTCTCATTAGAAAATATGGCTCGGTGCTTAAACTTGTTGTTTACAGCAGTGACTTCGGCACCAGCATGCTCAAGTTGTTATTACATAATTAGTTGCTGTTTTTGCTGTTGCGTTTGGTTAGCCTGCTGTGAGGTGATCGCACAGGACAAGGTCATGCGTGTCTGTTCTCAGCCATCGAATTCCTAATTTGAAATGTGGCTGCCTCCCCACTCAAAAGTTTCGGAAGGTTTTCACGGTATTTTATCCACCGGCTTTCGTAGGACCGGGTGTACGTGCAGCAAAATAATGTGGATAACGTGTACAACCTGGGCCTTCTCATCTTCCGAGACCACGTGGTTCATCATCCAGTGATACGAGAGAAACTTATTGGTACGTTACTGGAGATGGTAGCCAGAGAAAGGAGGGGAGAGGTGGTTGACAGGTAAGTCGGTCCATGCTTGCTCGCTTTCAGCTTTGCATGGCGCTTGGCCCCGAGGGTGTGGCATCTGTCGCTGCAGATAGCTTGTTTACTTAGGGGCGCTGTGAAGAATGCCTGCCAAATGCTTATGACGCTGGGAATCGACTCAAATCGCTCTGTCTATGAGGAAGATTTCGAACGTCCATTCCTGTCTCAGTCTGCCGAGTTCTACCGGGTATGTATGCAGCGCTTCACAGCTTGCCACCACTGCCTCCCTTACCCCCATGCTGCTCGATCGTCTATTTCGCTAGGATTCCAGCCAGTTTGCTCACCCATCTGCCGTTTGTGTGCATCGTGTCAAGCCGGCGACTGGACTGCTGTCGGTCGCAGGTCGACCTCCCTTGTCGTCGTTTGTACACGTTTAACTTAATACGTGCTCGTGCCTAATTGTACTTGCATGCTGACCCAGTGCATGTAACCCCTAACCATGTTATTCATTTTGTTTGTTTTTCAAGCATGATTTTACTTACTATTCTGTTGCGTATCACTTTGCAGCAAATGTAAAGCGCCTAGAAAGAGATTAAGTTCTCTGAGGGCGCTTTATCAAGTGCAATATTATTATTATTATTATTGTTGCAGGCTTACCTGTGTGCAGCATAATGCTCACTCGGGTATGTTTGTGCATGTACTTTTTTTAAATATTACTGAGCCATTTCATTATTTTGTACAGTTTGACAATGACTTTGAACTTGTGCACAGTTCGAGGTGTTCGCGTGGTCCAACTTTCTCATTGTTGAAGTCTGAAGACTGATGAATGCCACTGTCTTGTGTGGGGCTCGGTGGTCCTGTCCCTGAGTTGGCAATCTGGGTGGTGACTTGCAGCAGTCTCTACTCTTTGCCTATGTATGTTAACAAGGTGACCAATCTGAAGCTAGCTGCAGATCCATAATGAAGGCTGCATTATAAAAATCGCTTAGGTTCTTATTTGTCTCTCATGTAAGAGCATTATAAAAATAAAAGGCAATTTCGAAGGAAGCAATATAAAGCCTTTTCGATGGCTAAGTCAATCACATCTCGACTGTAGGCCTGCCATTTTTAATCTGAGTGCCCGAAGATATGCCGTGACAAGATAATGCATCAATAGAGGTGCAGCAGTAAGCCAACACGTGAACAGCTCATCCAAGCACCGTCATCGTCTTACTGTTGAATGTCTGTTTATCGTGCAGTCGAGTGTAGGGTTTAAGTCAGTAGCTGAGCACATGCCCTCGTGTGTTGATTCACTTTACTACTTGGAAGCATTTCAAAAATCACTTGAGCATGCAGGAGTCATCTATTGGTTCTATTGGCTGTGCATTTGGTTCTGGGACCTCTGCTGCTTATGCATATACATATATATATATATATATATATATATATATATATATATATATATATATACATATATATATATATATATATATATATATATATATATATATATATATATCCGGCAGAGCACTCCTGGGTTTCTGCACCCTCGAATGGCTTCGGCTGGACTTTTTATTTTCAAAGCACGGCTCTCCCAGTGCACATTGCAGAGCGCTCCTTCTCCGCATCTGTGGGCTCTCATTGTGGTCGCCAGTGCTGCCCTCGATCGACATGGCATATCACTGGCGAGTGGCAACCGTTTCAGATGGAGAGTCAGAAATTTCTACGTGACAACTGTGCGTCATCATATATTAAGAAGGTTGACGTGCGGCTCACAGAAGAGGCAGAGCGAGCCACGCATTATCTCGACAAGTCGACGGAGAGGCCAATTGTGGAGGTGCTGGAAGAGGAACTTATCACCAAGCACATGAAGACCATTGTGGAGGTGAGCCTTTCTCAGCAAGCCAAGCATCTCGGTTTTGTGCTGCTTCACCTATACTGTGTGGCCTGCACTGCGTGTAAACTGTGCGAAATCCCACGTTTAAGATGTTGGCTGTTCTGATTCGTTATGCTTGATGCATGCTTCAGATGGAGAACTCGGGCATTGTCCACATGATTAGGAACACGAAGACGTCAGACTTGGCGTGCATGTACAAGCTATTTATTCGCGTACCAAACGGTCTTAAGACGATGTGTGATTGTGTCAGTACATATTTGCGGGAACAAGGACGACTTCTCGTTACGGCCCCATCGACTGGGGCTGATGTTGACGAAAGCAAGAACCCAATCGCCTACATACAGGTACACGTCCTTGGGTGTTATCCCGTGGTAAGATGCTAGCACTTCTCCACCCTGGTCGTGGGTTCGAGTGCTGAAGAAGAATCTTCTGTTACCTGTTGCAAGCAGGCTGATAGACGCAAAGGCCATTCGACTGCTATATACATGAGTCTGCTGAATCAGCCATCTGTTACATTTTTTCCTTTTTACCTGTAACTTTAAACCCTAAATGCATTCGAATTCTTTAGCATTTCCAAAGCAAACCTGCCGGTTGGTGGGCCTCATTCACTCTCCTGTTGTGGCCATGACAGATCCGCCATTGGTGCATGTCGTGCGTGATATGTTTGTTACCAGGCATATTTTGCTATTGGCTGGTCTGGCGATGAACCTTTTTGTAGTACATATATTGATTGCCGTCTTTCGGCGCACGACTGAAGTGTAGGGTTTGCATATGGATGGAGCTCTAGAATTCTCACTGAAAAATAGCCATGTGTATGACTTGCACATTATAGAATTTGCTGGAACTCAAGGATCGTTTTGATCATTTCCTCTTCGAATCATTCGCTGCCGACAAGCAGTTCAAGCAAATGGTGTCAGGTGATTTTGAGTTTTTCATCAATTTAAACGAAAGGTCGCCTGAATACTTATCGCTATTTATTGATGACAAGCTGAAAAAAGACGTCAAAGGTGTAAGTATACTTGCATTATCTGCAATGTTGATGCTTTTTTGACGGCAGCACAGCATTGATAAGTATCAAAATATATTTATAGATGTCAGAACAGGAGGTCGAAGTTGTCCTTGACAAGTGTATGGTGCTATTCCGCTTTGTTCAAGAGAAAGACGTGTTTGAACGATACTACAAGCAGCATCTGGCTAAGCGCCTGTTGCTAAACAAGAGTGTGTCGGACGACTCAGAAAAAAATATGATATCGAAGTTGAAGGTAACTAGTGCACTATGGCGCTTACAGTTAATAATAATACATTTCTTTAAGCGCCCTCGGAGAACTCAAATCTCTTTCTAGGCGCGTTACATTTGCTGAAGTTAATGCTAAACTCAGCTGCTAGGCTTATCTGTCGTGAACTGCTACTACCCATATTTGCATGCTAACCAAGTGCACGGCACCTTTAACCGTGTTATGCTTGTTGACATTGTGTATCATGCTACCACTAACCATATAATCATGCTTCCCTTACAGCATATGTAAAGTGCCGAGAAAGAGATCTGCGATGCTATACAAATGTATTATTATTATTATTGTTAGCGTGGTAGTTACTACATTGCACCAGTTCTCACCAACCTGCACCGGTTCTCCATCAAGCAGAGTAACGACTTCCAAGGTTTTGTTGCTTTATTTGAGGTACCTACATTCTCTTGCTCCAGTGTACCATCTCTTCTGATTCAGGTCATTTAGCTGTGCCTCGAACCAGCCTCAAATCCTCCAGAGACCCTGCCGTTAGCTAGCGTGCTCCCAAAGTGAGGAACCCACCCGACGACGAAATTTAAAACGCTGCCAAAACCCTGCAGTACCTCACAGTATTTACAGGTCCGTGTGCATTGTCCTTTATACGCTTATGTCTGGGAGAGATTTAGATCTGTGAGCTTTCGACACTAATGTCTTATAATAAGTATCATTAAGTGATGCGATGCTATTTTAATAATAATAATAATATATTTGTATAGCGCCCTAAGATAACTTAATCGCTTTCCAGGCATTTTACGTGTGCCGTGTCACGAGCAGCCCACCTAGTCGGCACTTTTTTGAGTGACTTTTTTTGAGTTTTCCGAGTGGCAGAAGTCCCTGCTAGCGCACGTTGCCTCTGGCTGTCTTTTTAATTCGTACATTTTAATTTTGTAACGAGCAAGAGAAAATTAGCATGACAAACCTCTTGCCATCCTACCATTGCAGGCGAAGGGAGCATTCAGGACGGTTGTGGCTCAGTGTGGCTCTCAAAGCGAATGTTGACCATTGGCCTTTGGTGTTAAAGAGCCGGCTATTCGATGCAGTGTGACTGAGGTGGTTGTGAATGAAAAATATGGGCAGTGGGATCTGCAGGGCTGGCAGTGGTAGCACAGGCCATGCTCTGAGTGAACACTTGTTATTTAGCGATGATGGGCTGCATTCATGCTCTGCTAATAAATAGCATTCAAAGGCAACCGGAAAAGTCGCTTGTCGGCTTCCATCGTAGCTTTTAATTCATCTAATAATAATAATAATGCACTTGTTAAAAGCACCCTCAGAGAACTTAATTTCTTTCTAGGCGCTTTACATTTGCTGCAAAAGGAAATGCAATTAGATGGTAAGTAAAATCATGCTTGAAAAACAAACAAAATGAATAATATGGTTAGGGGTGACATGCACAGGACAGGGTCAGCATGCAAATGTGGTTAGTGGCAGCATGCACAGTGTCAGCACGCATAAGCACATCAAGGACGAATCACAGGGACCCACTAAATGCTGTTCTAACTAGGTGTGTTTTTAAGTTCCTTTTAAATGTGGTCAGGTCAGGGGATGTTCTGACGCAGGTCGGGAGGGAGTTCCAGGCTTTGGGAGCATACGAACTAAATGCACGGTCTCCAAAGGATTTAAGGTTTGTACGAGGTATTTGTAGACTGTTGGATTCCGAAAAGCAGGTGGTACGATGCTTGGCCTGATGGGGTAGTATATCTGAGAGATAGGCTGGAGCCATAGAATGAAGTGACCTAAAAGTGAGCGACAAAACCTTGAAGTCAATCCGTTGCTTGACTGTTAGCCAGTGCAGGTCAGCGAGAAGTGGAGTAATGTGGCAACTGCGACGCTCACGACAGACAAGTCTAGCTGCAGAGCTTTGCACCAGCTGCAATCGCCTGATCGCACATGCTGGTAGGCCAGTAAGCAGTGAGTTGCAGAAGTCGAGACGGGATGTCACGAATGCCTGGACCAACTTGGACGTGGTATCCTTATCTAAACAAGCCCAAATTTTAGCAATGTTATGAAGCTGAAAATAGGAACGCCAGTCAGTCCATCGGAACTGCATTCCATAGAATAACATCGGTCGATAACATCGGCTGTATAAGTCTTTAACAAAATAATAATAATACTACATTTGTATAGCACCCTCAGAGAACTTTAATTCTCTTTCTTTAAGGCTCAGAGTCTTTAAGCAAGCATTGCTTGCAGAGATCTTACCTTTGATTAAGGTTTCTATTGATGAAGTGGTTTCTCACTACTGTGCTTGGCTGTTCATGCTTCAGCTAGAGCATTGTTCTTGGATCGGTGCTGTTTAACCATTGTGACTCTTTTTGTTTGCCCACGTTTATGGCAGCGTTGCCTATGCATTATGGCAATGTGTGAGTTGGAGCCTGACTGTTGTTCTTGGCTCAGCATCAGTGGTCGTGTGGCTCTTTTCTTTATTTTTACAAACTGGTGATTTGCTACCCTGTTCGTAAGACTTGTTGGCGGCTAGGTGCTCCTAGCTATCTTTTATAGATCTGCTGTCGTCAGGATATTTGGCGGAAAGTTGACGAGAAGAGAGGCTTTGGCTTTCCACGAAGGGAGGGAGAAATAAAATAATTACCTGCCTTTGCAAAAAGCATAATGTAGTCACGGATGATCGTCTGTACATACCTTCTGCTGCAGGCTCCTGATTCTTTGTGATTTCAAATTTGTCACCTGCTTATAGCTTTGGCTGAAGCATGAATGTCCCGACGGCTGGTTTATTGCTTCCCGCTGTCTTGCAATCCATTATTTTGTTACGATTGCATGCCTTTTAACTTATGTGGCATTCGACGTGTAGTCTGGTTTTTATTGCAGACCGAATGTGGATGCCAGTTTACCTCCAAGCTAGAGGGCATGTTCAAGGACATGACCGTATCTAATACGACTATGGAGGAATTCAAGACCTATGCTACTACAGTAGATGTGAGTTGCACTGACAAGCCGTGGTCGTTTGCCTCAGCACATCGTCGTGTTGAACTCCTTTCTGGTCTACCCGCTCAGAGTAAATCTATTCGGTTAAAGAAGAGTAACTCAGCTCCGAGTCTTTGGACTATTGTTATTGTTAGATTTCTGCTTTATGCTAGGCCTTAACATCAAATACTACACAGCTTGTCGGATGTCTTTATAGCAGTTGCTCTTACGATGGAGGCTGATGGTCACATGTTTTCTGTAGTAACGGATTAGCTGCCTGGCTGGTCGTGCAGTTCTCAATAAGTGTGCAGTGCACACTTGAGACGTAGCTGCAGATTCCGGTGTGGGGCCTTGTCACTAATAGTTGCCTCTTGCTTGGGCTAGTGTAGAAGAGCACTGCTGCTCTCATCGGATAGTAATTGATGACTTTTAAAGCTTCATGACAGTCTAAATGGTCAAGTTTACGAACTTGATGGAATTGCGTATTTTACTCTTGCCATTACCTTTCGGGTTCCGGTGACTTGCTTCTGTACACGATTCTGTGTGATATTTGAGCTTAGTACAAGCAGCTATTTCTAGAGGAGTATTTGGTGCCGGGTTGAGCATATACTTACCGACTGTGTACAGCAAACTCCCATTGCATGTACAGCAAGCTACGATTTGGGCAGGGCTCATCTCAAGCCTGATTTTCCCACTTAAGATACACGAGTTTATTGAATCACAAGTTAGGTTTCTTATACCTAATCTTTTATGGTAGGGTCTTTTTTGTATATTTTCTGTAGTCTGGTGAATTTTCTTTGGGACATCTTGGACATCAAACTGTTTAATGCCGATTAGCTGTCTGTCAAAGGATTTTCTGTCGGGCTGTGGCTGCAATTGCTCAAGTGTTGTTTCTTTTGATACATTTCAGGGCACCCTTGATGCACTTTTCTGTGGCTCTATGCTGCATGGCTCTTTGTCCTGTAGGGGAAAGGCTGTTCTTAGGCCAGCATTCGTGACAGATATATTACCTTGGCGTTGCCATAGTCATAACTTTGCTGTGCCTATGAGTAACCAGCAATAATCTACGGTTAGTAGGTGTTTTAAACGTTTGTGTTGTATCGCAGGGCGTGCCATACTATTCCTTACCTCCCTAGAGCATGCATAATGGTGTTCATCATCAACAAATGGCACTGCATTCCAGCACTGTTGATCAGAGTCGTGTGTACCCATCCTATCCATTGCAACAAATCTGCAATACACATTGCAGAGCAAGACACTCGCCGGTGTTGACCTTTTTGTCCGTGTCCTTACTACTGGCTTTTGGCCAACTCCAACGCAAGCACCAAAATGCAACCTACCGCAGCCGACACAGGATGCATTTGAATGCTTCAGGAGGTAAGGACGATTGTTAGGGGAAGCTCAGTGGAACCACATGTGACTAGACAGTCTTTAGCAGGCTCTGGATGCCAGCCGGGCAACACGACGGTGCTCCTATTCTATCTGCTTGGCTGGGTCCATCTAGACGGAGGGCAAAGCGTGTTACGGTAGCTTCGTGCTGAGGCATTTTCAGTACTAATCTGTTCTTGGAAGTGGACTGTGCATCTTCTTGGGATCTGTGTAAACCCTGTTTCGGCATCAATCTTATCGGAGGCCGTGAGACCTTCTGATCGCCATCGGTGGCCCTGCAGCATAGCATTTCCGACTTTCCTTGGGTGGCCGTACTGTTGGCGGTTACCATATCTACAAAAAAATCCTGCCATGTGCTGCCTGGGCTCCTACTCGTGGAGCTGCTGCTGCAGTTTTATGCTTTCTTCTACCCAGGTTCTACTTAGGTAAGCACAATGGACGGCAGCTGACTTTGCAGCCGCAGCTGGGTTCGGCAGACCTCAATGCCGTGTTCTACGGTCAGCCGTCGAAGAGCAGAGAGGACGTCGAAGTCGGCGGTGGCAGCAGCAGCCGGACTAGCCTCGCATCGGCTGGCAGCCGGACTGGCATTGTAGCGAGCAGTACAGGTGTTCGAAAGCATGTAATACAGGTTTCCACGTATCAGATGTGTATCCTCATGCTGTTCAACAATAGGCAGGAGCTCACGTATGAGGTGAGGATTTATAGTCGCGTGGCTACTTTCACTTGTAAGAATGCCCGGACATCATTAGTGAGTGGCTCTAGCTAGTGAATGGCTCTATGCATTGCTCACGATCTTCCCTTATCGGTTTTATGGTCAGCCCATTTTGTGAGCCACGATAAATCCGGCTCTCCCTTTTGAGGCATCATGGCTTTCGTGAGCTCGTGTTTCTGACTTATCTTTACTCTGGTATCATTTTTTACAATGTGACTTTCTGTCACCGTTTTAGGCTTCGTCACCGTTGCCATTTATGAAGCAACTTGGCCTTTTTTAGGTGTATTTATGTGCTGCTGTGCTCGTGCTTTGTGCTAGTACTTTGTGCCGTCGCTGTTGTATCGGGCTTGTGGTGTAGCTAGAACTTGCACGTCTGCCACCGTTAGGCACATGGCAGTAAAGGATGGCGAGGAGCTAAAGAAGCAGCTAAGGATGGGTGCTAGATTTCGTAGACATTAGGCAATGAGCCCATGAGCCGGCTATGTGTCGGATGTTGAATAAAGAAAAAGTATATTTCAGGTCTATGTCATCTATAGCACGGTAAATCAACTACGATGCAGGACAAACAACTATAAGGGACACCGTTTAATTCTTAGGTCGTTCGTTGATGGCTTGTCACACGTGTCGTCTGACCCACGATAAATCCTCCTGCCACAATATATTGCTAGTTCTTGTGGATGAGTTTCGTGGGTACTCGGGGCTAGTCTCCGGCTCAGTATTCGAGCGCTGTTTTGGGGGCCACCATTGAATGGACCGTAAAGACAACCAGCATCCTTTATGTATTATGTGTATTTATTTAAGCTACTGGTTCCAAGAATTCCTTCGATTGCAGCATAAGTATTGTAGCAGTGGTCTACAATGGCCCAAGTTGCTAGGGGCTTCCAGCCACAATTATGGGTCAATCGAAAAGTTGCATTATAGTTCAAAAGCCTCTATTTCTGATGCAATGATGTGACACTAGATGTGAGATAGCCTATTATAGAAAGGGCAGGACTGTATTTACAGTTTTGGAAATGTGTGTATGTGACAGTACTACACGATGGATAATGTAGCTGAGGATGGCATTATGTTTAGTGTGAGTGCAAAGCCAAGATATGGCAGTAGATTTTTGTGTCTGACTTGTGCACCTCACGATTACTGCTTACAGGCAATCTTAGCCTAGTTTATTAGCTTATTCTAGCCTGTTAGTGACATAGTTATTACACAGTTAATGGATGCAACCTCTTCGGGTAGTTGAGCCAAAGTGTGTAGACACTCGAGAAGACCTTTTGAGGCATAAGCAGTTGTCGGGCATTAAATGTACATGTATAAGATCCTGACATGTAATAATAATAATAATAATAATAATAATACACTTGATAAAGCGCCCTCAGAGTACTAGAAAACCTCACAGCCACGAGTTTCGTGCAAGTTGCACATTTGGGATCTCATACTCAAGCTGTGATCTAGAATGCCATAGCTTAGTCAGTTGCTGTGAAGCATTCCTCTCACGTAGGTATGATTTCTGCTGCAGGAGATAAAGAATGAAACAGACATTCCGGAGAAAGACCTCCTACGTGCAATCCAGTCGTTGGCCTTGGGCAAGCTTGCTCAACGAGTGCTTGCCAAGAAGCCTATGAACAAGGAAATAGGTCTGAAGATTGCACTTGACATGCACGGTTTTTTATTTAAGACGCTTCTCGTGTTCCAGTTTAGTTATGAAATGGTTAAGACCATGTACACTGTTTTGACTCGGTACTATGTTGCCATTTCTTGTTAATTGCTGCCTGTGTTAACTTCGAATGTCCTTATGTTACACCACACCTTGCGATGGCTGCTGAGGTGTGATAAAGAGCTAGCATGCAGTAATGGTTTTGAGAAAGTGTGAGAGCACTGATACCATTTAATGGAGGTCATTTTGTGAAGCCGATGGAAGCTAATGGAGCCTGAGCTGCTTTTCACCCAGGCTCCATTTCAGATCACTTTCCGGTTAGCCAACCGGAGAAACTCGATGCACTGTCAACAATGGTGCTTTTTTTGCTTTTAATAGTTTCTGTCCCAGATAGAATGGTTTCTTATTGCTGAAATGGTTTTCGTCGTTTTAAGGCTAATACGGCCTTGGAATCGGTGGGCTCTCCTGTCGGTTTATTTGATCATGAAAACAAGTCTCGTTTTCTCCGATTCGAAGCCCCTCGTCAGTCGATGTTGGACACAGCTCGATCACATCAAAGCGTAGGCTCACTAACTGTCGTATATGGGTGAGATGGATTCGGACACATCTCCCCCATCTTTTTTTGAGGGTCATTGTAGTGCAACCTCCATGCTTGATCATGGATTGAAGTACGCCCACAAAGTGCAGTGTCAGCCTTACGATTAATCACGACGGCATTGAGTGTATAGCTTGGCTGCAGTCGTAGGAGAGTCTGGGAGAGCCTTCCACTCGTTATGGATCTGTCCCAGACTTTCTAGCTTCTTCTATACTTAACTGCTTAGCAAAGTGCATTATTGTATTGGTGCACTACCGAGGGGCGTGCCACCCACCAATCGTGTGCATGCTGCTTCAGGCTATGCCTGCTTTGCGACCTTGAGCTCAAGTCTTGCTCGCCAAGTCAGCTCAGGGATACGTTAGCCACGTTTGGTGGGTTTTACTAAGAAGAAATTAAATTAAGTTGTCAATTAGCCGCACACTCTCATTAACATTACAAGCATGCAATACATTGTCAGTAGTGCCCCGTCTTGGCCCTGGGGAAAAGGTAATCGCATTCACATTGCATTGGAGGTTTGAGTCGTGCAGAGGGCGATTCTTGATCGCCAGCTGAAAGTAGGGCGACAGTCGCTAGGCTCTTCTGCGACTACATCATGATGCTGATTAACGGCGTCTCTTTCTTTTTTGGTGGTTGTAATGATTCTTGCAACGACCATAATCTACGATACGATTTTTTTTACCTTGCTTGTATTTTATATTTTTCTCTTTATTTTTCAGATAGCCACCACGTCTTCTCAGTGAACGATGCATTTTCGTCCAAGCTCTTCCGCGTGAAAATACAAACAGGTCTGTTGATTTATCGTATCTTTTGCGATCTGCCAATTTGTTATTGTATGACTGCGTGACGTGCACTCGTGTGTAACTTTTTCTCCGAGCCTGTTCCTCTGAGTGAGTGCATTGCATTAGAAGATGCTACTGCTGCCCTGGGTTGACCCAGGGGTTAAGGTGCTCGCCTTTATTGGCCGAGGTCAAGGTGAATGCATTTGATGACCGAGGTCGTGGGCTCGAGCCCTGCGGCATACGCGAAGCACCAGGTTAGAGATCGAGTTCCTTTAGTGCACTATGCAAATGAAATATATTTATATTTTTTCTTCTGTCCAATGTATTGACGAGTGCCAAGTCACATATCAATGAGGTGTCTGTAACGGGAGGAATTGCAGAGAGAGGGGGGAGTCCCTTGCTTTTGGGGTAAAAAGCCTGCTCCCTTTAGACTGGAAGGATGAGTATGAATGCCCGCTCGAGCATTGTCTGCGCCAGCCATCTTCTTTTTGCTGCTGCCACACCACCTCACAATCGTGGATTGAGCCGCGTGGCTGCTGCTTGGGTCGAACTCGCGTCACCTAGCCCCTCCCCAAAATGAGCCAGGGTTTCATTCGGACCACACCGCCCTGGGGCGCTGTGCGCGTTCCAAGTATGTGTGACCTGTAGAGCAGCTCTGGCATTACCCTAATGCATCGTGCCACGTGATCTCTCACGTGCTCCCAGCACGTGCAACTCGAGAACAGTGCGTGCAATATTGTGCTTGCTGCCATGCTTTTCTCTGACGACTACTTCACCCATGTTGGCCACCGATGTTTCGGCCAGCCGGAGGCGTGATGGGTGTTGGGGCTTTGCCCAGAAATTAGTCGTGTTGCTAGCTGACCGCCGTGCAGGCCCCCCGTCAGCATGGCAACGAGGTCGAGGCTAAGCTGATGCCATTCCTGTGTGAAGCTTGCATGCCCGTAGTCATCCTGTGGCGTGCCGCTGAGTGTGCCTCTCTTAATCGCAGTGGCCGCAAAAGGAGAGCTGGAGCCTGAGCGCAAGGAGACCCGCGTCAAAGTGGACGAGGATAGGAAATACGAAATCGAGGCTGCCATAGTGCGAGTGATGAAGGCACGCAAGCGCATGCCGCACAGCTTGCTCATCGCTGAGGTGAGTGCAACGCTCGTGCCCGTGCTAGCAGTTGCCATCTGTCTCCGTGCGTGCCGCCTGATGACTGCATCAGAGGGAAGATGGAGAGAAAAAAAAGGGGGCAAAGGTTTGACCTCATCGATGCCAGAGCTGTCCTCTTTGGGCACCTAGCGGCAGCAGCTGCGGCGCTTGGAGGCACTCCGCTCCTCAAGCACGGCATCCTCTGTGGTTGATCGGCCGATGCTTTGCGGCGCTTGCTATGTTTAAATTAACCCCAAGCGTGAGCTAAGTAGCAATCGCTCTCGAAATACGGTGAGAGCACTACATCTGGTAAGTGAAGCCCAACTTTTACATAAAGCTCTGTAGACGAGGGTTTTAGTCGGCATGGCGAGTGTTCGTAACTACTGTGCGTAATCTAAGTACATATAAGTCAATGTAAGTTTGGTTTAATCATCACGGTTAGCAAGAAACTCGTCATCAGTATCACTGCTAGCTAATATAATAAACTAGTTAATGCCATAGATCCCGTTGAGCAGTCTAGATAGGTAGGCAAGGGGTGATTTTTTAATGTAGACATCATTTGACTTGCAGCATAGAAGTTGCAGCTTTATTTTTCAAGAATTGAAATAAATGCTACTTATACGCGTAAAAACGGTAGTAGTAAGTGGCGGCTGGAAATCAAGTGGTGTGAGTCGACTTAGGAAGTACATATTCAGCATTGCATATTTTGCAGTCTTGCGCCTGCGAAAGGGGAGCGGTGTTTATTTCTTAGCAGTCCTCTAGAAAGCAAAAGGGATAGCTGATTTAATGCAACGAGCAGACCCCGTGAGCACTAGGGGGCTAAATTGCTTAATGTCAGCCTAACGGTTCAGCTGAGTGAGGTGGAGCCGAGTTGGGGGTAGGTGTTACAAGTGAGAATAATAGATAGTAAGCACTTATTCTACCACAAGTCAGTGCAGATTTCTTTACTTTAGGACTGTGGCTAGAGTCTACATACAATTGAAGCTGCTTCACTGGTGGGCACTTGTTTAGCATTGCACAGGCAATTAATTGCATGGATGTCCCATCGGTAAGGATACGTTGCATTTTGGTCTGTCTTGTAACCATTTCGATTTCTTTTTTGCCCTTGGAGTACTTGTGTGCTGTGAGATTGTTGGGCCTCTCTGTGCATGTGTGTGTGTGTGCACGTACAAAGCACATGGTTTGTGGATTCAATTTGCACCGCCAGTTCGCCGTCGGCTGTCAAACTGCCACCAGTTCCCTTTTGCACTGATCTCGCCCCGGACTTACTGCATAAGCTGCCGTCGTCATTTTCGCGAGCTGATCCTATTCATGATGTAAGGGCATGCTGCACAGTCACCCGAGGCGACCTGCTTAACCTGTACTAGATTATCTAGTTTTCTAAGTAATGTATTAGCTAATTGTACCTTTTGTAATTTACGTTAATACACTTTAGCTTCATTAGGATTGGCAGAAGCATCGGCTTTTGCTAAGCATCAATTTTGGGGCGTTTTCACTGCTGTAGCTTGCGCACAATTTCTGACCAATGCCGATTTTTGTCTTTTCAGGTGACGGAGCAGCTGAAGTCCCGATTCTTGCCCAGCCCTGCCATAATGAAGAAGCGAATAGAAGGCCTTATCGAGCGCGAATACCTGGCGCGGGCACCCGACGACAGGTGGGCGTTCGCGAGCCTGTTCGTCCCCTCTCATCTTCATCTTCCGATGCTGCCGCCACTCTCGCAGTTTGGCTTCGGCGGAGGCTTGTGTCGTGTTAGCCTCCACGGTCGATGATGAGCACCGCCACAAGGTCGGGTAGTGAGTCTAAGAAATCCAGCCGTTTGTCCCCTTCCCTAAATGGGCTGTGCAGGAATTCTTACTTGGATGCGCGAGGTCCACCACGGGTTAGGTGCTTCATAGCTAGCTTTAATGAGTTCACTGCGCTTGCATGCAGCCTACCTATACCACGATCTTGCTCCTCCAGTGTGCACTCGCATCGTCTAGTAATCATGCCGTCCCCTGATCTCATTGTTGAAAATCCTTTGGCGCTACTGAAATGGCCTTGCACATTTGAAGTCTCAGCTGAAGATGCATCTGTTCGGGTCAGGTTTCCCTTCGCCCTAAGTGAACTTGTCTGTTCTTTTTGTTCTGATTTCCGTGCGTTTCTGTGCATGATTGAGTGAATGCTACTTGCCAGAGGTCCTACTAAACGGCATCCACGAGTTTGTTCACTTGCTTTAGCATGCTGGCCTAAGTATGGCACTTGTTTGCTTTTGCACGCTTGATACCGTGCATGTCACCATGTCCCTCGGCCATTTGATTCTCTTGCAGCAAGCTGTTAAGTGATAGATTAAATGATTGATGATAGATTAAATTCTCCGAGGGCGCTATACAAAGACCTCTTACGATCATTGCACAACCTTTTTTGATTAAGCAGCTGGACTTGGCACCATATGCTTCTAAACGTGCCAAGTTTCTTGTGCTGTTTCTTGTTTAGGAAGGTTTTAACGTACGTTGCCTGAGGAGTTACTTGACTGCTGCTGGAGGCTCGTGAACGACAGCAGCCGAGTCAGCAGTTCCCTGCGAAGGGCACCAACCGTTACTGAAGCTCAAGCGATGACTAGGCACTCGCCTGCTAAGAGACCCAGCTTCGGCAGTGGCAGGCTGCTTTGTATAGCCACTGATGGTGGCGGCCAGACGTATTTATAAATAAATGTAGCTGTTCAAATGTCGAGGCGTGTGCGCCGTGCATGTGTCTGCTTGCAATGGACAAGCATGCAGCCTCGAGCGTTTGCTTCCGGCCAGCCATTGCTGCAGCGATCCATCAGCAGGCTGTCCGACTTACTAGAGGATAAGTAATGCTCATTAAAGTGCTGCTTGATGCAGCACTAATGTCGTTGCCTCATATAGCTATGCCATGTCTAGCTATTTAGGCAAGATTTCAATTACATAAATAAATTATCAGCTAAGCATGGTCTTGAGAATGTTTGCATTGATGCCTGATGAGATGCATTGACAGCAGCCTCAAATAAGTACACGGTAAATACGTTGCAAATGCACAGTGTAGTTTGTTGAGTTTAGTAAGTCGTTGCCCAAGTTTTTTCAGGTGCAGCACTCTGTGTGTAGGGGTGGCTCGACCTATCCTGTGTGCTGCTGCAAAAGCTTCCAAATGCCGACTGATATCTCGGGGTCATCAAGTGCAGTGTTCGCTCGACCGGATGAATTGTTTTCAGCCAGTAGTAGATGGTTTTACGGTGTGTTGTTACGAGGTTTGAATTTTATCCACATCGTGGCAGCTCAGCTAGTATATGACTCATGCACATTTTGGAACAAGTTCTTGTTTCTCCTTGAGCGTGTGTGAATAGTGATGTGTGAAATGTGAAATCTGTACATTGCTGTAGTGGAAGGTGCATGAAGGTTTATGCTTCGAAGATTTATGGGCATCAATTACCCTGGTGACTTGTAGTTACAAGAATGGCGAGCATGGGGCCTAAGGTGCAAAATTCAAACGATGTGGTGAAACCATGGCTGCTTGCGTGTCTGCCCTACAGGAGGAAGACATGCCTACAAGCACGACTTGTCTCAGAACTGTGTGTTACCTGCCATATTGCCTCAGTACCTACTTCCCCTCTGCTAGTGACTAGTAAGAGCTAACACGAGCCGTGGCTTACCGCATAGAAATAAAATGCAGGTAATTGCTTCTACTATTGCTCTTGAGAAATTCCATTGAGGCCAATATGTAAACAGTTTTTTAAATGTGAAATGCTTTGAGCAAGCAACCACATCATGAAGTTGTGTCTGTCAAGTTTTTTGAGGATCAGATGCTTCAAGTGCCAATAGTAGATGCAGTGGCGCTCAACCCAGCTGTCGAGACGTTTTTCTTGCGACCCATTACGGACCGTGATAGACCAGAAGGTGACGTGCTCCATCTTCACGAACCGAGGGTCGAATCCTGCAGTGGGCGATCCTTTATTGCCAACTGCAAGCCGTGGTAATTGCCATTTAGGCACTTGCACTGCTATACAAATGAGGCTGTTAAATCAGCTAATAATATTGTACAGGTAGCATGTCTTAAAAGGTATATATATATATATACACACACACATACACACACACACACACACACACACACACACACACACACACACACACACACACACACACATATATATATATATATATGTATATTACAGTATAGCTCTGGCTATTACCGGATGCCCAGGCGGACGATTTGGGTAAGATGCAAGTATCAACTAGCAGGGAAGCAGCTGTGAGTCTTTTTTATCCAGAAAGATATTTATGTGGAATGGCTCAAAATAACTGTTTTCTAATATGTGCACCACATTGATTGGCCACCAAGACCCAGACGTATGTAAGACGCAAACATTAAGTAACCTCAGCAAAAAAGGGCACATGCTGGAGATTCAATGCCTAGTTGTCGGCAACGTTTACTCGTTCCTCCATCTGACAAGTGCATTAAACCATTGAGTAGTTAAAACAGTGCACGGGCTTAGTCAAACCAGTCCAGGCCACTACCGATGGGCGACTATGTTTTAGCTACAGCCACAAAAGGTATCAGCCGGTACTACCAAGAAGTGTTGCTATTCCGACACAATGCCAGTCTAAGGGGATCCTTGACTGTAGAAGCATCAAGTCCATAGTTTATGATAGGCGACGTGTTTGCTCTTTTACAGAAATATAGACCAGCAGCACAGGCTGAAATATATATATATATATATATATATATATATATATATATATATATATATATATCTGCAAAAAAATATAGCCACTTGGAGGGATCTCAGCAACAAAATGCCACCGCTTTGAACGTTGAGTGCCATTGAAGAACTGCACTACCTGCAACAAGCAGGTCATTCGGACTTCAAGGCATGGCATACATGAAGTCCAAGGACGTAAGTAGCACCATTGAGAAATAATCCAAATCATGGTAACTATTCAAGGGCCCTTGAATCTTGAGTAAAGGCAGCAACAACTGGGAAGCAGCGACCTCTGTCCATTCTTTTTTTGTGGTTGTCGACTACATCCAGACTGCACGAATGCTTCCGGCATATGAAACATTCAAAATGAAAATGACGTCGGCAGTTCATGGTGATCGGCATACGTCCCGAGTTCAAACAACCAGCGGAGATCCAGATAAGCTACAATTAGAAGGCACAGCAGCATACAACTCCAGGTAGCATATTTGTCCTCGTAAGTACCCTGGACTAAGTCCTGGAGAATTCGTACAGATTTATGCTGACGATACTCAGCTGTATTTGTCATTCAAACCGTCGGAATCTGCTGCAGCAACTGATAAACTGAATGCTTGCCTTGCCAACACTCGATCTTGGATGTCGGAGAATTTCTTGAAACTAAATGACGATAAAACCGAACTGCTGCTCATAGGACAACCGAAGCGTGTGGCTGGATTAAAAGGCTTTGCTCTTCTAATAGGTGATGCTGTTGTGCGACCATCACCACGTTCTCGAAATTTAGGTGACGTTCTCAACAACTGCCTCAATTTTAAAAGCTTCATTCAGAAGACTGCTTCTACAGCTAGCCATCACGTCCGATCTAAGATTAGGAGCTGTCTTCCACAGTGGCTTGCAAAAAATTTAACTAGCTCCTTAGTTCTGTCCCGGCTTGATTATTGTAATTCCCTTTTGGCTGGGCTACCAAAAAATGCAACTAGGCCACTGCAGCTGGCTATTGATATGGCTGCAAGGCTAGTCTTCAAGTCCAGAGGTTTAACCACGTGTCTCCTTTGCTAAAATAGCTAGGATGGCTGCCGGTTGATCAACCGATACAGAGCAAAGTTCTTAAGCTGACCCACAAAGCTCACCACGGTTTGGCTCATCCATACCTACCTGAACTGCTACACCAGTTTCAGCCTCCTCGTGCCCTCAGGTCCTGTATGGACAATAAATTACCTGTTCCATTCCTCCGCTTAAAAACCGTTGGCGACAGAAGCTTTATTTCTACAGATCCAAGACTGCAGAACTCGCTTCCACGACTCTTATGCAACGACAACTACTCTCCTGCTACCGGCTATGGCTCATCCTTTTCAGCGGTCCTGAGCTGCTAATTCCATGCTACTCACTACCTCAACTGCTCTCCTGACTCTGTTATGCTTCCTATTTTCTATTTGTTGCATGAGATGAAGTCTGTTGGCTACCGAATGCGTACCGAAAGCCGCTTAGGCTGTGAGTGCACTATACAAAACTCTCCTGCCTAACACCCACATAGTCTCTATGGCTTTGTGGAGTTACAGACAGAGATGCATTACATTACTTTACATTGAGGCATACGACTGAGCAGCTGAGAGTCACGACCAAATCGAATACTAAGCTGTCTGCCAGACTTAGTACTAACGATTTATGTAGCCAGAATTTTGGCACCAGGTGAATGAACCTGGGAACTAGGCGACGTGTTTGTTTCGAGAGGCCGGGATAGACAGCTTAGATATGACCAAGCATATAACTTTTGTAGCAGTGTCAGTCGAATACAACACAATTGTGTTGAGTCATTCTCTTGCTATGCTATCTAATGCATCTTCTTAAGATGCACAGATTGTTTAAAGCCCCTCACCCAATAAAAACATCGAGAGCTAATGCATCAATAGACAGCTAAGTGCAGCTAATCATAAAAGACACACAATATGCGGAGCTGAAAAACGAGACCCGAAAGCAAACATTATCTGTACAGTCTTTAGGAATTAATGAATATTATTAAAAATAAAACAATACAAATTGTTAAAATATATAATTCATTGGTATAGGGCCCTATTCAGGCTATTCATTCAGGTGCTTCACATTTGCCGATGGGGCTCGGGACAACGACCTCAAGTCATCAAATACATTCACCTTGAACTTGATTCGAGGCAAGCACCACTGGGCCAAACTAGTGCTGCTTATATAGCACTCTATGAAAACTAATCTCTTTTCTAGGCACTCTACGTGTGCTGGACAGGAAGCATATCAATTGTGTAGTTATAACATGCACAATGTCAGCACTCAAAAGCACCAAGTCGGAAGAGTGTGTGGTATGATGCAAAGTCCGATTTGGGGACGTATTTCCGAGAGGTTGGCCGGTACAGGGGAATGAGGGGATCTAAAATTAGCCAAAGATGAAGCCTTGAAGTCGATACGCTGCATTTGATGAAGAGCTAGAACAGGTGGTTGGGATGATGGTGGTGTGATGTTGCAGCTACAAGCCTACTAACTGCCGCCGAGTTATTCACCAATAGTAAAACGCACAGAACAGCTGGAAGAACTACGAGCAGTCTGTCACAGAAATCTATATGGGATGTCACAAATATATGGACCACATTGTCCTGTTGTGTGAAGACGAGATTTGTGTTACCGATTAACGTCTGCACACCAGAAGAGAAATACACGGTGTGGAGTACTGTCGAGTACGTGTTCTCGAACGGTGTTTGCTATTTAGCAAGGCAGGCATACACAACAATGGCTTTCTAAGTCTGGTTAAAGTTGAACCGGAAACCAGTTAGATGGCTCTGACTAGTAGCCAAAACCCGACACGAAGCTATGAGTTGCTTTCTGGGAACAACGGTCGAAGTGCAGAGATTTCAGAAGGATGAGATGTGAATAGACAAAGATAAGCAGCACAAGGTAGCCAAAAAGCTTTCAGCCGGTGAGGCCTGGGAGTTGCACTAGCTATCTTATTAGGAAAGAGTACGCTGACTGATTTGACTACCTTGCATTCGTTGATAGCATGCAGATAGACACACCTAATAGTTTTCGCAATGCATTGCCTGTAAACTAGGGAGAGGAGGCTATGGGGCAGCAAAGTGTGCATGTGCAAACGGGTGTGCAAACACGCACTGTGCACACATATACAAAGACAAACAAGGGCTAATGTTTCACAGAGGGAAGGCAGATGATACATCACACATTCGCACTCGACAAAATCTATGCTCGTAGCCACAGTACATACCGCTGGGCAGCAGGTGTGGTGAAAAAAACTACTCGACTGTTACTGCCTAGGTCCTCAATAGCGGTAGCATGAAAGGCAATATTGGACAGAATGTAGACATATTCGCAGAGTGCAAATGCTGAATACACTACAAGAGAGTGAGATATTTCAGACAACCATGAGCATTTTGAGATGTCATGAACGGCATATTGCAAGCAATTTAAGAGAGCTAGATAATATTATAGCAATCAAAGCAAACTAAAACCCACCATTAAAATACAGTTTATTATCCAATCATCGATCTCGGTGCAATCTCCAAAGCTCTGAAATGCTACATGCAGCCAATGAACAACAAATAAGCAGCCGATGAACAACCAATAACGCGACAAGAGTATTTGAAACAACACTAACTGAGAAAGGGCTCGAGTTGCTTAGCAGATAGACAGATGATCCGATTCATATCTCACGTAAATACAACCGAACCTGATCCACGGTATAGTGCAGATCGTTTCAAAAGGTCTAAGAGCTCATCATTAATGACAACACCTTCATAAATTCGATGCACGAACCTATTGTGCCACACTTTTACACGAGTTTAAACAAATATAAAGCAACTTGCTATTGCATTGAACAAAGTCACTGCTGACAGTATAGAAGGGCCCGGGTTCAGTGTACTGCCAGAGTTTCACTACTGTCTTCTTCTTCTTGACGGTGTGCTCATCTGAAGTTCCACAATCTACTAGTTCTAGGTTAAAAAGAACGGTTTCAACAAGATAACATTTTTGTTGTTAACCTCAGAGCTAGAGGTTAACGTGTGTTTAGGCACTGCCAAAACGTGCTCAAAGCTGACAGGGGCAACTGGCAGACTTGAAATCAGTGGCACACTTCTTTTATATTATATAATAATAGTAATAATATAAATAATTTTTTAGTGCCCTAGGACAAACTCAATCTCTAGCCAGGTGCTACACTTAAGCCGCAGGGCTCAAGCCCACGGCCTTGGTCTTCAAATACATTCACATTGACCTTCATCAAAGACAGGCACATTAACCCCTGGGTCACCAGCAGGGCTAATTTTTCTTGGCTATAATAATAATAAAAATAATACTAATAATAACAATAATAGTTATAATACACTTGATAAAGCACCCCCAGATAACTCAATCTCTTTCTAGGTGCTTTACATTTGCTGCAAAGGAAACAAAATCGAGTGGTAAGTGGTATTATGCTTGATAAATAACATGAATAACATGGTTAGGGGTGACATGCACAGGGTCAGCATGCAAGTTTGGTTGGTGGCAGCATGCAACAGTGTCAGCACGCATGAGCACATCGAGAACGAATCACAGGGAACCCCTAAATGCTGCCCCAAATAGGTGCGTTTTTAATTTCTTTTCAAATGTGGTCAAGTCAGGGGATGTGACAGAAGTCGGGAGTGAGTTCCAGGCTTTGGGAACACACGAACTAAAGGCACGGTCTGCAAAGGATTTGAGGTTTGTACGAGGTATAGGTAAACAGTTAGATTCCGAAAAGCGGGTGGTACGATGCTTAGCCTAGTGGGGGAGTAGATCTGATAGGTAGGCTGGAGCCAAAGAATGAAGAGACCTAACAGTGTGCGACAAAACCCTGAAGTCGATGAGTTGCTAGACTGGTAGCCAGCGTGGGTCGGCAAGAAGCGATGTCTATGCGAAATCAATTATGTCACAGATACTATCACTAGAGTTCTTCATATTTTTACATAACAGACAGCAAATCTCACGATTTCTTAGAGCCCCATTGATCCCATCCATATTGCTATCCATCGAGCTCTAACTCATCTTGATCCTGCACAGATCTTGCCTGCCGAGTGCAGAGCAAACGTCCTTATCTTTACCTGGCATAGGCTTGCCCTCTACACAAGCAAAAGGTCAAAGTGCAAAGCATTTGCCTTCTTTCTTTTTCTTTTTTATTGCAGCTAACGCATCGAACGTTACTTAACCTTTCCACGAGCTCTCGGCTTCGTCCTACATCTTCAGGGTTCTCTTACATTGCATGCACAGAAGAACAGGTAACTCTTGAGCAAGTTCTTTTATGGCATTCCAGACAAGAGGTCTTTCTAGGTATGACACGTTTGGCCATTCTAATACAGTCCTATACGAGCTTGCTCGTTTGCATCAAGGACCATGCTTGAAAGGCCTCCGACCAATTTATAAAGCACATGCACATGCCGACAGGCCACTCTTCGGTGGACTTGTAACCACTCAGCTCAACTGACGGAATGTATGCTCACTCAAATGGTCAGAGCATGACTCAGACTGGAGCTCACGGCAACCTCATGGTGATAATTCATTCAGGATGGAACTTATCCTTCAGAACCACTTTAGCTCATTCTGCAGTGAGTGCGACTCCAGCCTGCTTTATTCTCACATTTAAAAAATTTCAATTTTAGAAGGGGATATGTTTTTGTCAGGCTGAACAGAATGAGGTGAGAGAGAGAGACAGACAGACAGTCAGACAGACAGACAGACAGACAGACAGACAGACAGACAGACAGACAGACAGACAGACAGACAGACAGACAGACAGACAGACAGACAGACAGACAGACAGACAGACAGACAGACAGACAGACAGATAATCAGACAGACAGACAGACAGAAAGAAAGAGTGAGAGAGATATAGCTATGTAGAAGGACAGTACAGATATTTAAAAACATGTGTGGAACAGTGAGCTGATTTGTGTGGGAAGCATACATGAGGCACTGGTCAGTGCATCTAGGCACCGCCAATTCATTGGTGCCACTCTGAACGAGTCCTTTGTAAATTCGCCTTTGTAAAATAAATACTAGCTGATTTAACAGCCTCTTTTGTATAGCGACAGAAGAGCCTTTACGGCTATCACTATCGCTTGCAGTGGCAATTAAGGATTGCCAACAGCAGAATTCGAACCCACGACCTCGGGACCGAGGTCGTGAAAAGCAGCCGCCTTACTTAGTGTGCCATCACGGCTCACTAAGTAAAACCTGTTTTTAAGTACCACCTGCCCACATAAGCTACTTTGTGCCGATCCCCTGGGTGGCAGTTAGGAATAAGCTTGCCAGTATCTGCAAGGCTTCATAAGCATGTTTTTTTTTCTTGTTGTTTATTGAGCATACTACCACAGACCATTCGATCGTGTTTCCTTTGCAGCAAATGCAAAGCACCTAGAGAGATCGAATTCCTCGAGGGGCTTCATCAAGTGTAATATTATTATTAAGCAATTGTTAATCGACCTGCCGCTCATATTATTGAGAGCACCCACAACTGGTCCAGGACAGGCTGCTTTAGGGCCCAAGATAAGCCAGTTAGTACGGTACAAGTAGTATCCTTGGAACTGTAGGCATGGTCTGGTGGAGTCGTGACAGAAAGATCGGCCTCGACCGATCAAGGCCTGGTTCAGGGTGTTCTGCATATCGATCCCGGATCAAAATTGAGTTGAATTGAATTGCATGCATGCAACCCATGGCTTCCAATCCCGATCCTGGTCTTAGGGCAGAATCAAACACCAATCACGTTCATGAGGAGGTAAAAGAGTTCTAGCCAAAAAAACAATGCAATTAGTCGATGTACAAATCGTGAGAACAATGCACAGTACATTGGTCACGGCAAAGATGTATACCCTCACTAGGTGCAATTGTCAATCCTGACATGCTTAATCCCCTTCACACTCTATGCAAGTTGATGACTACTCAAAGCAGCACCAGCAGCAGGGCAACTTGCCCTCACTCAATTGCCAATATCACTTCATCCTGGCACATTTGCTTAAAAAATGGCTTTGAGCACAGTCTGGTAATGCAGCATGAAAAGAAAGAATGAGCAGCCATTTTGCAGATGAAAAGCCTCAAGTACACAGATGTTAACTGCTTTATTACCTGTAGGCAGTGCAGGCCTAGTGACTTAGCGCTAAAGGCAGTGGCGACACAGCAGAGCCTGCCCCCTTACCACCAGGTTCGCAATACTTGTTATGCCTGTAGTAGAAGTAGGTGGCCATCAGTAGGCTCGTAGCGTTGATGCTGAATGCAACAAGCTTGTGCCGAAACGAAGTGGCCAGCTAAAGTGTACATATGACAGCTGTATGTCAGGCAAAAATTGGACGGACCAAAGAAGCCTGTACGAGGTAACAGCAGAGCAGTATCTTCAGCAAATGAGGTGCTCTGTTGAGAACTTCTTCACACGAAGGGTTGTGCCGACAGGCACACAAGGCTGTGCCGCGTAAACTGGCAAACAAACACTCTCAGAGTAGTTAATTTAAGGAGCCGGAAAACGACACATCAAATGACACGGCAAAGCAGCAACATACCCACTTGGCTCTAGGGATCAGGCTCCCAAACAGCAAGCAGGTGAGAACCATGTAGATTAAAGAACTCAGCAGGAGGACTATAAAGGCATCTTGGTGGATGCCTGCAACAACAGTTTAACACCGTCAGAGTTTGCAGTGGGCCAGATCAATGATGGATGTACAGCAGGTAACGGCAGCCAGAGAGCAAGCACGTGCAAGCACGAATGCACTGCCAATATCAATCAACCAATAATAATAATGTAATGTTTCGCTATGGAAAAAGATGCCAAGGATAGCTGGGCAAATGTTGCGCAACAGAATAGCTAGAAAAGAGAACGTCATCACAACAAAAAAGAGATGCAGGTTAATAAGGATTCAGCAATAAAATAATAATAATAACACACTTGATAAAGAGCCCTCAGATAACTCAATCTCTTTCTAGGAGCTTCCCATTTACTGCAAGGAAGCACGGCTATGTAAGCTCAGATGCATGTTTGTTGATAGTTTCGGGGGATTACAGAATCAGGATTATCAACATTTTTTGGACGTTGATGGCTTACATAACCATATAAATAAGCGTCTGCCATATGGCTTGCTGAAGGTCACTGTAAACATTCCACAGCAAGTAAGAAACACCCGAGCATGCAGCAGGATATTCAGACAGGCCCACCCAACATGACTACTAAGGAGGCACATACCAGATGTTAATCTACATGACAGGACGATTACACCTCCCGGCAACATAGAGAATCGTATCTACCCGATTCAGCTGTAATCTATCGAATGGTGTTGATAAACACAAAGTAGACTTAGTCTATTCTTGCAGCATACTGTGATAGTGTGAGCCACCGTGACCTAATTTACACACAGAGATGCAGTAAAAAAATTGTTTCATATCACTGTGGGCAGATGCTCACATCCAAGTCCAATGTCTTGGCCCCTATATTCACGGACTAGGTAAAAAGGGTAAACTAAACATGGGCAGGAACTCATAAAGGGTAGACACAAAGGCTTGAAGTTGGTTGCCATGTCCAGCACTAGTAGGTAGAGATATGCAAAACTAGATAACTACATCCATTGTCCAACTTTGCTCTAATCTGCACACAATTCCCTTTCGTGAAAAATGCTCTATTTTGCCTAATAGCTATTCTCTCTACCATCCATGCATATCCAAACTGTTGTATTTTTAGGGTGCAAGACTGCTAAGCAATACACATTCGTTAGTAATAACTGTTTAATGGCTTGAGTCTGACTCTCGGTTTTTATTTCGGAGGTTTATCATAACAATATTGTTAAAAATGATCGGGCATTCATATAGCCCTCAACGAACCAAATCTCTCTATAGACACTTTACTTAAGCTGTAAGGGAAGCATGTCAACAAGGTTAGTGATAACAATTACAGCTACAGCACATGTAAGCACAAAAAGGACAATTCTAACAGACCCAGCAAATGCTGTGAGAAAGAGATGCATTTTAGCTTCTTTTTAAATGGCGTCAAGCTAAGGGAGTCATGAGAGAGTTCTAGGCACTGGGAGTATACAAACTGAAAGCACGGTCTCCAGAGGATTTTGAGGTTGGTTTGAGGTACAGCTAAACGACTCGAGTCAGAACAGCAGATGGTAGAGCAAGAGAATGAAGGGACCTATCTTAAAGTCAATACGGTGCTTAACGGGGACCCAGTGCAGTTGGTGAGAAGTGGCGTAATGCGGCAATTGCAATCTTCATGACAGACAAGCCTAGCTGCCGAGTTTTGCATTCACAGTCAGTACCTTATAGCATAGGCCGGAAGACCTGCAAGTTGTGAGTCACACAAGTCAAGCCATGATGTGACAAATGCATTGGCCAATTTGGACGAGGTATTCTTGGTTAAGTAGGCCTCAAATTTTATAATGTTAAGTAGCTGAACGAAGGCAGATTTGACTGCAGAACTGCTGTGGTCGTCTACCGAAAGATCACTTTGGAACAGGACAACCAAATTTCGTGCAGATTCTATAGGAGATAAGCTGCCAAAGCCCATTTTGAGTGCCAAACTTTTCAATTTCCGAGTCAAATTTGGTTTGCCCATAACTAATAAGTTAGTTTTTAATCATCATCGAATTTGAGAAAGTTCATTGCCACCCATGTGCAAATGTCACCAATACATGCACCAAGAAGTTGAGAGCGATTGACGTGCTTGCAGGCTGGGAGAGATCAAAGCAATGGTACAGCTGTGTCTTCTGCATGGAAACAGAAGCCTAGATTATGCTTGCCGATTACATCGGAGAGAGAGAGAGAGAGAGAGAGAGAGAGAGAGAGAGAGCATATATTGTGAAAAGAAGACCAAGCATCGAGCCTTGGGCTAACTCATACTTTAGTGGCTCCTTGGATTATTGTTGCCCTTTGAGTTCAATGCTCTGGTCTCACACTGAGATACGATCTAAACCATTGCAGTGCAATGCCAGTGATGCCCAGGCGAGATAAGAGTCACACGAGGGCGACTTGGTGATCAAAGGTATCAAATGCTACCAAAATATCCACGAAACTAGCAGAGACTCTATCTAAATCTGCATTCATGAGAAGATCGTTATACACCCGAAGCTATGCTGACTCTGTAGAGTGATTAGCGATAAAACCTTACTTGAACTTGCTTGCTAGGTTTAAAGATTTGATTTAAGAGTTAAGCTTCTCTACACTTCTCGGTCCAGTGTCTTCGATATGAATGGCATTAGGGAGACTGTGTGGCGGTTGCTCAAGATTTCCTAGCCTAGTGTTGCCTTCTGCATTAGCAGCCTAAAATAGCCTTATTGAAAGGTGCTAAAGCCGGGTTTACATGGCAAGTCTAGCTTCCTGTCTACTTCCACCCTACTGATCTCTTCCTGCTTGTAGGGAAGCTTACACCGGCAGTATTCCTCTACTTGGTCTTCCTTGCTCTGCCCCCTGAGTGATCATGGAAAAACTGCTTCGCTAGGGAGGTAGGCCCTCGACAATGCACCTCCCGGTGATTTTCAATCTTTGACGATTGCCATTATTGCTAGCTGCCTTATATACCTGATTCTTTATTGCTAGCTGCCTCATACATCTGATTCTTTTATGACAAGCTTTTAGTTTCCATAAACAGGAACTGTCGTGGAAGGAACGCTTCAATGATTTCACAAGTCGAGTCACCTGCCGTGCCCAGGTGTAAGGTGCTCGCTCTTAATGAACAAAGTCGTGGGTTCGAGCCTTTCAGTGGGCGATCCTTTATTGCCCACTGCAAGCGGTGGCGATAGACGAGCAGCGCAGCAGCAGTTTCCGAGAGATCAAACCTTATAATGAGATTTCAAAGCTCCAGCCACAAGTGCCATTGCTGCAGAGCAGAGCAGTTCCGCCCGAACGTGCTACACACACTCACTTACGCACTCGCACGTCGAACGACATCTACAAGAAGCAGCTGCTGCCACTTACCGAAGTTCTCCGAGGAGGATACCATGCTCAGCAGAACCAAGCTCAAGACTTCGATGACGTGCAGAGAGACCATAAGCCGCAGGAGCCCGGCGAATCGATGCAAAGCGGCTGCACCAATGATACTGGCATAAAAGTGATAGTAGCAGCCCGCTGCCATCAGCCTTGGGGCACAGTGCAAGGCAATAAACGTTCGCCAAATGCAGACCTGCGGTTGCTGTGTGCCTGTAGCAGCGCTGAGAGATGGCAGCACGTTCCACACCTACATACAAACCACACGAGGTGGAAACCGGATGTAAAGGGCAACTGTCAAATTCACACACGTGCCTTTCGAATGCTTTAATAAGTAGTACGTGCTAGTAGTCGGTGGCACGAGAATCCAATGAAAGCAAACTAGCAGTTGCATGGCCCAAACATCTACACAAGCGAATGCCATTTATTTTTATTGCTGGTTTTATATTTATTGTAAGTATTGTGGCGGACTAATCTGCAGTTCTGCGCACCCCTGCAAAGAGGTGACACTGCAGTCGAGCTCCTGGAGGCACAATCGGGACTGGTAAGTTTGTTGCCTAGACCTTGCTGCGCAGTCCTCGAGTCAGCTAAAGGAATGTGGCATAAAGAAGAATGCAGCTCCACCTCGGTTGAGCTACACTAAAATCAGCACAACAAAGGAGCAAAAGATGCAAACAGAATGAGAACGCTAGATTGGTTTTAACATCAATCTCAATCTGGAAAGTCATTCTCAAGGTAATACAGCATCCAAAACCGAGCCTTATCTAGCATTTCCGGGGCATGTGCACGGACAGCCAACTTCGGCAAATGATCTGTTTGAGCGTAGAGTGGCTGTCTAAGACAAACACAGCCACAGTAAAGACACCAGGCACTCACTACCTGTGCCGGAACAGTAGCAAGTGTGTATGCATGTAGAGTGCATTAAAAATTGAGTACTTTCGGCTACTTAGACGATTTTCGATTGACTTCAAAGCTGCTTAAGGGCAAACTATCTAAACAAGTTGTTGGGTTTACAAAAGTCGAACAATGGCCACACCACTCCAGACAGCAGTTCCACCATCTCTTTCGAGTTCAGTTATCACTTTTAGAGTTTCAAACAATTTTCTAAACTCTTTCTCGAGTTTGTGTGTGGTAGAGTAACCTTAATTACAAAGTGCAATGTTATACAAGGCCAGTAATACACTCCTGCTCCTGTTTACATGAGCAAACTGCAGCAGCATCAGCCTTCTCTTATTCCCAGGTCCTTTGAGGATAACCGATTAGCTAGCCCCCTCTCAAATTTGAAGACTGCTGGCAACTGATGCTTTGTTCTGCAGGTCATACGATGTCGAACCTAGTTCCACGATTCTTAAGCCATGATACTATCCTTATTCTGGCAGCCTACTTTTGGAACATCGAGTCCAGTCGTCCATCATTGCTACTTCTATGCTACCGACTTCCTCATCTATTCTCCTAATTCACCTCCATGTCTCAGTATGTCTCAGTCGCGAAGATTAAGTGTACTGTCTACCAATTGTGCGCGAAAAACCCTTAGGCTTTGAGTATACACTACAAAAAGCTATCCAGCATAACAGCTATTTTGAAGTAATTGTTGAAGAGAAGTAATAGGTAGAACTACATATCAAATCGTCTTAGCTTGCTATTGAGGTAGGCTCCCAATTCTGAGTGAAGGGGAAAGAGTGAGTAAGTGAGATCGACATATATTTAAGAGATATATTAGACACACATAAATCTCGTCTCAAAAGTCTATTCAAACCGTTAAAAATGAATAAATGGGTCAAATTGAGCCGGAGATCCCAGCACAGCCACCGGATCCGGTAAACCAAGACTACTTCAGTCAAAGTGGAAAAGCTGTTGTTTGTAACAATGTAATGCAGTTTGGTCCAGGGGTGTTTTTGACTGCTTGAGGTCGTGGGCTTTAGTACTGTGGAATATGCGACGTGCCCCGATAAAGAATCGAGTTCTCTTAGGGCACCATACAAATGAATTTTGTTATTGTGTTAAAAGTACAAAAAACATGCAGTTGCTATGGATTTTGGATATTTAAGCAAGGGGTTTCTAAGAACTGACAAGTCCGGAAGTTTTTCTTTTAGCTTTTTGCTTCACCTTAGCTGCCTTTCCCTGTAGCTGTGGGCACGAGGGGAGGTTTTCCCTAACCATCATCAGAAGGCCGGCTTCTTGAGGCTGCTTTGGCACCACATCCAGCATGGCAAGGAGTTCACTGCTCAATCGAAACACGAAAGGACGACTGCAAGCCAGCATGAAATGAGCCTATTCAAGCAGAACGTGTCACGGACTCTTAAAATCCATCACAGCAAGCAACCGTCTTATAAACATGGTGCAAAAGTATGGCTGCTCTCAGGTAGCCCTAGGAAGACGACTCAGTGGGACGACTTTCACCTGAAGGTGCCGGCTCTTCTTCGAAGGAAAGCATCACTTTGAGAGCTGTCTCGGTCGCTGAGGACCACCACCAGCACGATCCTGGAGAAAGTTAGCCGGAGGCTTGTCAGGCATGACATACCGAGGTGGGTCGCCAATGGCAAGCCTTTGCTTATGGGGCGACTCAGAAGAAGCTGTCTCTGATTGGCCCAGAACGATGCCCACTACACGACAGATGGCTGGGGTCGAGCTTCATGGGCCAATGAGTCCAACGCAATGCTTTTTGCTAAAAGCAAACAAAGAAATTCATAGTCGGCAAAACGATGAGATGTAGCATGATGACTGCCCCCAACAGTGATATTCAGTAGCAAAAGTTTAGGGTTGCTTCTGCTCTTCTGGTGGAAAAGTTGTGCACTGTATTAACGGATTTATGCATGCATACATCGATCTGACGCAAAATGCCGAGATTACAGGTGCTCGAGTTCTTCTGGGAATGACTACATTAGGCAGCAAGACTATGACCCAAAGAACAAAGCAAACACATTCAGGTTTTCACTAAAGCAGCTGTCAGAGTCAAGAGTAGGCACAGCCAGTGGCCTGATCAAAGTTCCATAGACCCACTTTGGGATAGGTTGGAGTGCTGCCTGAGGACCGATTGTGTCCCTGCCACGATTTCGGAAGAATCGCTTAGCCGGCTGCAGTACTACTCGAGTAATATTACACCTGAGATTCGTAGGAGGTTGATGGATACCATGCCGTGGCTTACAAGAGAGATTATTAAAAACCTCAAAGGATCGACCTCTTTACGAATTATTTGTGCTGTAATTCCTATTTTTTTTATCATTCACAATACTAATTATGTATGTAGTATATAGTGAACACAACTTTGGGGAAAAGCCAAGAAAATAATTATAAAATTGGTCCGACAATCGAGTATTTGTTTATGATACCGTTCAAAAGTCATACGTGTTAGAAATGAGATGTGCTGACGACTTTCACATAAAATAAAAAATGCAAACGCAACTAATTCTAACCCGGACGTAAACCGGAAGCAACATATCTACAAATATAAGTTTTACCGATCTCTGCATCATATGCGACTTGTATCCCAGCTTGTTGAACATTGGTAGATCGAAATACATGCCTAAAGCTTGTTAAGGTGCCTGCTTCTGACTTTTATACAGCCTCATTTCCCGTATAGCTTGATGCCTTGTACATTCCAGAACTCAGAGATTAATTCGCCCATCAGAGTGACACTTTAAATGAGTTCAGCTTTGCTTGTTAACATAGTGCCAGAATTATTTCTGATTTTGTTGAGGAGGTTTTGCTATACATGTCATCAAACGCCTTAGAGCTTTACTTTCTGAAATCATGAACATTCATGATGTATTTTTCTGTATGCTGAGTCGAAAACCATCTGCCGGCATCAGGTGGCAGTGTCACCAGTATAAATACACACACACACACACACACACACACACACACACACACACACACACACACACACACACATAAAAGAAAAACGAATGATGTTGGTATTTATGCGTTTATTGTGATATCCCATCACAATTCTTTACGACCATTGTCTGGTTGGACATTATATATATATATATATATATATATATATATATATATATATATATATAATGTCCATTAAAACATTATATATATAAATATTATATATATAAATACATAAAACATTATACATTATACATAAAACATTATATATATATATATATATATATATATATATATATATATATATATATATATATATATATATATATATATATATATATATATATATATATATATATATATATATATATATATGTCCAACCAGACAATGGAGGTCGTAAAGAATTGTGATGGGATATCTAAATAAACGCATAAATACCACATCATTCGTTTTTCTTTTTGGGATGCCAATAAATATTTTCACATGCTACACAATACATTTAGTATGCCTGGCATCGTATAAAACCCTCTTATTACTCAAACGAATGTACAGCTATAGCAGCTGCTACGACCGTAATGCTAGCGTATGCACCTCCAGCTCTAACTCTCTACAAGACCAAAAAGACTAAGGGCATGTTATGCTGAAGAGTTTCTATAATGCACTCACAGCCCAGGGGTATTCGGCTTGCATACGGTAGCCAAAATACTTACCTTCAAACAACAAAGATTACATGAGACGCATAGCAGAGCCGGGAGGATGGTCAATTGTGTAAGTAGGATGGAATAAGCAGAGCCGGAAGGCTTGAAAGGATGTGCAGCAAATGGAGTTCACAGCACAGGAGATGTTGACTGTGCTGTGAACCAACAACTGTGAAGGTGAGTTCGACTAAATCGCTTGAGAATAAAAATCGTTCGACTAAATCCTAAATCGCTGAGCATATGCTTCTGTCGTCAACTGTCATTAAGTGAAAGAACAAAACAGGTAATTTATTGACCTGAGAGGATGCAATCACACCAAGAGGCTGAAACTGGCAGTTCAGCTATGTATGAAGGACTCAGTCCATGGGCCTTACAGGTTAGACTAAGAATTTTGCTCTGCGTCTGTAGATCAATCGCAAGCCATTGCAGCGTCTTCAGCACGGGAGGAGACACGTGGCTGAACTTCTTGCTCTATATGCAAATCTTGCAGCAGCAAAACTCATCACCAACTGGAGAGACTTAATGGCTTAAATGAGGGCCTCTGGTGCCAAGGGCAAGCATCTTACAACTGCCCGACCCCAACAGACAAAACACAAAAGCCCACACAAAAACTTGTACATGCAGTTGCACAAACACTTACATAGGCATATACAAGTACGCCCACGCACGCACGCGTGCACGAGCACACACACACACACACACACACACACACACACACGCACACACATGCACACGCGCACACACACACACAAACATTCCACTCACTACAACAAATTCCTTGAGGTCTGTGCAAAATGCGAGGCACCACCTTGATGACAAAGCATGAGACAGCTATCCTCCCTTTGCAGCAAATGTAAAGCGCCTAGAAAGAGATTAAGTTCTCTGAGGACGCTTTATCAAGTACATTATTACTATTATTATTATTGTCTTAAAGCTAACAGCTAGCTGCTCCCATGGCTGAAATAGTCATTCGGCAAACAGGTCTTCTTTAATGTGCTAGGAACTGGCTTGGAAGCATCACATGGCTGTTTTCATTAACCGAGGGCAGCAGGAATTGCTGAAGCTGGTATCACATAAAGCATCGAATTGTGGCCTTGCAGTCCAAAAGACATAATACCATACACAAACATTGGTAGGATTGCCAGTCATTTAATGGATGAATTAGCAGCTGACGGTGGCAAAATGACATTATTGATGGTAACAATGGTGGAAAGATCATTGCTTTGGCTCTGGTCAATCGATCTGATGGCAGCATTCGACATTATCGATCGCTAGATTCTTCTGAAGAAATTGAGACGGAGGTCGGACGGTATGATCAAGCTCTTGCCTGACTTGCACTGAACTCGTCCAATCGAGCCCGACTGTACTGTGACCCGGTCAAGTCTCATCTAGCTATTATAGCCTGCTATTGTGGAGTTCACAATGGAGTGTTACTAGTCTATTTATATTCCTCAACTTTACAGTGCTTCTTGACTACGTAATTCAGGCTTAAGCCAATGGCTATCACTACTATGTCGACGACAACAAGCTACATGTACCCTTCTATCTTTATGTGTACGTACCCTTCCATTCTTCAGGGTTGGCAATTATGGCTATTTGAAAAACTGAACAACTGCTTTGACGATGTTAGGTCTTGATGTCAAGCAAATTTACCTTCAAACTAAAATAATGATGATAAAATTGAACATCTCACAGGAGTGCCCAACTTTTAATCAGAGGTTTAGTATTTTAGCAGAGGATACCTGCCTCGTGATCACAGCATGTAAATTCTCTCTGAATGACAGCCTTGCTGTTTAAAATTGTATTGAGAAGACCTTAGCTGCTTCATACCTAACCGAAGATTCGACAGCCATTGTTGATATATCAGTATCACTACCAGGGCAATAAATTAGAAATCTTTTTAATTCACTCAGAAACTATTAACATGCCCGTGAACTTCTGGTTACAGACAACGGAGCTCACTTTCGTTACGGCAACTTCTAATAGAGCAGTGCATCGGAAGTGAGACCGTCGTAATTAGGTGAGAAACAAGGGCCGTTAGTGGCAGAACCTTTGGCTCTGCAGGTCTTCGAATGTGGAAATTCCCTCTACAATTCTTATTCAACGAAATCTTCTCTTTTTTCCTGATACCGACTGTGGCACAACCTGACCAGCTGACAGAGCAGCTACTTCCAAGCTACTCACTTTCTCGACCGCCCTCCTGACTCAGTTATGCTCCCACTTTCCCTTTACTACGTGAGACGACGTACGTTGGCAACCGCATATGTACCGAAAGCCGCCCGAGTTTTAAGATCACTAAAGGAAATCCTCCGCAAACATCCACCACGTGTCTCCATCGCTTTGTGAAGGAGTTACAGACAGAGATACATTACATTACATCCGGTACACGCCCACAAGGCCACCGTACAGGGAGGGCATTGTTTGAAGTACCCACGTACCGAGCGGATGGCTATGCGACAAACAGTAAGCATGAAAAGAGAAATTTGTCACGACTTGAACTCGCGCAGCACTATAGAACAAGACAGCGACAGCGAGGACTGGCGCACTCCGCAAGAAATTCGCATGGTGAAGAGGCGCCAAACATTGCTGCTTCAAGTTGCGGCATGTCTTGGCGCTGCACGGAAAATGCCTAGCGACAATGCCTAGCGACAGCCAGAATTCACAGGACGAGAGAAACGAACCCCGCAGTGAGTTGCGTTCGCCGTTTCCGAATCGTAGAGCAACGTGATGACGATTCCTAACAGCATTCCCACAGCGGGCAGCGACATAGTAATAAGTGCGAGCGACTTCCACGTGGTCTCGCATAGCACCAGAGCGTTATCTTGAGCATAATTGGTGCGCAGCATTCGGATACTGCTGTAAGGGCAGGTCACCGAGAAGCAGCGCGCTCGAAACGCGCGGGGGAAGCCGCCCGGAAGTGCCGGCGGTCTAAAGGGCAGAGAGGCCGGATGTTGTTTACTGACCACTTTAGTTGGGCTGCGTACGCTGAGCCGATCTTGACGTGGCTGGTGCCAGTGCCTTCAGTACCTTCGGTGCCCGCAACGGTTTCGCCCCGATAAGTGTTTAGCACGGTGTTCCAGTGCGTATTCAGCAGGAGTCATTCACAATATTCGTCGACCGCCACGCAATAATTCCCTCTACCGAACGGCTTCAGCGACCAGACCATGGCGAGCAACGCCAGAAAGCTGGAATCTTATATAAAAAACTTCGCTTATAAAAGCGTCCAAGTCATCGCTCAGACGCGACAAGGGAGGCGGCTGCGAACGGAATCCAAGCCGGTTTCGCCGGGCTCTGACTGGGTAAGCGCGCACGAGCTGCGTTACGGCTAGCATTCTTCGTATTTCCGCCGCCGCCTTCGATGGCTCGCGCTCGCTCGCTCGCGGCGCTAGGCGAGCTGCCATGCGCCGTCCGTCGGCGCCCACCGGATGAGGCCAGCTCCTAGCCGCGTTCTTTCACACGCAGTTCAACCTCGGCGTAGTCGACTTGCCCGAAATACAAGCGGAGCTGAAGCGACAGCTGCCAGCGTACGGCCTGTCGACAGGGCCCGTCGTCAGCGTCGAGGTGTCGCTGACGACGTCGCAGGATGCCCCCGTGGTCGTAGAGCTGTGGAGGATAAGCGTGAGCGCTGCCGCGCCGCCGCCGGCGCAGTCGGCGGCGGTCGGCTTCGAGCTTTCGTCGGCCTCGCTGGCGACCGCCTACACGGACTTGGGCAAGCTGCTGCGTTCGGTGTGCGTCGCCAGCCGGGCGCTGCCGGCGCACCGGCTGTCTCGGCGACTCGGCATGGCGGGCGGGCAGCCTGTCCTGGTGCACTTGCACGCGGCCTCGCCCTCGTCGTTGCATCCGGCGAGGCAGGCGCCGAGTGCGGCCGACGGCTTCGTGGAGGCCCAGCTCGGCTCCGTCAGCATCGCTCCTCAGCACGGCGGCGCCGCAGCCGCGTCCTGCGCCGTGACGGCGACCGTGTGGTACCGCCGCCGGACCGAGTTCGGTCCCGTCGCTTCGTTTGTCGCCGATGCGCCCATGGAGACCAACGCGAACCATTTCGACGACTCAGTGTGTGGCGAAGTATCGTTCGACAGGTAGCTTAGAGTTCGCCGCTCAGGACACGCACGCTCGGGCTCTCGTCTCCGTGGGCGCGTCGCGGCCTGCCCTTTACTCTGGTGCGTCTTTGCAGGGATTACGGCTCGAGGGCGACGAATCTCGCTGACATCTACGGCAGCGGCCCCTGCCGGCAGCGCGAGACAGCAGAGGGCACCGGCAGAAGCAAAGCGCCCGAACTTCGGTAAAGCACCAGCGATGTTTGTCCTGAGCGTTCGGCGCCACCTACACGAGCGGGCGATGCACGGGCCTGTCTCCGCTGGCGGCGCATCGGTGCACCAGCGCATCGGCTTGCAGTCTTGCTAGCCTAGCGTTTCGTGGGCGATGGCTGGACGTCCACATCGTGCGGTTGGTCTTGCAAGTGTTGCTCTTCCCATTCGAACTGCTGCTGCCGTTTAGCAGGCACATCTTTGTGCAGTAGAGCAGGACTTTCACCTAACGTCGGCTTTGTCGTGGCCTATCTGTGAGGGTGGTGGCATGTCAAACTGATGAGGGTCTGCCGAGTTACCGGGACCATACGCGGGCGTATTTCCTGTTGGCTGAATCCACTTCACAGCCAGTGTGCCCATGCTTTGCCGACCGAGCTCACCTTGACCTGAAGTGCAGCACTGAATGAGATAGGTCAACAGGTCTGTTTTTGGAGCTACAGAGCACCGCCTATTTGCTGGACATCACGTGCCCCTAGGCCAATAGAACTCTTCCTATGCCACATCGGCTATGGCTGATCAGAGTGAGTTCTTCAAGAGAAGCCAAGTGCAACAAGACTCTTATGCAAGATGGCTTTCTCAGCCAAGAGTGATCATCTAGCACTAGTATATATTGAACGTGTTTGTTGCACATATTTTGTTGTTCCTTGACTATTGACTAGTGAATGGCTTCACGACTGCACTGCATCTCACATTTCACATGCACATTTCACTGCATTTGGATGGGTGTGTTGTCTGCGGAATGTGTGCAAAGTTTCTTCATGAGGGCCTACCGAATTGTAGGTATTAGCTAGGCCAAATCTCTTTGCTTCCTATTGTGGAAGCTTGCTCTCCCCGGCTTTCATAAATCTGTGCAATGCCGCTCTCCAGAAATCTGACTGCTTATTAATGTTCGATTATGCAAAACCCAACCGATGCATTGATGGGCAAGTCTTGGCATAACTGTCGATGTAATGTGGTCCATCAGCAGAAGGGGTCTTTGCAACTCAAGCTTTACCTTGTTTAGTAGCATTTGTGTGCATGTATTCGATACTGGCAGTTGCTGGCTTGTTCTGTATCTCGCAAAAGGCCCCATGGTGCAGCATGAAACTTGATGAAAGGGTCTCTTAGTTTTGCCTCCGTGAATATATGATAGTTAATGTGCCGGATAGCTAACTATTAGGGACTCTTTTTGTTCATTTTCTGAGCAAACAAGCTGTCTTTGCATAGAAATAATGATAATATTGCGATTTATTTTCTTGCATTAGGCAAATGTAAAGTGCTACCCACTTAGGCAGTAGAGTAGCTGTTCTAGTCAGGCATCTTAAGGCAGCAGCGTGGTTATTTGTTATGCGCAGGTCGCCACCATGCTGGAGCTCGTTTCTGTAGCACGTTTTAATACTCGTTTGAGCACCTTACCCCTGGGTTAAGACTCAGTAGCTTAGCCAACACGGTCTCGGATCAGTTTGAAAGTATTGCAACCCGAAGGTAAAGAGCTGAAGAAGTTTCGTTATTGTTGTGCTGTCTTTAATGCCCCATATAGTACTGCCAGCTGCTGTATCACCTTTGACAACTGCAAAGGCTATCCTGTATGAAGTGATGTTAAAAACGGTCACTGTTCTGATGGGGCAATTGTCATGATGCTCGTGCTGCCCCCCCCCCGTGGTTGAAAGTGAAAGGTTAGCTGATTCAGCAGCTTCATTTGCATAGTGGCAGAATAGCCTTAATGACTATCACCACCGTTTGCATTGGGTTATAAGGGATCGCCCACTAGAGGACTCAAAGCCAAGACCTGGCCCATAAAGAGCAAGGACCTTACCTCCGGGTTAAGACTGCTCAAGAGGGGGGAATACTATCTGGTATATGGGACCGGTGCCACGTGATGCTTAGCGTTACACAGTCACTGGAGTGCCTAATGTCGTTTAATGTTCCCCTTGAACATTTGTAAGTGCTTCTATTATCTTCATGCTGCAGTATTCTAGTACTCTATTGCCTGCAGCCCTGGTTTAAGTTAATGCGATTGGTTTCCTGCATGTGATGCATGCCTAGAAACACATTTAGCTATCCTATAGTGCTCTGCAAACTTTTTATTATTATGATTTTAATTATGCTCTGCCCTTGTACAAGGCATATGCAGCCACGGGCTATCGTAAAAAATGGACTCACCGGCTGCACTAGTGGCTTGCTACCGATCTTGCTAGCTCCGAGGTTCTCCGCAGGCTTGACACTCCTTTTAACTCAAGAGTCCTGGCCAGGACTGCCGAGCAAGTCGTTGAGCAGCCGTCCAATTTTGGCGCTGCATGCGGCCGCGTGCCTGGTATTTGGATCCGGGCTCCAATTCAGTCGTGTTTTTCCTTTACTAAAGGAGCTGCGATCGCTTCTGTTTTGATTGATGGGTACAAAGCAAGATTTTTACTTCGATCCACAAGGCTCACCATGGCTTCACCCCCCCCACCAGGCCAAGCATCGTACCACCGGCTTTTCGGAATCCAGCAGTTTACCAATACCTCGTACAAATCTCAAATCCTTTGGAGACTGTGCATTTAGTTCGTATGCTCCCAAAGCCTGGAACTCACTCCCGACTTGCGTCACAACATCCCCTGACTTAGTCACATTTAAAAAGAACTTAAAAGACATGCCTATTTAGGACAGCATTTAGTGGATCCCAGTGATTTGTCTTTCTTGTGCTTATGCGTGCTAACACTGTGCATGCAGCCACTAACCACTGCAGCAAATGTAAAGCGCCTAGAAAGAGATTGAGTTCTCTGAGGGCACTTTATCAAATGCATTATTATTATTATTATTATTATTCATTCTCACTTTAAATGAATTATACCTTGCTGAACTGTCCTACCAGTGTAAGCTTCCTTGTGCCTGAAGGACCTCTCTTCACAATAAATCTGCTGTCCCCTACTGTGTGACAGAGGCTTTGCTCTGCCGGTTCTAGACTGTAGCTTATTGACACAATTCTTAACACGGTGACACATTTTCTGCAGCTGACTACCCGGACACATCCTGTCAGCTGTACTGTGATGCTGATTCAATGCTACTTACACTCCTCGACTAGCCTCCTGGCTTGGCTAAATTTGCCACTTTCTTTTTTTGCATGAGTTTGAAGTCGGTTGGCTACCATACGTACATAGAAACTTTTGCTTTGAATGCTATGCTATGGGACATTGGCCAGCATATGTTGCCTTTGCTAAAAGAGCTAGGATGGCTGCCAGTTGATCAACAGATAGATAGCAAAGTTCTTACGCTGACCCACAAGGCCCACCTCGGCTTGGCTCCTCCATACGTAACTGAACTGCTGCACCAGTTTCAGCCTCCTTGTGCCCTCAGGTCCTGTATGGACAATAAATTAGCTGATCCATTCCTCCGCCTAAAGACCACTGGCGACAGAAGCTTTAGCTCTGCAGGCCCTAGACTGTGGAGCTCGCTTCCACGATCCTTACACAACGATAGCTACTCTCTTGCTGTCGACTATGGCACATTCTTTCTAGCAGTCCTGAGCTGCTACTTCCATGCTACTCACTACATCAACTGCCCTCATGACTCTGCTCTGCTTCCTACTTTCTCTTTGTTGCGTGAGATGAAGTCTGTTGGCTACCGATTGCATACATACCAAAAGCCGCTTAGGCTGTGAGTGGGCTATACAAATGTGGCTTTGTGGAGTTACAGACGGAGATACATTACATATGCTAAGTCTTTATGGCATTGTGGGATCTGATGGAGATGCTTACATACTTCGAAATCTGCTTTCTCTATATGCAGACATTTGAAACATGCTATTACTACTCTGGACTGCTGGACATAGTTGAACGAAGGCTTGGCATCAAGATATGACCAGGCTCTGTTTGGTTTATTACAACGAGCCACTACATGTGAATGGGAGGTGTAGTGGAACTTGAAAAAATTTACCATGGAGTCATCTACCACAGAAGACACGATTGTCAGTTTTCATTCTCCCCCTGATGCTGTTTTTCTCAAGAATGGAGTAAGCTGTACCGGAATAGGGGTTTCGGTCTCACTATCTTTCCCATTACCTGCTGCACGGCTACTCCTTTATAGCACCAATAGCGATGCACAACTTTTTCTCTGGGTTGTAAACGTTATTTCCTAATTGCTTATGTCTCAAAAGAATTTGAAGTGGCTATTATTCCCCACTTACTTTCTTTCTGTTGCCAGGACCGTGATAGGTTTTCAATTCAATTTTTAATTAAAAAAGCAAGCAAATTTGTTTCTTTTGGTTACAGCAACTAATCAAAATTAACATGTATTTCTATTGAAGTCATGCGCAAATGACCACACAAGATATAGAAGTGTAATTTATCTAGACTTATGATTGTACTGTAAGTCTCTTTCACAAATCAATATCACTTTCTCGTTATTCTCTCCTTGGTAGCTGCATTTTGAGTTCCATGTGGAAGCACTCTGTCTGTCTTGCTCCCTCGAGTGAATCCTCACGTTCTCCTTAAATTTATCAAGATGAGCTCAAGGATGTGGAGTTCGAAGGACATCTGGCTACCGTATGCCCTAGTTTTTCCACCATAGCATCTATTCGTTCTACCTTAAGTTTTTTGCCATGCGATCACCCAGGAAGCCCCGATGCACTTCGACCGAGCCCTGCTAAGCTGCTTTTTCTTACTAATGAGCTTTTTGGGAATTCATTTCATTCAATGATTTTTGTTATCCATGGATCTTTTTGTTGTCCATCGGCTTTGACCTTTGCCTCAGAGAGCTTAGCAAAGCAAGTTCAAAGGTACTTAAATGCTGCCGACTCCTTATCTAGAGTTGTGACAACTTGTTCCACAAGTCCCAGCGTGAGGTTCATTAGTGGCATTAGTACCGTCCAGTGGTCCACGAGTGGCTCCCACCAGAAATTGCTCCTCTCCCCAGTGGCAACGGTGAGGCCGGCGCACTGCCATCTTGCCTCCTCTGCTTGAGAAAAGAGAACTATCTTCTGTGGCCAGTTTCACCTGTAATAGGTCACCTGGGTCTACATGATGGTGAAAAGCCGAACTGCTGCTCATAGGACACCCTAAGCGTGTGGCTGGATTAAAAGGCTTTGCTCTTCTAATAGGTGATGCTATTGTGCAACCATCACCACGTGCTCGAAATTTAGGTGTCGTTTTCGACAGCTGTCTTAATTTTAAAATCTTCATTCAGAAGACTGCTTCTACAGCTAGCCATCACGTCCGACCTTATCCAAGATCAGGAGCTGTCTCCCACAGTTGCCTGTAAAAAATTTAACTAGCTCCTTAGTTCTGTCTCGGCTTGATTATTGTAATTCCCTTTTGGCTGGGCTACCAAAGAAAGTTATTAGGCCACTGCAAGGCTAGTCTTCAAGTCCCAGAGGTTTGAGCACGTGTCTCCTTTGCTTAAAGAGCTAGGATGGATGTATCTCCGTCTGTAACTCCACCAAGTCATAAAGACCATGTGGGTGTTACGCAGGAGAGTTTTGTATAGCGCACTCACAGCCTAAGCGGCTTTCGGTACACATTCGATGCCGGTTGAGCAACGGATACAGTGCAAAGTTCTTACGCTGACCCATAAGGCCCGCCACGACTTGGCTCCTTCGTACCTAGCTGAACTGCTGCACCAGTCTCAGCCTCTTCGCGCCCTCAGGTCCTGTGTGGACAATAAATTAGCTGTTCCATTCCTCCGCTTAAAGACCGTTGGTGACAGAAGCTTTAGCTCTGCAGGTCCCAGAGTGTGGAACTCGCTTCCACAATTCTTACGCAGCGACAACTACTCTACTACTGCCGACTATGGCTCATGCTTTTCAGCAGTCCTGAGCTGCTACTTCCATGCTACTCGCTACCTCAACTGCTCTCCTGACTCTGCTATGCTTCCCACTTTCTCTTTGTTGCGTGAGACGAAGTCTGTTGGCTACTGAATGCGTACCGAAAGCCGCTTAGGCTGTGAGTGCGCTATACAAAACTCTCCTGCGTAACACCCACATGGTCTTTATGACTTTGTGGAGTTACAGACGGAGATACATTACATTAACCTGAAGGCAAAGATGTCAGGGAAACTTAGTAAAATCGCCTTAAAGACCCGTTAGAAGTGGCACCATTTTGAACTCTCGGATAACCTTACAGACAAACTCGTCATATCTCAAGGCGTTCTGACTTGCAAGGTGTTGATGCTGTTGCAATACTCTTTGAGGTGCACTGAATGAGTAGAGGGGATGGGTACTTGTTCTCATTATGGATCAGCACGGTTTTGAGGCTCTTGGATGAGCCGTCAATGAAGAGGCACCACTCATTCTGGTTACAAGCAATACCTGTTTCATCGAAAGGCCTGGTCACATGGTGGCAATATCAGAGCCCATCTTGACAGGTGAAGACGCCTGAGAAAGCTCGGTGAAGCTTTCTCTGATCTGTGACTTTCACACTTGTATCGAACAAGTTCCACTGCTTCTGCCTAGAAGTCACAGCTAAGTAGCAGACTTGATCAAGTTCTCTTATCAAGTCGTTGAAATCTTTCTTGTTGAAGTTGTAAGGGTTCCTCCTCTTGGTTCGATCTGAAAATTTCACCTGGATCTTCGTCTTGTTCTCTAACTTGCCACTCTCTTCTGAAGATGGCTGGTTTCTCTCTGGATGAATGGGGGCATGGAACTCAGGGCAGTTGGCACCGGGGCGATGGATGAAGGAAAGTCCAAAAGGCACGCCAAAATATGCCTTTTGTGCCTCATGCGTTTTAGTAGAGCCTATCACCGAGAACGTTTTTACGAATTGGCAACCGACGTAGTAATTGAATCCTGCTGGATACTTGAAGCGTCTTGACATTGTCTTAAGAAAATAGAAATATGATATATCCACCAATGTAGCTGGAACTCTAGCAAACTGCTGGGCTTAAGTCTCAGCTCGCTCTTACTTTTATACTATTTGTATCACTGAGTAGTATTAATGAGGAAGATAAATGATTGCGTTGAACAACTGATCAATACGTGGGCTCAAAGACTTTGTCTCGTAATCAAGGAAAGTACACTCATCGACTATTTTCGCGCTGCGATTTAGCTACAGACGGCATGTCTGAGATTTAGGGAGGAAAATGGCAGTGGCTAGTCACAGCAGAATACAGCGATGCCAACGTTTGACCATTTGTGACCCTTGGGGGCACATGGACAACCACCCCCAGCATAACCTCACCGAGGCGCTGGTGGCACCTGCCAGGCTAGCATTGAGGCAGCGCTGTGCGCCGTCTGTGCACTAAGTTTTTGAAGGGGCTTAGCGAGAACTGAGTTTGCTGTTGCCTGTGAGGCATTTGCTTTAGTCAGTTATCAATTTTTCGTGTGGGGCATGATTTTTCCTTGTGGTCATTTTAGACTCATTGAGACAGCATCATCGCCTGTGGTTGCTGAGGGCAAACAGAGGAGGCTAGGTGGTAGTGCGGCGGCCTCACCGGTGCTGCCTTTGCCGGTGGCGAGGGAACCTGGACCTGAAGCAGCCGCTGCTGACCGTGGCACTGCTGCTCCTTCCAAGTGCCTGGCTGATGCCACTCCATTCAGCTCACTGCTCTACATGTCTCAGATGTACTCTGAAGATGCCGATACAGCTTGTGCTGATGGGGTAGGAGGCTTGCATTCAGCTGATTCCAGAGAATGCTTGGCATATGATTCGCTCCTTGAATAGATGCTGTTACCTTTTTATCTGTGCAGGCATTAGATCATCCCATCGAATCTGCCTCCGGGCTGGATGACGCCGAGCACCTACAGAGCTTGGAGAAAGAGGACGACTTCGTCATGATCCAGTTGGTACGTTCTCCCATATCCCAGAGCGTATTCGTTGGCTGCTGTCGATGCTCGGCTGTCGTGACAACGTGGGATGATGCCCATCTGCTCAGCACACTTCTGGGTGTGTATTTGTAGAAAACGCCCTTTGCACCTACATCCGATGTGGAGTCAGATCTCAGTCGCTTTTTCAGGAGCTGCCAGCTAGTGCCCGACTTGCACATGTTTCACAGGGGGCCGGCTATACGAGATGCACTCGAGCATATTGGCGAGGATCTAAGTGCATTTGAGACTGCTCTACCTGTCTTCGACGAGTTTGTTAGCAGTTTACAGCAGATGATAGAGAGTCCGATGCCTGCTGCTTGTGGTCGACCAGGTTGACCAGCTGTCGCCATGCTTGCTGTCGTGCTTTTCCCACACTCAAAATTCATCTCTGGTTCCTGCTGGCAGGTGCCTGTTGTACGTGCGGCACATTGGACGAAGTAAGTCCGTGTGACAGCCACCGAGCTGCTTAAAAGTGGGCCTATGATGCCCTCCATGCCGCCGAGTAATGTTGCGCAGGCCATGACCCTTGAAGCAGTCGTAATCTTAGAATAGCTGCCTCTCTGTCTTTAGCGAGTATTCGTTGTAACGGCGTACCTATCAATGCTTATCATCCACTTTGTTGCACTCGGGCACGAGAATTTGTCTGTCGGCCAGCTTGCAAATGTAATAAAGATGTTAAAGGTTTTTTTTGATTCATAAGCTTAATGGTATAAGTTATGGAATGATGCACATTGGCATGGTTGTTAAATGCCACGTAATGCGAGTTTCTTCTGATCGCTAGCAGTGCTGATGGAGCTTAATCGGATGAGTCTTGATGTGTCTAAAGGCAATCCTTTAAAGACTAGTACCCAGGGTGACGAAAGTTCAGAACGTGGCCTTATGGTAGGGAAGTTTTGTGATCAGAAGGGAACATCAACAGCAGCCGTACATCATTGTACAACTTCCCATGTTCAAATTTGCCTTCACAATATGGCATGCCTTAGATTAGGGCTACCACTGCCTATCGGTTGCTATTCATGCATATTACAGTTTATGGAAAGCTCAGTAGCTAGGCTTGTCTGTCGTGAACGCTGCCATCTCACTCCACTTCTCACCGATCTGCACTGGCTTTCCATTAACAGAGTATTGACTAGAACGTCAAGTCACTTTAAACCCCCTTCATAGGTTGACTCCGGCCTGCCTATGCGAAACACTTCCTAATCTGGCATCGAATCATATCACCCGAACCGCTCCCACGACTACAGTCGTTTGGCTGTGCCTAAAACGAACCTCAAACCCTTTGGAGGCCGCGACTTTCGTTCCTATGCTCCCAAAGCCTTGAAATCGCTCCCTACTGACATCACGGCATCCCCTAAAAGGTAGCTACAAACACCTATAACGTGCAGCCTTTGCTCCATGCGTGTGAATCGTCCTGTAGAAGCTTATGCATGCTGAAAGTGTGCTTGTTATCACAGCATTTAGTGGGTCCATGTAATTCGTCTTTTATTTGCTTTATGCATGCTGACACAGTGCATGCAGCCACTAACCATGTTTACATGTTGATGCTGTGCATGTCACTTCTAGCCATGTTATGCGTGTTGTCATTTAGCATGCTACCTCTAACCAGTCCATCGAGCTTCCTTTACAGCAGAGGTCGGCAAACTTTTCGGACTACTTCGCCATTTCAGGAGGTCAAGAAGGCACACCAGGCCAGAACAAACCTAGCTCCGGCCGGTGGAGTGGGCGCAGCCGGACGAACAAACAGTCGCAACGGTCGCACAGATGACCACGGCAATTATATCTATTTTTAGTGAACCTTGCAATATCACCATCAGAACTTCTGTCTGTAGAGCTACCAACCACATTTTGATACAGCTAGAAATTACTGCATGCGTTGCTCATAGAGCTATATTGAGAGATCGAGGTAGCAAAAAGTGAGGACATTGCATCGGAATCGCGACTTTTATTCGTTGTGGAACAATATCGTAAGATTAATCAAAAGAAAACCAGCTGCACGCTGGAAAACACTTCAATGTCTACTAGCCACCTTCCCAATACCGATTCCTGCCTTGAGAGCGATCTTGTAACGACGGGTGAACGTAAGAGATTAACAATTTATTCTTTATAGAGCTATGAAACGTCCACTAGCGACAGGGCAGCAACAACCTGGCTCTGCATATCAAGCAGTTGCACATTTATTACTGATAATAACGATCCAAGAAGTACGATATAATTTTTGCCAAGTCCGATGCATACTTTTTTCGCACCAGGCCTTCTTTGCGAATGTTGTTATGAGTTTCAAACTGAATGGCGTCAATTAGCCCTCCAGCATACCTGATATAAAGCATATTAGAAATGAGCAAAGCCTTCAGGCACATGACTAATTCAAATTCACAGCATGCTTCGCACTAATAGCACAATCCTGTCCCAAACGATCGACTGCCAATATATAAGTAACTGATTCCTGACTGATCAATGTATGCAATTCAATATTTTAGCACTAATTGGTTCATTTCACTTTCCATTTGCTTCAATCTTTCTAATCGATTGCAGCTGAATGGTACAAATGAACTCAACGGGCAGGCCTAACGTGACTGATGAGGTTTGTGACTCTGCATCGTAATTTCACAATTTGTGTGCAAATCCAATCACGGCAAAAAATGGGGATCGCGGGCATTTGTGACGCGGTTACATGTCTGTGGAGCAGGGTACTTCAGCTTGTCACTCGAAGCTGCAGCCAAGTTGTCCACCATCTTACTGGCTTCAAGAGCAGCGATTACATTTCAAGGTAATTATGGCTGCATATAATGCAAAGACCCCGACGTGCATCGCTAGCCTTGTAACAAAAGTTTGTTTGGCCTTAATCACAGATGAGTATGTACTGTTTGTAATACTTTGTGTAGGATCGACAGCTCGTGTCTTTATTGAGAGATACTGTGAGATACCGAAGGTTCTGACCAGAGCGAAGACTTGGGAGATTAGGCATTCACCTACGTGTCACCTATCCCTTACGTTCAAGAAATCAGTACCAGAGCATGTCTGCCTTTAGACATCCCTCTACACTACCAACATCATCATGAAAGCTATAATTTTTGGCCAACTTAGGTGGTCCTGGGCTTAGCCGACGCAGCGAAGTGTAATATATGATAATATATGATGAGAAAAAGCTCGATTAGGAAAAGAAGTAACAAAAAACGTAAGGGTAAAACGAAAAAGAAGTAACAACATGCGTATATAGGTTAACATGAACAAAATATCATGGGAAAGCTTACGCCACAACTTCCTTCTTTTTAGGTTTCTGCTACTCACCGAAACGGAAAAACTAGTTTTATTGGGCTTTATGCAATTCAAAACTTATTTATATTTTAAATAATAATACACTCGATATAGCGCCCTCAGATAACTCAATCTCTTTCTAGGTGCTTTACATTTGCTGCACAGGAAGCACGATCGAGTGGTGAGTGGTAGAATGCTCGATGAACAACATGAATAACATGGTCAGGGGTGACATGCACAGGGTCAGCATGCAAGTTTGGTTAGTGGCAGCATGCAACAATGTCAGCACGCATAAGCACATAAAAGACGAGTCACTGGGACCCACTAAATGCTGTCATAAATAGGTGCGTTTTTAATTTCTTTTTAAATGTGGTCAACAAGTGGGGAGTGAGTTCCAGGCTGTGAGAGCATACGAACTAAATGCACAATCTCCAAACGATTTGAGGTTTGTACGAGGTATAGCTAAAAAGTTAGATTCCGAAAAGCGGGTTGTACGATGCTTAGCCTGGTGGGGGAGTAGGTCTGAGAGATAGGCTAAAGCCAAAGAATGAAGAGACATAAAAGTGAGCGACAAAACCTTGACAGCGATCCGTTGCTTGACTGGTAGCTTTTACAGATCGGCGAGAAGTGGTGTGATGTGGCAACTTCGACGCTCACGACAGACAAGCCTAGCTGCAAAGTTTTGCACCAGCTGTAAGCACCTCATTGCACAGGATGGTAGACCAGCAAGCAGTGAGTTACAGAAGTCAAGACGAAATGTCACATATGCATGGACCAACTTAGATGTGGTATCCCTATCTAAAAAAAACCGAGTTTTAGCAATGATATGTAGCTGAAAGTAGGCAGACTTGATTGTGGAGCTGATGTGGTCGTCTAACGGAACGTCACTTTGGAACATGAAACCTAGATTTCGTGCAGATTCAACAAGATATATGCTGGCAGAGCCGAATTTGAGCGTTAGCCTTTCCAATTTCTGAATCACACTTAGTTTGTCCATAGTTAGTATGTTAGTTTAATCACCATTCAATTTAAGAAAATTTGCTGCCACCCATGTGCGGATATCATCAATACATGCAGCAAGGGTAGGCTGAGAGGGATCAAAACAAAGGTACAACTGAGTGTCATCCGCATAGAAGTGAAAGCCTAGATTGTGCTTGGCAATCACACCGACAAGTATAAAGGACGGAGAGTATAAACCGTGAACAGAACCGGTCCTAGCACGGAGCCTTGAGGTATCCAATATTTCCCACAGGTACCTTAGACGATCTTTGTCCATTCGCATCAATACCTTGAAGTGACCCGCTGAGATAGGACCTGAACCATTGCAGAGCAGTGCCAGTGCTGCCCAAGCGAGATGAGATGTGCTCAAGAAGGACTTGGTGATCGATATTATCAAAAGCTGCCGAAAGAGCGAACAAAACAAGCAGAGCTACTCTACCAATGTCTGCATTCCTAAGTATGTCGTTGAACACGCGAAGTAATGCTGACTCTGTGGAGTGATTAGTTCTAAAGCCAGGCTGGAACTTACTGGCAAGGTTTGAAGTTTCAATATATGAGTTCAGCTGGTCAGCCAAGATCGTTCCAGTGTCTTTGATAGGAATGTTATAAAGGAGAGTTTCCAAGATAATCGATACGCAATCACTCGCTGCAACTGGACTGATTCATACATTGCTAGAATGCTCAGCAGTATCACTTGATTCTCGTATTTTTTTACGATCGCACATTAGCAGAACCCTTTCATTCGCTGAAAACTGTGCAACAGATACTTTTGTTGTATGCTTCAAGACTACTGGAGCGCATGGACCTTTGGATATTAGCCTAGCGGCGTGCTCTTACTTCACGGCCCGTGTTGTGGGTTCGAATCCTCAAGAAGAAATGTTTTATTTTCTATTTCCTTTTTATTACAGTTTTCAGACAAATAGAAATGAAAGATTTGAACATATTTATAAGTTCACGAGTTTTAGCGGCAGATAATTGTGCAGTTTCTCTTGAATTTTCTTAAACGGCAACTGCTGTATAAAAATCATTGCCATATTAAAAAAGTGTAAATACGCTCAGTTTCAAGTACTTACGCTGTCCAAAGCAAGCTCTTACCTTTGGACATTGTAGCCGCCATTGTAGTAGAACAATTCACCTGGTCCTGGATGCTTGGGTGAAGGCATAACTTTATATCCTGCAGCCTCTAACTGACCACCGAACGACTTGTCCCCACGTATTAGTTCGTCGAGGGTCAATCCAGCACGGAAGTAAAGGCTTTTCAGTGAACAATCTACCGCCAGGCGCTCCGAAAGCTTCTTTTGATTGAGTATATTCGCTGACAGCAACATTCCCACGTGAGTGAAGTTGTTATCCCTGTTCTTCAACCAACAAGGAACCATGACTGCTATGCAATCACCCCAAAAGTCTAAATTAATAATGATTACCAAACGGTCTAGTGTACTTTCTAATCACAAAGTAGCATCAATTATGATAGTAATCTCACGTATTTAACCGGCGAGCCATGCGTTGTATCTTCGTTGAAAGCATGTGTTCAGTTTGTGAACTAGGGAATACGCAGCAAGTGATCAATCCGTTCCGCTCAGCTTTAACTTTACCCCAATTAACTTTTCGTTTGTGTGCTGAACGTGAATATCCGTAAGTCCTCTTAGGGCGCTTTACAAAAGAGGTGTTATTATTATCCGTACTGAAATGAGGCAAATGCCATGCAAACCAAATGCAAAGTTTCATGGTCACCCAAGAGCACCTAATTTTATTTATATTTGATGCTCGACGCATGGCCTTAACAGTAGAGCGAGGTCAGACGGATGCACGTAGTACTTCAGGTTAAAAACTTGAAGGCATAGCCAACCTCGGCGAGGTAAAACCCTCTTTATTAATCACCGCAAGCTATCTGTATAGAAGACTTGGTAGCAGGCTGTAAGCACGAACCGAAGGATATTTAAATGCCTTTAGAAATGCCGAACTTGTTTTGCCCAGTGGTTAAGGTGCTCGCCCCACCAAGGTCTGGCGGAGGTCGTGGGCTCGAGCCCCATGGCATATGTGAAGCACCTGAATAGAGACTAAGTTATCTTGTGGTGCTCTACAAATTAATTACACTGTCCATGGAGCCTTTCACATGCCGTTTTAAGCTGACGCTAGAGTTTCTGGCATATACAGTAGCACATGGGCAGATGCCAGCTCAAAGCACCGCAACGCAGGCGCATTGAGATAACACTACCTGAAACTAATTTTGTAAGACAGCCGGGAGTGTTAGCATTTGACTTCAGCAGAAAAACGACACATCCGAGACGGAGTCGTAGGAGGTTAATAATATGAACTCAATGATGACTCTTCCAAGAGTGTCCTCCAACAGGTCTGGTTTGGCCCAGTGGTAAGGTGCTCTCCATTAACGAGCAAAGTCAAGGGCTAAGCGTTCTGCGCCATATGTCGAGCGTCTACATAGAGATCACGCTCTCTTGTGGCACTGCGCAAATGCCCCGGGATTCTTCGCTCAGCTCGTATCGACCTTATGCTCCGGTCCTCATGCAGCTAATTTCTGATCCTGGTGGACGAGGTCCTACAGCTACAGCTGAAGATGGGAAGGAGAATAGAGACAGAGGAGGAAGAGATCAGAGAGGCGAGGGAAAGTAGGAGGAAGAGGAGAAGGAAGAGGTGATGGAGGAGCAGGCGGGAAGGAAGAGTTTATTCGGCCTTGTATTGCACATACTGAAACTTGCATAACTATTTATGCTACTGCTCTTGGTTTCTATCAGACAATTACTTGTAACTGCTGCAGCCACTTTCCTTCGATAATGCAACTGCAATACTGTTTCGAAATGTATGTGTTTGAATTGGGACATGGTTTCCAGCGTATGTTGTGAAATCAGTCCATGACTACTCGACTGAACGCGTAAAGAAAAATGGCAATCTGGTTAAGTAGACCTTGGAACAGGAAGGCTGAGCATAATGCTTGAATTTGAACCGTATACATCGATTCGTCGCTCCATTTTTTAAGTCGCATCCTCTTACCTGCCCATGGACGTCGATGAAGAGCGCTGTCCCATTGATGGCATTGATTGCTGAAGCTATGAAAGCGTGGTACTCATTATAAGCCAGCAGCGCCTGCGGGTCTCCGAAGGTAGCCTCTTCTACATGACGATTTGCGTCAAGTCTATCTCTGAATAGGTTATTGAAGATAATGTGAGGCTTCTTTCCGACACCTGCATTGAGATAAGTAACACGGTGTACGGAAATTATCTGGAACATTTAAATGAAATTGTTCGACTAGTCACCGTGAGCTGAACCAGAGACTCGGAGCGGTTACACGCACTGGATAAGCAAAAATATCAAAAATCAAAATGCACCTATGACTGCATCATTACGATGCTCGCTAGCAGCCTTTTGCTGATCTGTATAGACTGAAACTAGCCGGCCAGCAGAATGGGTAGACAGCACAAGTACCGAGCTATTTGCTCACCGGTAGCCGAATAGTGTGAGGAACATGCAAATAGGTCGCACCTGTCCATCGTAACCAGCAAGGTCTTGCACAGATGCAATGGCATTTCCCTAGTAGCTGTTGCATGTTGGCAGAAATATACAGGTACACGATTACGTGTACTTCTCTATGAATCCGTACACAGACTAAATAAAATGCACATGTTGATATTCAATGTTGTAAGGAGGTTTATATTCTATATATTGTAATTTGTATATATATATATATATATATATATATATAATTCATATATAATTCACGTGTAATGGGTAGTAAAACAACTCGGTGGTGGTACATTCAGGAGGAAAGGCGAAAGCGACCAATAGAAATAGAAAAATATATTTAGCTACAACGCTGAATCAGTGGATACGGAGCAGAAACTTGCTACGAAACGAGAAAGAGTGCCGCAAGTACGTCAACAGTAAAGTAGCAATTATATCAGCGATGTCAGTAGCGAGACATTGTTGCCAGAAATATCTGGCACAGATCGAAGAAAAATAGTGTTCGGTTCACAAAGTCTAGCTTATTGCGAGCGTGTAGAGGGAAATTGAGTAATTGTGTGGCCGTAATTAGGCTTGACGTTATTGAGGCACCCGTAGGTTGCCGGCTCGCCCAAGGATACGTAGGCCTTCGAGGCTGCCCAGTTGTAGTGCTTAGTGCTAATTGACAAAGGAAATGTCAACTTCCAGCAAGGCTAGACCCGAGATAGCTATACGGGAAGGGGAAGAGTACCACACGAAGTGTGATTCGTCACTTTAACGTGATGGTACCTACATTTGAGGCTATCTAGCACATGGCCGGCGCTTTGTTGCTTGATTGCTTATTGTTTTGCTTTGCTGTCGTATCTTGGAGCAAAAGAATGTCTCACATGATGCTTTCTTAACCTGTCGCATTGTTGGTTGATTTTTTGCTGAATCGTGATTCATATAATATGGGCAAAAACTGTTTGTGATCACTAAGTCCGGAAGTCGCCTTCATTAAGATATTCAATTATCATCTCAAAACAGACACTAAGCTTTAGCGGTGGCTACGATCTATGCATGATCAGGTTGTCTCGGCGGTAACCTGATAACAACCATAGCCCTTTAATCTAATTAGAGGCTATGCAGCAGTTTAAACAATTATTGGTTTTCAATCTGTTAGTTCCTGATTTTGGATTCCGTATTTACTCTCGTAGAGAGCGCGCAAACTCACATTCGCTGTGCATTCATACTGTATTGAAAATTATGGGGTTTAAGAAGTCACCGACGTCTGATCGCCACCACAGCCCAGGTCCAAAGTCCAGCAACACCACAAAGACGAGTACGGTACTATATACACGTAGAAAGTGTTTGTAGATGTATCTACTGTGTGCATGTACATACATGTATGCAGTATATTTATATCCGTGTAAGCATGAATGTATATATATATATATATACATACATATATATATACATATATATATATATATATATATATATATACTTACATATATAAAAATGAATATGTGCAAATGCACATACGGTATACATGGGGGATAATTGACACTTGTTGCAGCTAGGAAAGTATTGCTGTCTGTATTTTGCAATAATTGCCCTGAGCATCCTCACGAATGCTGAAAATTACAAGAGGGCCGCTTTAGTGCGCTTTTGAATAGGTCCATATGGTGGATTAACCTTGCACCGTCGCGAAACCATGAGTGAATACTGTTGAGTGACGGTGGAGAGGCTCAGATTACGGAGTAAGAAATGGAGCGAAATCAGGAACATCCTCGGGAGTATTAGGGCGACAGGCAAAGGCGAATCATCTCAGAGTTCAGAGTGCAAGTGCGTAGACGGAGCGATGCAGCCCATACTCAGGTGATTTCCTCGACCTAATTGAACAGGAGATGCGGCGACTTGGCTTACCGTAGATGATCTCCAAAGCTGCCGACATCTCTCGGGCTAGATGCTGCGTATAGCCATCCGACGTCTTGTATTTAGCAGGGCACGCCGTGTAGTTCGGATTCTTACATCCATGCATCCATATGCAATCGTTGTAATCGCTATCAAAGCAGCCTTCAGTACCTCGAACGCCGACGCTTGGCGGTTTCAGCGAGCCGCCATGAGGCACGCTTAGAATGACCTTCAGGTTGCCTAACAAGTTGTTTTTACACTAAGCACCGGACGAGATCGTGGGAATGCTGCAAGCACGCTGCACTGTACGATGTTAAAACGATAGGTGCAGAAATCCAGCATTCTAGCATTTCACAGCAGGATGCCGTGGCTGCGCCGTCACGTGGGGGTCAGCTTATATCGTCAAGGGCTAAAAGTCATTCAAATGCAGCTTGGTAGCAGGCTATTTTAAGTCTCAGGTGTGCAGCCATTATTGTTTACGACAACCGGTCGCGAGTACGTGCCAAGCAACATAGGAGATGCATGCAGTGTTCTTAGTGCATTCATAGATAATCAAATTTAGAACAATATTTGTTCGGCAAGCTTTGAGCTTGATTTGAGACACCTAGTGACTTAAACACGAGATTTTCCAGGTCAATCGACACAGAAGTACAATCGAGCGGTTTAAAAAGGCTATGGGGCATTTGGCCAAGATGTGGAAACCCGGAGGCTTCACCAAAACAGCCTTCACAGTGTCACTGAGTCGATGCAATTCGCACTCGCTTGTTCGCATGGAGATAGTGTTATTTCAAACAAAACTGAATACAGCGGGAGCAGAGCCTGTCGCGTCGCTCGAAATCATGACCTGGTTCGTCGAATTTGAGTACCTGACCGCTGGGGTAAGACCCAGTGGCTTGTATTCTATCAGCCACCTTTAGCAGTACGATCGGGTGGTACCTCTGTTTCCTTTAAGCTGTGTATTTTCACTATTTAATACTCCTAGGGTCACCGTGAAATACCAGCCGCTTGACTTGAATTTTCCTAGAACTAACAGATTCGAGCAAATTTTTTCATGCACAACCAACTCATTCTAATGTTGTTGATGCGTTGCACCATCGTCTATAAAAGGCTGGACGATTGCTAATGAGAGTGTTGCTGGTGAGAGACGAGCAGACGTTAGCATGTAGCATCAGAAATCGCGAGTTCAGCTCCCGACTGAAGGAATCAGAGGTCGCGGGTTCACTTCCCGACTGAACGGTTAATCGGAACTTAATCCGAAAACTCGTCAATATGCATTACTTCTCACCGGGCGCTTCAATAGTCGTGGCACTATACACATCCAGCAGGAGATGCAGTTACAGCTGCATCTTCTAACTTGAAAACCTTGCAAGACGGAGTCGTGCTTCACAACTTTTGGTTTAAGGATGCAAAGCTACGATTCCGTTGCGATCTCACGTGTCTTTTCAAGTGCTCTTGATTTAGCAGCGCTGCAACGAAAACTAGACCGCTTATACGCGAGCCTTTCGGAAAAGAAAAGCAATAGGATGGCGGTGCAGCTGCAGCTGGTTATGGAGGGAGTTTGCCCGCTATGGCTTTTTCCCGCTATATAAATGTGACTAATGAATCTGCTGATATTTGTCTGTTTTAGCATATCATCAGTCCTCTGCACACAATTTGGCTGTCCTGTTCCAAAGTGACCTTTCATTAGACGACCATATCAGTTTAACAGCCAAATCTGCCTACTTTCTGCCACAAAATTATAAAAACAATAGGCGAATGAAAATTTGTGGGATACCACAGCCAAGATGGTCCGTGGATATGAGACGTCCTGTCTTGAGTTTCGTAGTTCAGTAGTCGCAGGTCTTTCGGCCCGTGCAATAGGACAATTACAGCAGGTTCAAAACTGCAGCTAGGCTTGCCTGTCATGAACGTCACAATTGCTACGTTACATTACATCCCACCAACCAGCATTAGCTCCCCATCAAGCCACGGCTCTATTGACTTCAAAGTTGCATTCCTTCCTTGCAGGTCCCTGTATGCTCCTGCAGTGGAATACCTATGCGAACTATTTCTCAATCAGGTGGGCGTCGTGCTCCCTCTAGCTAACCTCAAATCCTTTGGAGACCGTGCCTATTGTCCGGACGCTACCAACGCTTGGAGCACACTCCGGACTGAGGTGGTGGCATCCCCTTACTTGACTACATGTTAAGATAATTTGGAAACGCCAATGTTCCTGACAGAATTTGCTGTGCCGGCGTGAATTGTCCTTTGCTTGATAACTCGTGCTGAGAATGTAGTCACTAACACGTAGACGTGCCAAACTCAAGGCCCAAGAGGTAAGATGCTCGATATTCACAACAGAAGTCGTCGATTGGAATCCTGCAGCGGGCGATCCTTTATCGCCAACTGCAAGCGGTGGTGATAGCCATTAAGGCTCTTTTGCTGCTCTACAAATGAGGCTGTTAAATCATCCAATATATATTCTTCCTTTGCAGCATATGTGAAACACCTAGAAAGAGATTGGTTCTCTTAGGACGCTATAAAAATTGGCTGAAATGCCAAAGATTTATTCAAGACCTTCGACTATAGCTCGACAAAGTCGGAAAAAGCTGACGTGGGCAAAGTATGAAAAGCTTTACTGATTATGGTTGGTATTCTACTGTGCCAGCAAAGGGAGGATATTTTTGCATTTTGATTCATTTTACGCTATCCCTCTCGCTGCTCGGATCTTCCAAGGAATGATTCGAAGTTTTTTGCGATCTGATCGTCACACACATTCATTCGGATGCCTTTAGAGAAAAGCGAAAAGCTGACATTAAATCTTTTGCATCTCGATGAAAGCGACTATTTGTTAAGTGTCGATTGTTAAAGCAAATGGGTCACCATGGATAAACTTTCTGCAGCCCGCATGATGAACCCACTGCGACTCTTCAAAGGCTTCTCGATTTTAGAGAAATTGGCCAGTAACGACGGTCAATAGTTCACTAGTACCGATTTCAGAGACTAAAATGCTGCGTTGGCAGTGGCAAATACTGTAACTCGTGTATTAAAACGGAACTCAAGCTGCACTCTCGCGACGATACTGCCCACAGGCCGATGACCCAAGACCCAATGCACCCTCCCGGTCCTCAAGGTAAATACATTAAGCCACTCAATAGCCTTCGCAGGTCACATCAATCGTTATCGAGCAGGCTGGCTGTATGCAAAAACGAACAAGGAGCGGCTCCGGCAATGCGCCTGAGATGCCTGGGTGGAAGGCCACTCCGTCACGGAAACGGCAAAACTAGAGAGGATTCGATAAGCGTTTGGGTGTCCAGCTTCTGCATATTGCCCACATTTCCTCTAAGCAACGGGCTAGAAGAGAATGTTATCCAATCAGCTAATACACCAATGACGAAAGTGTTCAGCGATGGTAAATATCCAACGCCGTTCTTCCCATAACGCGAAACCTGCTTTATCGAGGGATGGACTTGCAATTCCAGCCACATTGCTACATGGTCGTTGGTTGCTTCTTATGAGCATGCATTGGCACTTGTTTGAAGCAATTTCAGTAATTCAACAGTTGCTGGCTGCCAGACAGAGTGGCAGCGACTGTCACGAAGGCACTGCCCGGATCTAGTTCCAGACGAGAAGGTATGTGTCTGACAGGAACGAAGTGAATCCAGGTCGAAGTAGTCGCACATTTTAACTGTTTAACAGCCTCATTTGTATAGCGGCAGAAGAGCCTTAATGGCTATCATTATCGTTTCCGATTGGCAATAATGGATCGCCCACAGTAGGATGCGAACCTACGACCTGGGTCATGAATATCGACCACCTTACCTCTTGGGCTATCGTGGCCGTTAGTCACCGAGGTCTGACCTGCTGGCTTGAGCTCTGCGGCATATGTATTTCGCCAGGATATAGATTAAGTTCTCTTAGGGCGCTATACATATGAAGTAATTTTTGTATCAAACCGACCTCCAGACGTTGGGCCACAGTACCTTCAATCCCTATGCAACATGCCACTGCCAACAGCCAGTTACTACATGCCCACTATTCATCATTAGGCCTGTCACCTGTCACAGACAATTCCCTGGCGACCCAGCCGCAGGATCGGCATGGGACTGGCAGCCACTTGGACAGTGAAGCAGCTACTGAAACTTTGAGGGACAATTGCAATCTTCCACTTCCAACCCTGAGTGGACCCACCGAGAAAAAATTCCTGGATGAGTCAGTCATCGAACTACGCAACTAAAAGGGTCAGGGTCCGTTTTTGAGGTGGCTACGTTGCTTAGACCAGCATACCGAGTAAACTGTTGTTTAGCATGCCTGTGTTGTTGCTGTGCTCGATGTGATGAAGAAAGATGTAGTGAAGCCTGTTCATGCTAAGCGAAGCGGACTATCCCTGCCGGACCCGCTGTAAATAAAGCATTCTCTTATGTCGGCAAACGAGCTTCGTGCTGACTCAACAGCGAGCACTGCCCGAGCAACAGAAAGGCCAGCCGGAGAGGAATAAACAGACTCAAAAGTGAGCATGCAAGCATCTCCAAACTTCCGAGCAATTACACGGTCGGCGATGGACAGGCACCGGTTGGGTGCACTGAGAATCACGCTGCACTAGGGCGGCTACTTCAGTCGCGAGAGATTCAGCGAAGAGCAGCTCGAAAAAGAGCGCAGAAGAGCTATAAATCTCGGAACGACGACACAGCGACTTCGAAGGAGGACCGGTGCTGCTTCCTCAGCACTGCTTCCGCCTGCTTACCCTTGTGATATTCCACGTAGTTATTGGTACCGTACATGATCTGCTGCGAGCGCACCAGAGATATCGCGAGCAGAAGACAGGTGAGCACACCAGTCGGCTCGAAGGTCTGCATCGTGTTCAGGCTTCTCCTGCTGCCAACGGGAAAAGAACAGCTGGTACTACAGTCCAGCCGAGCCACTGTGACGCTACACAGCCTGAACTCGAACCAGCGAAGCCACCAAGCTTGCAATGACTCGCAGCGAGCACGCAATGACTCACAGCGAGCGGTGAATAATTTAGCACCGACCACTGTTTACTGTTTGAGTGCGTTCATATATTTGCACTGGTTCTGGCGCCGGCCTCGATCGCCATTTTGTAGAAGGCGGTATCACCTGACAAGCCGCATTACCGATTGATCGTGCCGATTCTGACTGAGCGAGAGGTAGAATGGTTTACCGTAAACAAAACTAAAATATTATCTGATTTAACAGCCTCCTTTTTATAGCAACAAAAGACCCTTAACGGCTCTTACTAGTGCTTGCAGTAGGCAATCAAAGATTGCCCGCCTCAGGATTCGGACCCACATCCTCAGAATCAATGAGCGAGCACCTTACCTACTGGGCTATCTCGGGACTTAGTCAACGCGAGTCAGTACCGCCTGTAGAGTTATCTATCGTCCACGGTTCTACATGACGCTCGTTGGACTCGGCGTCGTGTCGAAGAAAAATTGGCCGCATTACCTTAACTTGAATCAGCCCGGACTTGCAGAGAAAGCAGATACCGGCGGCGCCAAAGTGGTAGAACTAGAAGGGCTTCTTGGAAAAACACCAGCCCGTAGGAAATATTCCGACCGCAAATCGCCATTATTCTCTGAAACTGCATAGCAAGCAGTAGGGATGCCAATAAGCGATTTCTGAACATTTTATTGCACGAGCAGCTCACTGCCTGAGGACACTTCGCTGAGTTATAGTCGACGCACATTACACGTCTATTACACGTCACTCACGGAAGTACTGGTCACGGAAGACAACACTGCGCCATATTTCCACGTGACGCAAGAGCGCCGCCATCTTGTGGCGTGACGGAGGGAATGACGGACTTTTTCGCTTTAATTAGTGGAGTTAATCTCTTGAATCCTTCCTTACCTAGCTGAAATGCTGCAGCAATTGCAGCCTCCTCGTGCTCTCAGGTCGCAATGGTCAACAAAGTAGGTGTTCCATTCCTTCGCTTGTGGCTGGAGATAGAAACTTTTACTCTGCATGTCCTAGCTTGTGGAAATAATTACCACAATTATTAAGCGACGACCTATATTCTGCTGCTGCTGCTGAATGTGGCATACTCTTTTCAGCCATCCTGAGCTGCAAAGTCAGCGCTACGTCAGCGCTTCGTCGACTGTCCTCCTGACTCAACTATGGTTGTCATGGTTCCCTTTGCTGCATTAAGTGAAATCCGTTGGCTACTGTGTGCGCACCGAAAGCTGCTTAGTCTTTGAGTGTGCTACAGAAAACTCTCGAAGTTTATTCAGCTGCGGTCTGACGTAAAATTTTGCTAGGTTAATCTGATTCTAATGTAATTAGCCAGCAGAAATGGTTTGGCCGAGTCAGACATTGCAGTGGCAGCCCCTCAGGACAAGGCCAAGGACAAGGTCAAGGCCGGCACCCTGAGATAGGGAGACTGAGTATTCGAGACTCGCGGGCGTCGGCTGATTGGAGCTCTAGGCCACACAGCCGTTGGCGGATCGACTTCAAGGTTTTGTCGCTCACTTTTAGGTCACTTCATTCTTTGGCTCCAGCCTATCTCTCAGATCTACTCCCCCACCAGGCCCACCATCGTACCACCCGCTTTTCGGAATCCAACAGTTTACCACTACCTCGTACAAACCTCAAATCCTTTAGAGACCGTGAATTTAGATCGTATGCTCGTAAAGCCTGGAACTCACTCCCGACTTGCGTCACAACATCCCCTGACTTGACCACATTTAAAAGAAACTTAAAACACACCTATTTAGGACAACATTTAGTGGGTTCCTGTGATTCGTCCTTCATGTGCTTGTGCGTGCTGACACTGTGCATGCTGCCACTAACCACACTTGCATGCTGAACCTGTGCATGTCACCCCTGACCATGTTATTCACGTTGTTTATCAAGCATGATATTACTCACCATTCAATCGCGTTTCCCTTTGCAGCAAATGTAAAGCGCGCCTAGAAAGAGATTGAGTTCTCTGAGGGCGCTTTATCAAGTGCATCATTATTAAATTTATTATTATTGGTGGCGGTGAACGTCGTGACCGCTGTTGAACGCCTGTCACAGTCCGCTGGTGTGAAATAGATTTTTACATCATTATGGATATGGAATTGAAATGCTAAGGTGCTATGAGCGAGCGAGCGCTCGTCGTCGCTGCCGTGTTCCTGCTACGGTCGGCATTTCTGGTCGGCATTTCTGCGAGCATTGGTGCAGCACCTGCCAGTCACTAGCCGTACTTAAAGGTTCAGGCTTCGCCGGTAGTCGTCGCGCGTCCGCTGACACTAGCACCGTTGCGAGCGCTGTATTTGGGGCCCTGGGCTCTGGCTGGACGTGGAAGCCGCACAGACGCGCTTGTGGCTGCGCGACGAGACGTATTCGTACCCGTTTGGTGTGCAGATAGGACGTGTTTTACAAAATAATAATAATCAGACGTGTTTTACAAAATGGATTGCTTTTTGCGCGCATATCTGCAAAAAAGAACGCAAGTTGCATCCGGAAAGAATGGAGGCTGCATTTATATACGGCCGGCTGGGGCACGGGCAGGTCGTCCCCAGTGGTAAGGCTCTCATGCTGGACGGACGGAAGTTGTGGGTTCGGGCGCTGCCGGTGGCAACTCTGCATATTACCTTTAACAATAGTCACAATGCAGTTGCATAGCGCCATTACATAATTAAATCACTTTCTAGGCAGTCATCATATGCCGTTAAAGAATCATGTCGATATGGTTCGTGATAGCATGCATGCACACTGTCAACACGCATAAGCAGACAAAGGACAATAGCAGGGACCCACCGGATGCTGCAAGAAACACGTGCTTTTTAATCTCATCATGTAAGGAGGTGTCGCCACCTCAGTCGGGTGCGAATTCCAGGTTCATACGAACGAAAGGCACGGTCTCCAAATGATTTAAGGTTGGGCCGAGGCGCAGCTAAACGACACGAGTCAGAAGAGCAGGTTGTATGATGCCTGGCCTGATTAAAGAGTAGTTTTGAGAGGTAGGGTGGAGCCAGATAATAAAAGATAACTAAAAGTGAGTGACAGAACCTTAACGTCTATACCCTGGTTGATTGGGAGCCAGTGCAGATCTGCGAAAAGCATCATAACGCTGTAACTGCATCGCTCACAACAGACACGCATGACTTCCGAAGTTGCACTATCATAGGCACATGATTGCACAGGCCGGAAGACTTGTAAGAACTGTGTTACAGAAATCGAGACGGGATTTCAAAAATGCATGGACCAACTTGGACGTTGATTCCCTGTCTAAGAAGGCTTGGATTTTTGGATTGCTAAGTAGATGTAAGTAGTCAGACTTGCCGGTGGAGCTGATGTGGTCGTCTAGTGAAAGGTCACTTTGGATAAGGTTTCATGAAAATACTACAAGGCATGTGCTGGTGGTGCCAAATTTGATGGACGGGTTTTCGCTTTCACTGTCATAATAGGTTTGCCAATAACTAGAAATGTGCTTTTATAATAATTCAATATGAAAAAGTTTGCTGCCACCCTTGTGTGGATGTCAGCAATATACGCAGCAAGGGAGTTGACAGAGTTTGACGTGCTCGAGGCTGGGAGGAATATAACAGAGTGTCTTCTGCATAGAAGTGACAGCCTCGATTGCGCTTGGCGATCCCATCGGCAAGGGGGAGAGTGTAAATTATGAAAATAAGTAGAATAAGTACAGACCCTTGGGGTACCCAGTTCTTTAGAGGCTTCTTGAATGATTATCGCCCCCTGACTTCAATACTCTGGAGTCTCCTCCTGACGCCGGTTTGGCCAGGTTGTTAAGGTACTCGGCCCGACCAAGGTCTGGCCGAGGTCGCGATCTCGAGCCCCGTGGCATATGTGGAGCGCCTGAATAGAGAACAAGTTCTCTTAGGGCGCTATACAAAAATTATGTAATTATACTGCAGTGCAGTGCCAGTGATCGCCAGGCGATATGACGAAATCCCACTCTGGAAGCCACTAATGCTCTTCTACCGCCGTCTTGTATCCTTTTTTTTCTAGCTTTTGGTTGGTGATTAGTAATTTATTGGAACATGAGGTTAGCCATCGCAAGAGGTTGCTGTAGCTCTAATCTGGCCGAACCGCGCCTCCTGTTTGAGTGGTTGCAGCCAGTACTTCGGAAATATACAAAACCAAAATTGTCGCACATCTTATCGACCGCCTTATGCTATTCACTCTAGGCCGCAGTGAAAAAAAGACTCTTAGACCTTCAACGAAGGACTAAGATATAAAAGCATATGTACCTGTGTATTTACAAAACTGAGAAGAAGACGAACATCGTGCTCTGCGCACGGACGAGCACTCTTTTGAGGCAATATAAGCTACATATATTTTTTGTACGTATGTGATAGTTGTGTTCTCGCCCGTGCCGAAAGTGTGCTTACGCAGAGGCAGAGCTTTTGTTCCCACGACAGCCAATCGTGGACAGTATAAACAGTGCGGTTGGCCAATGATTGACACGGCACTATTTAATCGTACGAACAGATCCTGCGGCTGGCCGTATGAAGCAAGCGAGATGACGCATGCGACGAAGGACGATGAACTCGCTGCGCTGCCGCCATCTTGGCAGCAGCTGCCGCAGTCATCTTTTTCCCTTCCCGTTCACGCAGCCCTCGCCGATGTCGCCTCTCACCCGTCGAACCTTCTCAGAGGTTCTTGTTCATCTTGTTCCCCGAGGCAGTCAGTTACGTGAATAAAGAGCAAGCCGCTTTCATGCGCCAGCCCTCTTCGCGCTGTTTGTGCGTTGGCAGACGAGGTTTTAGCATGTGTTTTGCTGTCTTTTAGAATACATGTCCACACTTTTCTGGTGACCTCTTTTTGTCCAGGAGACTCCAGGTTCAGAATACCCACACGTTGGTCAAACTAAGGACTCATGCTACTTACAATGAGTGCTGACCTATACCTTAGTTGAAAATATAAAAACCATTGCCGAGTTGTATTTGAAATTCAGCACCAAAATATGTCACTTAAGCGTGAGCTCAATTAAAATTAACTGGTCTTTTCATGTAGGGGTCTCATTTAGATATCTTGCTATATTCTCCCATCTAAGGTAACTGTTCCTTCATTCTCTTGCTCTGACAAGCCAATCTGACAAACTTCCTAAGCAGGCCATTTCATCGGACGACCCACTCCTCTAACTCTGGTTGTTTGATTTTGAATCTGACGAACCTCAAGCCATTTTGAGACTGCCTTCAGTTCGCGTGTTCCCAAAGCTTAGAGTTCAATCTCAACTGACCTCGCACAACATCCCCTGACCTGATGACATTTAGAAATCCACCAGTTTCTGACAGCCTTCGCTATGTCCCTTTCAATCGTCTTTCGTACGCCTGGACGTGCTGAAAGTGTGCATATTATTATTCAAAAAATTGAAATGTCTACTTTCCAGCTTATGTCAAGTCCCCAAAATTTAGTTCACTTGGAATGCTAATTAAATGAGTCATAACAATAATTATATTGATGAAAGCGACCAAAGTGCAGTTTGGCGAGGAAGAAGTACGTCTGACTTTCAGGGGGCCTTAAATCACAACAGAAACGTATTGAACCGTAAGTGCGACTCGGTGACGGATCGTTGGGGTTTACTTCAACTCGCCCCCCCACTTTTGATGCTGCCAATGCGCTGCAGCGGCCCGCTAACGATACTACGTAAACCGACCAAAGAATTTTCCTGCCACTAGACTTAAATTATGGCGCTAACCGTTCAGTCACTGGTTAGTCCATCCTAATTTTATTTGAATAAGTCTATATCAATAAATATCGTATTATTTAACTGCACCAAGCGATTAAGAATAAATGGGCAGCAATTTGTATATCACACTCAAAGATAAGCGGATATTAGTGCAAAATCGGTACCTAACAGCCTCCATCTTATGTAGCAAAGAACGATTAAGAAAAATATTTCAGTCATGAGGACAGAGGTGGAATTTAGATTCACGCTATTCAACTAGCACAGACGTGGCAGCGAAAAACTGCTGTTAATGATGTACGAAGGTGGGTAGCACGAGAAAAGATAACACCGCTGCGCTGCGTAAGAGCTCGAGAGTTGAGATTGACACTCTAGGACCTGAATATCGTTCATATCTATCGCCAGCAGCTTTTAAACGAAAGAAAGAGACAGCTGTTTTAACTTTGTTTGTATCCAATCATCATTCACGATCCACTTTGGCCCTATTTAAAGAGACGCCTAAACAAATTTCAGAGCGTGACTCCAGCACCACGTTCTAGATTTTTCAGTCAGGAGAGCTCGTTTGTATTCAGCGTTCAGTTTTTAGAAAGTCTACCTCTGCACGAAAATAGCCCTCGATACCAGGTGTTTCCGATGACTTCGAAGATTTGACTGATAAGTACCGCTGGGTTTTTGATGGCACAGAAGTGATAGCAGAAGATTTTTTGGGTCCAACCACCTCGTCCGTTGCCGCTTGTTGCGTCCGCCTCGCTAGCCGCACTTGGAGCTGTTCGCACCAGTACTGGCCTCACAGCTGAGCTCTGGGCACCAGCTACTTTCGTCGAGCTCGAGCTAACTCGAGTCCTTGGAGACACACGGCAAATTCTAGAGAAGCTAGCATCTCGAAGAAAATCGAATGAGTCGTAGGCCATAGTGCTATAATGTACGGGTGGACGTGGCGATGACAGCAGAGCACGACAACGATATGGGAACCACCCAACTTAATAAAAAAGAAAGTTCTAGATTGACTATCGTGATTAAATTTTGCTGGGGCGGGTGGGGGGCCGGGCGGGATAGGAGCCCCTCCAGTTGCTGATTAGTCAGACTGCAAGTTTGGTTAGTAAGTCTATGAAATTCAGCCACGTGTCGTCTTTGCTGAAGAGGCTGGAATGGGTTCGGTTTGATCAAGTGATACAGTGCACAATTCTTAATTAGAACCGCAAGTCCCACATTGGCTTTTACTCCTCGATGCATAGCTGAACTACTGCACAAGTTCCTGACTTCTTGTGCCCGCCGGTCCTCTATGTACAATTAAATAGATGTTCCTTTCTTCCAGTTATAAGCCGTTAGCCACGGAATCTTTTTCTCCGTAGGTCCAGGACTGTGGAGCTTTCTTTAACATTTTTTTAGGGTAATGACATCTTATCACCTGCTGCAAATTGTGGGACATACTTTGCAGCTGTCCTGCTCTGCTATATCTGCCATGCTACTCACTTCCTCCACTGTCCTCGTGGCTCAGTCTCGTGGCTCCCAACCTTCCTTTTTGTTGAGATGAAGTCTTTTAGCTACCATTTGCTCTGCGAAAGCAGTTTAGGCTTTCTCTCTCTCTCTCTCTCTCTCTCTCTCTCTCTCTCTCTCTCTCTCTCTCTGCAATGCATGAAGTATCAACTTTCTCTCTCTCTCTCTCTCTCTCTCTCTCTCTCTCTCTCTCTCTCTCTCTCTCTCTCTCTCTCTCTCTCTCTCTCTGAGATGCATGAAGTGTTAACTTTGGAGACGGCTAGCTCAAGATACTGCTATTAATAAATAAATAAATATTTATATACGCTTACGCATCAAAAAGCTTCAGCACCTACCTGCTAATGTATTAGCGTGTGTAGATAGATTGCAGCAAAGTAGTCATAAAGAACTTATTTTTGTCTGTCAATTTTTTTTATACATTTCCTGGTTGGCTAATATCTATAGGTTATGAAGTACAATTACGAATCAAAAAAGCAAAGAGCTGCCGTGACCTGGGAAAAATATGGATCCTTATTATAAGCACACAATAGGCAAGCCAGTGAACTCAATCAGAACTCTCTTCGCAGCGTTGCATAGCTTTCTACAGCTAGAGCAGCGCTCGGATTGCACTAACAGCGTGTCCATTTGTGTGTCCACCTACCGAGGCTCTGAGTATGGCGGCTGGTGATCGGTGCTGACCGGCGCCAACGGCTAGATTTGATTTCCTCTGAGAGCGTCCTTGTCTAGCATTAGCTGAGTACACGTATCTCTAGCAGCTCGGCTCAGTCATATTTATACGCTGGAATTTATTTGCTGAACCGAAAAACAGGCAAGAGCACCGCACCGGACCACCAGGGCATACGTAACTTGGGCTCGTCCACCTGTCGCTTTCGGGCTGTTAGCAACAAGATTGCAGCACCATGGATCGCTCGGTGTTTATCGAAGTGAGATAGGACATGCTTGCTAACGCAGCCTCGGTATTGATGAGCTCAAGACTCGGGCAGCGATGCGCGGAGAGGCTCAAGGCGATAGCGTAGGCAGTTACGCAGAACGTCAACTGGCCAATCAGCGCGTGCCTGAAGCAGCTGGCAGTCGGACGGGCAAGTGCAAGAGTAGATCATGATATCGGCACTGCGTCAACGTAGTCACCTGTCGTAATTGACTTATACTGATAAAAGGTGCAAGCCGCAGCTCAAGACTCTATTAGCGCAGATAATCTTTTCTCGGTCAGAGTCACCTAGTGATGCTCCCAGGAGCCGTCGCTGTACCCAGCGGTGACGCAGGGCTGATAACGGTACCATGATAGCAGATGATCGGAGATCCGACCGAGTAACCTAACATCCTACTTAACGAAGGCTCCAGCAAAGTAAAGTTACGTGTACAGCCTTCTATGAAGGTGAAAACGTAGCCGTCGAGGACCACGGGACTGCAGTGGGTATTAATATTAGGGCTGAAAGTTTAAAAGGTAGCAGGATTAGAAGCCAATACCTCGGGTTCACATTAAGGGACACTACTACGGTCACTTCATCGCGGAGGAGGCTTCTGGGAAATACCGTAGTGGCCTATAATAGACAAAGCTTAGCGAAGATCTCGACTCAAGCAAGCTCATCCTTACGATAAAACCGATGGACCTAATTGCATCAGGACCACTTGCATATTTATTCAAGTCCACGTTAGTCTCGTAAATTATGAGAAAATATTAACTCAGTTTTGGGTAAGCATTTCATATACTTTGCGGTCAATACAAGTTGTATTTGATTTCCCAGCCTATTCATGGAGTTTCAACTCTAAAATCTGACTCTAGAGGCGCAGCCGTCGTGCAGGGGATGTATATGAATGTAGATATCTAGCTTTGTTTCCGTATATTCGAATGTTTCCTAACGGTGAGAACTTGTTGCCAGAGAAAAATCGAGAAGGCGATATGATCCTCGTTTAGCACATAATGGACACGGCAAGACTCGACTGCGAGTTCCTGCACCGTGTCGATCTTCACTTTTCAGCCAGCAAAAGCATCGTGGCCCAGCAACGAATGCGGCTCCAGATTTTAATCAAAGGTTATTGTCTCTAATAGAGACCAGACACTTCTCGTGAGACGTTGCAATGAATGGGTGAACGCGAATCATAATTGAGCGAGTACCGGCCGAGGCGTAGTTTTAAAAATGCAAGTAGAAGTGGGTAAAAATCCTATCGCTGTTTGGGCTATGCTGAACTACTCGTGTCTGTTCAAGTGACAAAATGCTATTGAAAAAATCGATTGCTGACAGGCCAGCCATCAGCCTGAAAGTGCACCTTAGAAGGCTTGCATACACGAAGTAGTATATCATAAGGATTTACGTATCGACATACGTTCGGTCCCGAAAGTAGGTTTCATGTTTTTTCCTGAAACGTGTTTCTGGTAATTATCTCACTTGTTTGTCAGCAGGTTCTCAAGAAAACACAGTTCACCAGCATTCATAATATTTTAGTTTTTTAAGCAAAACTCTTGAAATGGATGGTTTTAAACAAGAGATTAAATCGAGGAGTGAGAACTACCGTGGTAGATTAGAAGAAATTCTAGAGTACAATGCTCGAGACCAGCATCCTTGGGGTGGCTTACTCGAAACACATTGGCCATTAGTTTTGAGCAATGTAAGGATTATCTTTTTTCAGCATAACAAAATGCATTCTCTATCACACACAAAATCGCACAGGTCCTTCACTATAATCTAATTCGGTGAAGGATATGAGACTCTCCGGACTACGCACAGGCAGTCAACTTCGCCTTTCTCCGCACGACACTAACAATTCGTTCGCATACAGGGATTCCTATTTGTAGAGCTTGATACAGTTTGCTCAGAAGCCGCATATCCGAGGTATTTGAAGTATGGCACGAAGATGCTTGATTTTACAACTTTTGAGCTTTAACTAGCGACAGTGGTATGCAAAATAAAGATTGCCCAATTCAGCAGCCTCATGTATGCAATTGCAGAAGAGCCTTAGTGGCTATCATCCAGCCCCTTGCAGTTGGTCATAGAGATTTAACTGTAATGTGATTAGAGCCCACGGCCTCGGCCTAGGCCTAGTGGGAGCACCTTAACCCTAGGTAAAGACTCAGGGGTGGTGAAGGTCTGAGACAAGTGACTTGCAACGATGAGGTTGTAAGTTGGCATCAAAGGCGAAAGTTCATATCTGAAGCAAAGTTCCACACTATTTCAATGCATCCTATAAGGTTGCTACTTTTTATTCAGCGCAGGTAAACTAATCTCTTACTAGTCTGCTTCTGTTGAAGACAATCGTATATTAAGGTTAAAATAATTTGCTGATGCTAGCACATACGTTACGCAGCGCGTTCATTACCAATAGCCCGCCTGGCTTTGCTTCGCATTTGCTGACATAGGAGAGAGAGAGAGAGAGAGAGAGAGAGAGAGAGAGAGAGAGAGAGAGAGAGAGAGACAGACAGACAGACAGACAGACAGACAGACAGACAGACAGACAGACAGACAGACAGACAGACAGACAGAGGGAGAGAGAGAGAGAAAGAAAGAGAGAGAAAGAGAGAGAGAGAGAGAGAGAGAGAGAGAGAGAGAGAGAGAGAGAGAGAGAAAAGAGAGAGAGAGCAGTTTAGTTCTGTTATCGCAAAGTCGTTCAAACGAATAAAACCGCGAAACTGCTGCAGGCCTTAAAAATACAGGTCCAAGAAAGACACGATGACGCGTGCAACGTCAGCAGCGTATCGCTTCCTCACGGGAGCTGAAAACCTCAGTGAAGAGTGAGTCTCAATCTGGATTGCATCCATTAGACCAGTCGAATATCTGCAACCATAGAAAAAAGGCTAACTGATAAGCGAAACTAGCTAAGAAACTGATTGCATTTTGAAGGCAACGATAACAAAACTTGAGGATTTGAAATAATAATCGTTTTGGTCTTCAGTACTATTTATATGAACACGGAAGAAGATACGTTATAACCGTGCTCTGATCCCTTGATGCCTTAAAGCACGTCAAACGCTCTTAACTCTCTTGCATCATGTCTCGTTGACCTCCAAACTTGCATGGCGGCAAACTTCTGAAATTGAATGAGTCTAAAATTGACTTACTAGTTATCGTAAACCTAGTGATATTCAGAAATCAAAAAGTACAACCCTCAAAATGACCTTGGACACCACATCTCCAGTAGCGTATGCACCCAATGTGGGCCTTCTAGTGTAAAGTAACTTTTCATTTGATTACTATATAAACTCTAGTCTAGTCTGCCTATTCCTAGCTACATATTATTAAAAGAAATCCAAGCTGCTTAGATAAGGATACCACAGGCAACCCAGTAAATGCATTTGTGACGTTCCGTATCGACTTCTATAGCTCACTACTTGTTGGTTGCTAGTTTAGTGAGATGAGAAGCTTACAGTGAGTGCAAACTCCCCAGCCGGGCTTGCTTGCCTATCATTAACGTCGTTTACGTCGCAACAGCCATGTTACAGCACTCAGTCACCAACCTTCTCTGGCTTCCCATCGAGCAGCGAATCGAATTCCAAGGTTTTGTCACTAACTTGTAGATCCTGTCATTCCATCCATCCATTCTTGCTCCAGCTGAGCTACCCTAAATACTTCCTAATCAGGCCTCGACACCCGCTGTTCTGACTCAAATCGGTTAGGTTGGTCTCTAACGAGTCTCAAATTCTGTAGAGACGATGCCTTTAGTTCGTATGCTCCCCAAGCCTGGAATTCATTCCCCGCTGACGTCACGACACCCCCTGACTTGGCACTTGAAATGAAGCTAAAAACGCACCTGTTGCTCGCATCACTTGCTAGGTCCATATGCATTGCCCCTGATGAGTGTGCTTATTCATGCTGAAGCTTTGCAGGCTATCACTAAAAAATTGACATGCTTCCTGTAAAGCAAATGTAAAATGCCTAGACAGAATTTGTTTCTCAGGACCCTACAAAATATCTTGTCATTACTATTTTTATTCTTATCCGGTCAGCATCTGCGACTTCATAGCAAAGCTTCGAGCCGCCAGGTCTGACAGTATCACTTATCTGTTGCAAGGGCTATTACCATTACAAGCACCATTGGTGTGGTGCTGGACTTTAGCACAGAAATCTCTACAGCTCGTTCTTAACAGAATGCTATGGGTGGCTGCTAACATGTAGCCCATCTGCATCTTTGAAATATGCATTTTAAGCAGCGCCTTGGTCTTGTTACAATAAGCTGTGAGCGCTCTAGATTGCTGCCGCGAACCGCTACCATTGGCATAGTGTACGCCGGAGCAGTCCATGTCCTGCGCCAGCCTCTGCGATCCGCTTCGAAGTCTGAACTATGGTACTGGTACCTGTCAAAGTCACACATCTGCAAGGACGCGGTCATTACATTCCCTGTCCTAATGGTCAAGGACTTACGTTTAGAAGCCACTAAAGTCGTGTTCGTAGCATTTTACCTTGTCCAAGCCGATCAACCTTATGAGTGGAAAGCTGATGTGACTCGTAGGAATTGTCCTTGTGCAGCCTGATTGAGACTCCAGTCTGGCGGCTTCTTTTCTTTCCACGGTAGTGGCCATAGTACTAGTTGTCATTCCCTATCAGCAAGCCACTTTCGAACCACATTCTAATTCTCAGCCGATTCAAAGTTACTGGGAGTTAAGAAGCAAATTTCTTGTGGCAGATCAGAAATCTCTTGCTCTGAGGTAAATGGAACTTGAAGACCAACTTTCGTTCAATCTGGAAGATAGGAACAATTTTGCATCTCATACTCTCGTCTAACGCTCTAACGCTTCCTCTTGACAACATCCAGTGCGGAGATCGGATTACTCGTTGGCAATAGTTAGATTCTTGATCATTTACATCGGCACCATTGGCGAGCTGCTTTTTTCTGGGCTAATTGAATCGCTTCTTACGTTCGCTATGCCAACGATTGAACAGCCTCCTGGTAAGCATATGAGCAGATACTGTATATTCTTACCGAATCATAGCTGAAACCGAGGCTTTAATTTGTAGCCTTGAACGACGGATCGCATGGTTTCCGTGCTGCCATTCATACCCAAGTACGCACACATATCTTGAGCCTATTGAGTTTTAGAATAGAGAGAGAGAGCGAGAGAGAGAGAGAGAGAGAGAGAGAGAGAGAGAGAGAGAGAGAGAGAGAGAGAGAAAGCGGACAGTTATAAAAAGAGCTGGAATATTACTGTTCATATATAAAGCTGATATCCTCTTCAGCGACGCATTGACCTCAAGAGCTAATAATATGGTGGGCTTTTCGAATCATTGAAGGAGAACCTTTATCACATCCAGCTTTTACCTGGCCCTCGAGGAGGTGAGGTGATCATGTCATTTCTCCAGTGGGCGCTGTTACGATCAGTAGTGTGTGTTAACGAGCGGTGACTACACTTTGGAGAGGTCATGTTTTTGAAAAATACATATCAATTTTGGGCATGGATTATTAGCCTATTGCACACTATATGTCTTCTATTTTACTATTGACCTGTACGTTCAAATTACTTTTGTCAACGCCGAGTGACTTAGCACGAATTATTAAGCGTTAGAGGAAACCATCTCATGGCTGGTTATGTTTACCTGTAAAAATGCATGGTAGATATGGGTGAGTCAGTGACGTATATCTCATTGCTACTATTTGTGGGCTTGAAGTTCTTGTGGATGCCGGAAGGGGAGGGGGCTAAGCATTTTTCCTCAGCAGTCGGATCAGCTTGGCTCATATCTGCGAGAGCCGGTGTCAGGGAGGGGTAATTAGGGCAGGACCAGGCAGGTCCAGGTTCCATCCGCCAGCCCCATCAGAGGGTACTTGAGTATACTGGCCCTATTTTCCACAAGCCACTGTTGCCTCCAAGAAGTGTATGCATTTGAATATATACTTGGACCTAATTAAAGAGCTTACTTTTGGAGCATAAGGTTACCAAACAATGCCAGCAGCTGGCTTAGCGAATGCCGCCATCGTGGTTGTGACCGTCATCAGATATCGCAACAGTTTCGTAAGATCTAGCTTGTAAAATGCAGTCACCGAGCTTTCAGAACCGTTTAAGATACGTACCTCACTGTATTATAGCCACCGTTAAACCACTGGAAGCTTCCCGGGCCAGGTATGGACGGAGAGGGTACCATCCGGTATCCTGCGGCTGAGAGCTGACCTCCAAATGACCGTTGACCTCTGACCATGTCATCGAACGTGAGGTTGCTCTTGAGGTACATATTCTTGATAGATGAGGACTTGTACAAATCATCAGGTATATTCCTTGCATTCAGAACGGCAGAGCCCAGTAGAACTCCAATCTGCGTCGCGTTATTGCTGACTGACTGCAAGCAATTTGCAATCAATACGACTGCCTGTCAGCTTCTTCTGCTGAGTAGCGAAAAGGAGAAAAGAGTGTGACTGGGACACATGCGGCAGGCATACGCGCACAGGTGATGATTAAAGTGCTGTTCTGATAATTACAGGTAGCAGTTACTCATCTAGCACCTGCTGAAATACAAATATTTTGAGGTTTATACCTAGCTCAACAGCTTGGAAATATTTGGAGAGCATTGCTACTACATACTCTTTTTTTTATCTCGTTATGCAAGTAACTTGACGTACGCACGTAATGAATGACGACTAGTTAATCATATCTGGCGGCAGATAAGTCCAACCGAGGTAGACCGAGTCCATTTGTAATTATTAAATAGGTTAGTGCGGCCACCTTTAGACAAGAGTTTTTGGACTCCAGGGCCAGACCGCAAGCGGAACGGTATTCCAAAAAAACTTTCATCAGACCCCCATTGTCGGCCTAAAGCTCCCCAATCTGTGAATAAGGCCTCGTGACCTACCTTTTTATTAGATCCTTTCACACGGCAAAACCAACCACAGAGATTATATTGATGAATTACTAAAAACTAAACGTATGTTTATATATATATATATATATATATATATATCTCTAAAATATTTATATATGCATGTATTAAATACGTACGGGTATGTATGCTGGCAGCCGCATCGCTTTATTACTAATCTATTACCAGAACCGTCGTCGCCATACCTACAAAGGCCATTGTAATAAAAAAAATATGCTTGCAAAAAGGCCCGTAGCCAACGCAGTCCTGCAGCTGGCTGCGTGCTGGCCATGTGGCTTCGAGAGGCGGCTAAGTGGCCGTAGATTCCCTTACGATCGCCCGAACAGCAGTGAGCCGTAGTGTGTTCAGCATCTGATGTAATGTAATGTAATGCAATCCATCTCCATCTAGAACTCCACAAAACCTCTAATACCACGTGGGTATTACGCAGGAGAGTTTTCTATAGTGCACTCACAGTCAAAACGGCTTTCGGTAAGTGTGGTAGCCAAAATACCTCAACTTAAGAGAAAAGAGAAAGTGGGAAGCAGTGCTGATTCAAGTGTGCAGTTCAAGTGCAAGCGATTCAAGTTAAGGCGGCGAGTGGCAAGAAAGTAGCAGCTCAGGACGACTGGAAAGGGATGCGTCGCAGTCTGCAGAAAGATAGTAGATGTGGTTGCGTAAGAAATACGGGCTTGGCTCTCTTGCCGACCTAGCCGGTAGTCTCGCCTAATAGGCTATCGGCAATTTTCGTCTTTGCGATGCGGCTTTGTGAAACGGGTCGTGGTAGAGCTGTTTTATGCAAATCGCCACCGCGTTAAAGCCCAACACGCATATACATGTAAAGATTTATACTTATCAATTAATCACACATTGGTTAACTGTAACGAAAGCTGTTCTAGCACACATGCCTCCAGGTGCAGCAAACAACGCTATGCTATGCGTCTGAGGGCAGGTTTAAGTCTGTGCTATGATGTTAAGTATCCAAATAAACTGGCGATAATCGCGCTGTAGCATGAAATAACTTTGTCTGGTGGGTTCATTCAATCCTGCCTGGTCAGCAGGCGATCTATCAAATAATACAAAACTGATGAGTGGATTTATAGTAGCAGTGTGGAAACGCTGCATAGTTACATTAGAAAGCAAGGCAACTCATGCATCAAGGGAAGACAAACTTTTTGCAACCGAGTGCAGTGGCCAACCTGGCAATAGTTCGGCAGGGAATAAGTAAGCATAGAAGCTCGTAGCGTATAGTGTAGAGCTTGCTGAGCTACGAGAAACAAAAGGAAGCCCACAGCGCGACGGGATAAGCAGCGCGACGGACATGAAAACAAGATTGATCAACGATGAGCTCAATTTATGTCAAGTCGGAATTTTGCAAGCTAAGCTTGGCTTTCATTTTCTCACTACGAACCTGACCATGCACGTCGATGAATAGGCCGCGGTATCCAATAGCTGCCTTCGCGATCTCGATGAATGCGTGGTAGTCCACAAACGCCCGACCTGCTGCCACATCGCCAAAGGTTGCTTCGTCAAGGTTTCGATTGGCATCGAATTTGATTCTGTGCAAGTTGTTTAGGACGACGTGCGGGCGCTTTCCAGGACCTGATCAGCGAAGCAAAACAAACCAAATGCTCAAGTACTCGTCTCCGACGCTGCGGGTGCTTACTGATGAATAAGCTCGCAATGTCTCAGTCTGTGGTCGGAGAGTTCCTTATTGTATTTACTTTTCTAAGGCTAACAACTTCATTTGGTTGAAAAAGGATGCAATTGAATGCGTGAGCCACTAAGACCAGACCAGGTAAAGATCTTCAGAACATGCGTTGTGTTTGCAGTGTCTGTTTAACAAGTATCTTGGTCGCAGTCATTTCACGTTTTCTGCAAGCTGCCGATTCCAACTTTCCGAGATTGATACGACGCAATATTTTGTTTTTTACTCAACAATAGATATGCGACCAAGTGTCGTTATACAACTCAATCGATAGTCCGCTTAGCCATGGATCAGAAAGTGCTTCACAATAATGCGGACACGCCTGGGGAGAGCCGGAAAGCGGTACGCTTTCGCTAGATTGCCTTACTGAAATGCCTCCCTGTTTTTTCTAATTTGCTAAGCGCTTGAAGCAGGTGCAGTCTGGCTGGCTATATTTTAAGATCAGCACTGATACAATCTTTACACGCTCGCAGAGAAGCTATATACAAACAACAGTCTATAGCACAACCTCGCGCTAGTTGAACCGCGCTTGAGCGTACAGAATCTTTGAAAAGTACTGCGAAAATAGCTCGCCACAAAGCGCTGCTAAGCGACTCGCGGCTGAGCAAATATGTGCAGGTAAAAAAAGGCAATACATTCTCTGAGATCTGCAATAATCATAACACTAGTAATAACATAGTAAGCCTTTTGCTTTAGCTAGCCCCCCAAAGACCCGAATCTCTATCCGGGTGCTTTACCGCACGGTGCAAGAGGAGCGATATCCAATAGTTTAAGACAAGCAAGGTTTCATGCTTAGACGAGCATGAAAGAGCATACAAGCATAATTCTTACATAACCTTGTAAAAGTGAAGAATTTATTCAAGGCCGCTGGTTAGAGATCCCTTGTTAGTAACGCGCACTGAATAATGCACAGGTAAGCGCGAAAAAGCACACTGGGAAAAAGAATAGTTCGCTGAAGCGCTGTGACAGGTGAGCGGAACACACGCGTCTTTGAAAGCCAATGCAGATGACGACATAATTCAGAAGCGAGTTCAAGACTTCCGGTCTATACAAACCGTAGGCCTTATCGCCAAATGATTTTCATTTGGTGAAAGAAACGGCGAGACGACGGGAAGCCGCAGAGTGGGCGGTGCGAGAGCATGCTGGGAGGAGCGAGGTTGGAAGGATAGGCTGGTGAGTGTGTGCGTAGTGGTCTGTAGGCCAGAGAGAGGATCCTGAAGTCGAATTGATTCTTGATAGGAAGCTAGTGAAGCTCAGATATTAAATAATGTGAAGTGGCACCTACGCTAGCCGTGGATGACAGAGCTGATGGGCAGCTGAGTTTTGCTATTGATGGGTAGGGGCACAGTTCAGGGTCCAGAATAAAAGGGAGTTTCAGTAATCTAGTCGCGATGTATCAAACGCGTAAACTAGCTAAAAATTTTCAATGCAACTGAAGAGAGCTAATCTCTTTCCAGTCAATTTACTCATGCCTAAAAGCAAAGCATATCAATTTTGTATAACATGTACAATTTCACTTAGCGAAAACACAACAATTATAATTTACAAGGATAAAACAAAGGCTGTAAAAAAGCATTTCTAAAATTCTTTTAAAATCCTCAGTTATATAGGTGAAGAAGAGCCTTTAACTATAATAATCCTGCTTGCTATGACTAATAAGTAGGTATTTGGCTTCTATTTAATGGTCGTCAAGTCAGGGTATGTCTGGATGTCGGTAGTGATTACAGATTTTGGAAGCATGCGATTTATTGGCACGATGATGTCTAAAGGATTTGAGATTGGTTACTGAGAAAACTAAACGAACTGAGTTAGAGGAGCGAGTTGTGCAATGGGAAGTCTAATTTTAGGAGAATTTTGGATTGGTGGAACCGGAACAGCCGAGAATTAGAAGACCTCAATGTTAGTGACACAGCCTCCAATTTGATATGCTGCTTGACGTGTGGCCAGTGCAGACCAGTGAAAAGCGATGCAGCGTGTTACTTTGAGCTACTGTGCATGACCTGCTGCCTGAACCTGCATGGACAGTATCATCGAGAGCCCCGAGGGCAGCTCGGGGCTCTCAGGCATCAAATCGGTTTCAAGATTCTCCGTCTGGCTCACAGGTCGCTTCCTTCACTTGATAGCACTAGCCAGCCTGTCCGACATCCTTGCTCTTCCAGCATACTCAAGCACCACCTGCTCGTCAGTGTCTGGTCATCTCAAAGTTCCTCGGTCTAAATTGAATTGTTTGGCAACCGAACCTTCGAGTCGCATGAACCGAAAGTCTGGAGAGCTCGCTTCTGGCTACGGCGACCACGTGGCTACGGCCTTGCATCTTTTCAGTCTCAGCTCAAGACGCGATTGCTTCGGTCAGATTTTCCTTCGCCCAACCCTGCCCCCCCCCCCGCTCGCGAATTTGTCCTTTGTTGTTCAGGTGTGCTTTGCGTGCATGCCGCCTGCCAATGATTCAGTGAATGCCACTTGCCAGATAGATATCTTAGTAATCGGTAGCTACGAGTGTCTTCTTGTTTGCTTTAGCACGGTGGCACGAGAAAAGTATTTGTCTGGGTTTGCATTCTTGATACTGTGCATGCCACTGGCCCTTGGGTACTCTCTTGCACAGAGCTGAAAAGCGCCTGGTGAGATGGAGGGAACGTTCTCTCTAGGGAGCTATGCAAACGTCGTAATCTTATTAATATCGAATAGAATCTCAAGTAAATGCCATCTCGTAATGTTGCAGTGCAGCGGTTCTCAACTTTCCTAATGCCCAGACCCTTCAATACAGTATTTCATGCTGTGGCGACCCCAACCATAAAATAATTTTTTGCGAAGTGTGGAAATTCGTGTTTTCTGATGGTCTCCTGCGACCCCTGTGAAAAGGTCGTTCGACCCATAAAAGGGTCGCGACCCACAGGTTGAGAACCACTGTTGTAGTGCGATTCGGAATATATATCATGTTGAGCATGAACTAAGGACCTCCAGCGGCTGGCAAGAAACATACTGTACCGATTACAGTGATCGTGGCCGCTTTTCACCGATTCACTCTTAAGCAATAAGCTAAGCACTCTAGCGAACAGAGAGTGCAGCTATTCCGTCGCGAAACTCGGCTGTAGTATAAACTAAAGTGTATCCAATTGCTTGGCCCAGTGGTTAAGGTGCTCGCCCCGACCAACGTCTGGCCGAGGTCGTGGACTCGAGCCCCCAAAGCATATGTGAAGCGCCTTAATAGAGATTAATTACTCTTACGGCGCTATATAAATGAATTGTATATATTTGTTATTGCTTAGGGGTGACAGCGGTGGATGTTCTATTGAGAGTCAAGTTATCGTCCCGAGGCACTCGAAACCCATTCAACCGGTGTTACGGTTTGGAGGAAGCCAGGCTGCGCTACCCGGCTGCGCTGCAGCCAAACTGGGAGCGTAGGTGACGTACGGCATCTCCGGTGGCTCCGTAGAGCAAACGCTGCCTACCGTATATAGCTTCAATAGCATCAGATATTTCCAGAGCCAGATCTCGCGTGTAGGCATCCATAACAGTAGCGGTCGAGCATCTAACCGAGTCCTTTGGCGCACAGTTAGGAGTCCACACGCAGGTCTGGTCATTCTTGCTGTAACACCCTGCATCGTCTCGGTTTCTAAGCGCTGCTGGCTTTAGGTCTCCTCCATGAGGTACGCTGAGAATTAGTTGTATCGTGCCTGCAAAGAGCGCATTCCCGTAAGTTCGTCCGGCCCTCCGATGAGTTATCGCCGCGCATTGACGCAGGCGCAATACACGCACCCTAGCGATACTGGTTGGAATCTAGGCACGATCGTTGGTGCTTGCATTGCTGAGGCTTAGCTGTACCTGGGTGGTATTCCGTGTAGTTTCCCACGCCGTACTGCGGCACTGCTGCGTCGCAGACAGCGAGGGCGAAAAGGAATGCTATTGACTGCCGCATTCCCACACTTCCTGTAGAGCTTCAAGACGGACAAACGGCGGACCGCAGACCTTTACCGGACGCCAGCCGCGGTGTCTATGCCGCTCATCGCCGAAGGTGTGCGACAGATTCCGTCGTCGCATCTGGCTAAACAAACGCAGCCGCTTATCTCGTGATAATCGAGAGGCCGTATATCTACGTATAATGTCCATGCGCAGAGAGCAAGACTGTTTACGAGCAGTCTCCTTAATACTGTTTGCAGCGCTTCGACTGACTACAAATTACATTGAAAAGAGAGCCTCCAGTTTGCGGTAATGTTACGTTACTGTGTCTCCGGCGGCTGCAGCGCTAGTGGAGTCTCACGGTGACACGAAGACACGAGCGGGCGAACGTAGGCGGTGAACGAGACTCTCCTTCTTTATTCCCCAGCGGGGTACATAGACGAGCTGGGTGGTGGGCCACATGCTGACGTCAAAGGCTGCTTGGTTCAACCACCCGCTGCAGGCGGGGCGTATACTAGCGGCCGGGATGCAGTAGGCTCACGCAACAGTAGCCACGCCTGTCGCCTGCGGCTCGGGTTGCAACGAATTACCACAATCCACTTAATTAAGCAAAACTCGACCGGAAATCGGGAATGCGAAGCTCGAGTTTCAATTGTATTTTGTAGTAATCTACCATTATCGCATACTCACAAAATTTCAAGCTATTGCTCTCGCGCGTTCGCCTGCAAGCGAGCAGCAAAGACGCTGCTCGCTACGGTCAACCGCCGTAATCCACTTAAATCCGCCGCAAATCCACCGGAAATCGGCTGCACAAAGCTCCAACTTGGATTTAATATTGAACTGCTCTATCATTCAAGTGTGCCCACATAATTAAGTGCCATTTCGCGCGTACTCGTGCAATCAACTGTAATCGACTGCAGCGGCCCGGATTTATACAACTACCCGCCGCAGTCCCGTGCAGCGGAATGCGTGATAACGCATTCGCGAAATCGCAATGGCGGATTTTTATCCTAGGAGTTTTTATCATTCAGGGGTGAAGACCTGCAAAATTTTTATGTTGGGGCAAGACCCACAAAATTTTCAACTAGGCAGGGCTGGATCCGCAATAAATAAAAACTAATAACGCAAAATCATTGTTTTTAATAATAATAATAATTCACTTGATAAAGCGCCCTCAGAGAACTTAATCTCTCTCTAGGCGCTTTACATTTGCTGTAAAGTGAAGTTTTACTCGACACGAACTCGGTGATTGCTGATTGACAAGGGATTAAGACATGATTTCTTCGTTGACGATGATCGTGGGGCGTAGGAATAGGCGGTGACCCAGCTCGTTACCCCACTGTAGGTGGGGCAAATGCCCCGCCTACCCTTACCAGTTGGCTCCGCCACAGCGTGCAGTGGCGCGAAATGTATACACTTGAAAAATGTCGTGGTGTAATGTGAAAACCAAGTTGGAGCTACGAGCAGCCGATTTCTAGTGGATTTGCGGCGGATTGCGGAGGCGGCAAGCGTCTTCGCAGCCCATTTGGATGGGGCGACGCCCGAGAAAAAAGGTTTGCGATTTTTTCGGATACATTATAACGACGGTTTACAGCAATATCAATTCGAAAATCTACCTTCGCACCGCCAATTTTCGGTCAATTTTCACGTAATTCACTTAAGCGGATGGCGGCGAATCGGAGTATGTCGTTGCTCTCGTGGCTGGGCTGAGAGATCAGCTGCACTCAACAGCTAAATTTACGTAGCCAAAAAACAGCTTGGAAACTGTCACTTCCGCTTGTATATGCTAATATTTTGAACGCCATACCTTGGGGCTAAGTTTTGTACCTACTGGCTTTGCATAGTCTGCAGCACGGCCGTTCGACCGCAGTACATTCCCCGTCAGCAGACATTGGTGTCAGCTGTGGCTATTCTAAAAACTTACGCAGCGAAAACTACTCTCCTCCTTCCAACTATGACACATCCCTTTCAGCATCTCGAGGTGTTACTGCCATGCTTTTTCACTACCTCATCTGCCCTCCCGACTCAGCTGTGCTTCTCATTGTCTCTTTGTTGCGTGAGATGAAGTATGTTGGCTACCGAATGTGTACCGAAAGCCGCTTAGGCTTTGAGTGCGCTACAAAAAACGCTCCGGCGTAACACCCATATAATCTTTTTGGCTTTTTTACGTTACAGATTTTCACGTTAAAAACAGATATTGAACCTGTTTACAGTCTGGATATGGAGGGCTTGATAAACTTGGTGGAAACGGCGTTGCACAGTGCTAGCAATGACGGAGAACAGCCGAAGTCGCAAATCAAGCCCGTCTTGCCACCGCGCAGTTTAGATTCGTGAAAAATCCCGGAAGTTTTCCCTAGAGAAGGTCAGCTAAATTCATCGCCTATAAGTAAATTTTGACCTTGCGTGTAAATGGCCTGACAGCACCGCGAACTTGGTGCATGGGTGGATGAGGGGTCGCGCCGCCCGAGCTGCTATCGTAGATGTATCCCCGTCTATAACTCCACAAAGCCATTGGGACTCTGTGGGGGTTACGCGGGAGAGTTCTCTATACCGCATTCAAAGCGTAAGCGGCTTCTGGCTAGTGCACACTGTAGCCAGCGGACTTCACCTCACGCGTCAAAGAGAAATAGAGAAGCATAGCTAAGTCAGGAGGGTAATCGAGGAAGTTGGTAGCATGGAAGTAGCCGCTCGGGATGGCTTTAAAGTATATGCCACAGCTGGCTGCAGGAGAGTACATGCCTTTGCCTTAGGCAGCGGTTCTTAACCTGTGGGTCGCGACCCCTTTGAGGGTCGAACGCCCCTTTCGCAGGGATTGCCTAAGACCATCGTAAAGCACGCATTTCCACATTTTGAAGACAATAATTTAATGGCTGGGGGTCACCCCAACATGAGGAACTTTATAAAAGGGTCGCGGCATTAGGAAGTTTGCGAACAACTGGCCCAAGGTGTAGGGTGAGTAACTGCAGCTTCAGCACATTTATGCAATTGTAGTATTGCAACGGATTAAACAAATAGGAAATGCTACGCGTTAGAAGCCTCAATTTTTCCAATTTCCCATGCTACGCGTTAAAAGCCTCAATCTTTACAATTTCCCGAAGTGTTTGGCCACCTGACGCATGAAGAAAGGAAAATGTTGGCCGCGACGGGGGGGGGAGACCCGGAAGTGCCATGGTAGCCCAAACAGTGAGTCCGCTAACCTTGGTAGCAAGGTTGTGGTGTTGCCCCCCCCCAACGTCGCAGATATGGCCCAAGCGCCTGCACTGACAGACCCTAGCTCAGTTTGTGCTTCGAGCTTGGAGGTTCCACCGAACGTATTCCGGTTCGTGAAGAATGCGCGCAAGTTAGCCTTAGACATAGGTAAGCTGGATTAAGAGCGAACGTTTTGCCGCCCGATTTGCGAGCTTGCCCTAACTGAAAGTGAGCCGTCCGCTCGCGGATGTATGAGGGGAATGTCGGCATAATCTTATTGCGCGCTTTGCCCGGGGTTTGGCTGCTGGAACACGCTTGAATGGTCAATATGAACCGATGCCTCTCAAGCTGAGAGCAGAAGAGCGGAGTCTTATTGGAGAGCACCGTTTGGGGAGAGAGCTGGTCTCGGAAAACGCAGATGTCTTGGCGTCGCTCCCTCCTCGAGCACAATTTCTCAGCTCTCGCGCCCTTGTAGTAATAATTAATTTAAAACTACTAAAATTACTGAAGAGAAGCTTTTTGAGCAGGCTTGCTGCCATACAAGAATGAGAATGCTCGGAAAAAGATTGCCGCGTTGAAGCAAAGAGAGCTGGCTGTCTGTCCTGGAAGTTAGGGACGTATCCAAGCGAAAGTTAGGGACGTATCCAAGTGCAGGTAAAGCTGCGTGGCATCTGCGTAAAAGCACGAGTGCCTAGATTGTGCATGGCTATTAAATCGGCAAGACGGAGAGTGTAAATTGTGAAATGAAGTGGACGATTCGTAGATCTTGTGGATACCCCATGCTTCAACGGCACTCCGGATACAGTTGCCTGATGACGTCGGTGCTGTGCAGCAATCTTCCACTGAGATAGGACCTAAGCCATTGTACTGCAGTACCAGAGGTGCCCAGGAGAGATTATAGGCGCTCAAGATGGACTTAGCTATCAACTGTATCAAAAGCTGTGAGATCCAGTAGAAATAGCCGAGAGACTACATTAGTCAGCATTCTTGAGAAGCTTGGTTTGCACTTGCAACAGTGCTGACTTTATGGAGTAATACGCCGTAAAATCTTACTGGAACTTAAGCACTATGCCTGTAGTTTTGATGTAAGAGTTTAACTGGTCTGTCGCTTCTCGTTCGAGTGTCTCATGTTGGAACAGCAATAAGGAGACTGTGGAAGTTGATAGAGTTCCCCTGATCTATTGTTTTGACCGGTTAGTGAGTGGCCCAGAAGTAGACACCCTGAAGGATGCAGGGAGAATAAATGAGGCTATAGACAAATTTATTGTGTTAGTTATGCAAGGCATCAGCAAGTCAATCCATCTCAGCAGAAGAACAGTAGGGTTGGGATCGGCGCAGTCTTCTTAGACTGGGAGATGAACTTCGAGATGACATCAGTAGTGGCAGGCTTGAAGGTGGACATTGAGGTAAAGCAAGGAATAAAAGGTTTAGAGCCCAATTGGGATGATGCTTTGGGGATGGTGCTTTGGTGATAGACTCTCTGACCTTATATCTATCTTGCCGACAAAAAATGCCGGAGAAACGTTCGCTTCATGGCAGGCAGCCTTTGGTCGGTCTGTATTTTATAACTGCTGTTGCCTGTAAGTGCAGCTCGTGCAAGGAAGTTTTTTGAGGACGGCAGTGAGTTGATAGTCCCCAGGGCCCATTCTTATGCAGCAGTCATCACTAGCTCTCGCTCCTCTGCAGGATAGTCAGACGGTAACCATCTTTGAACTGAATTTTTCGTGAATCCAGAGTCGTTGCAAAGGTTTCTGCCTTTTAGAAAGACGTTTCGTGTGCTGTTTGGGATATGTAAGAAATAAAGAAATAAATAAATAAATAAATATATATATATATATAAAGCTTTATATCAATCAACCGTATGTCTAAGCTATCATAAGTCACTGCTTCTACGTGGGGTGCCCCCTGTCGTGCATGAATTTTGCACCCTTCTTGCATGAACACTACCTACAATTACAAGTTATATTTATTTTTCAATATACTGTGAGAGCATGCTACTTTAGTTCCAACGTCGGCTTCTGCATGCTCCTGACTTGGGCAGTGACTTCTTGTGCTCGGTCACGGCTGCAGTCCTATACCAGTAGATTGATAGTGATTGCCTCTTAATAATAATAATAATAATGCACTTGATAAAACACCCTCAGAGAACTCAATCTCTTTCTAGGCACTTCACATTTGCTCTTTTTTGTGATAGATGACCAGGGTAGATTACTTGTGATTAGATTACTCGGCGGCCAGTCGAAGTTTCGTGGTAGTAGTTGTTGTGACGTCCAGTGTACCATCCAGTCAAAATTGTAGATTCTAGCCCGAAGAAATAGCAAAATCCTGAGACCTCGAGCAAGAGTATAATTTATTTACCGAACACTCAAGAAGCTCACCGGGACAAGCTGGCTCCTTGACGGTGTAGGCTCAGTGGGAAGTATTAGAGAATACGAATTTGAGGCTGGAAAGAAGGGCCCCGGAAGCCGTCATATGTCAACATATGCCCATAGCAGACACATAATATGCCACGTAAGCTCTGCTTGAAGTACCCAGGGGTACCAAGTAAACTGAGCTTGTTCCCTCGGTGGGTTTTAAGGCCTGCATTAAACACCACGAGAGTGTCTTACGTATGACAAGCAGTGTTAAGCTTCCACAGAGTGCAGTCGAAAGTACAGTACCCACAGAGTTTGGTCCAACGTACGGCACCTACAGCATCAGCCACTTACTCTGTGTATGAGGTCTGTTTGACGAGGAGTGTCTAACCGATAGGGAAAGTAAGAACTGTGGTCAATGAGGGCTATGAAATTATTGGTTTGGAGACTTGTGGTCAATGAGGGCTATGACATTATTGGTTTGGGGATTTCATTGCTATCATGATGGTCTTTTGCCCACGATTGACGACTAGCCAACGTCCTGTTGCCAATGTCTGTTGTACCCAGATAGCTGCAACAGCAGCCCCAAGCAGGAACGCTGCATCTTCTAATTATCATTCTAGCGACAAGTCGCAGCGCTTGCAGTCCAGGAGAGAATTTCCAATCTCATCTCAATAATGATAAAGAAGTTGTTTCGTAGAAGGCAGCGATGTAATATACCGTAATATAGGGCCGAAAAATCCACAGAAGCTTTTGCTCTTTAGGTTCTAGGCTGTGGAACTCACTTCCACAATTTAAAAAAAACGACATCTCCTGCTGCCAACTCCGGCACATTCATTCAAGCCATCCTGGGCTGCTGTTCCATGCTATTCACTTCCTCCACTGCTCTCCTGATTCAGCTGTGCTTCCCACTTTCTCTTTGTTGCATGAGACGAAGTCTGTTTGCATGCACCGAAAGCAGCTTAGGCTTTGAGTGGGCTATATTGAAAACTCTCTAACGTAACACCCACTAAGTCCTTGTGGCATTACAGACATGCGGATACAGGTATCTAAATACATGCATTCGTAGATGCATGCTCTAGGAATCAGGATGCTATTTAAAAATAATTCAGTGTTATTTGAACTCCTAGCCAACAATGTTTTACTGAAACAGGATTCGCATGAGTTTGTAATGTTGGCGACAGCAGGTGATAAGAATTGTAACAATAATACATTTTTAAAACACCCTCAGAGAATCTGATCTTTTTCTAGACACTTTACATATAATTTTTCGTGTCATGTTCATTAACATAACGCTTAAGTTATAAGCCTAAAAGGCGAGTATAGCAAGACGTATCAGTTGGGTAAGTAGGTAGCAAAGAGGCAGCGAAAAGTGAGCAGGTCTAAAGAGACTGCAGGAGAGCAAACGTGACACTGAGGATGCTGTGAAGGATGCTGAGAGCTCAAGCCTCGAGCCAGGTATTACTCCGGCAAGGTAACACATGGGTTTCACAACTGAAGAATTGCCACGAAGGCGCTGGTACTTGCAACTGCTTTGGTTTGGTTGCTAGGTGGAGGGGACCGTGCAAATTTAACCTGGATTGCTGGTTTTTGTGAGCTACCTTCTGGCTCCGGTGTAGCCGCTATTTTCTAACGATATTTTGTGCACAGTTAGAGCACTGCAAAGTAAGATATCCTGGTTTCGCAAAGTGCTGCCCTTTATTAAAATGCATCACATTTACTGTATCACGTACAGTTTTCTCTTCGTAGGAATCGCAGGGTTTGAAGGGTGCTATTTTTCGCACGACCAGCCGCTGGTCACACGTGATTCGATACGATGCAAGAAATCGATGCTTCGATATAACGAAAACCAGAACGTGTTTTCTGATGAAAGTAATCGAATAATTCTTTTAAGCATTTTCTTTGGTCTTGACTTGCCAAGTATACCAAAGGCATACCCTCAATTAAACCTCCATGATGTAACTTTGTCAGTCATATTTTAATGCATATGGATATGGCTTGGTTTTGGTGTTCCAGACTTAAACTCACACTCAAGTATTTACGAGGTGCATAAGAAACCATTTACTTACTGACTATTCGCCATCCGAGGTTTCTCTTTGGTGTGAGTTGAATTTTGCATAAACTCGATTGTTTACCTTCAAATCGGATTCCGTGTCATTTGACTGCTTGAGGATAACTGCCAGAACCAAATCATCGTGCTTGCAGTCCGAAATGACAGTTGCCTTTAAAAATGGTAGCACTTGTATTTTAACTTGCAATCTGGTTATCTTACTGGCAAACCAAACGACTCACGGTTTTAGTCACACACGTGTGTGAGAAACAGCTGTTATTTTTGCACTTCCTGACCGAACCGATGTGTGCATGATTGTGCGTGCATTCGCGCGGGCTTGTGTATTAAGCTGAATTTGTACAGTGATTCTTGTTTCTGTCCTGCTCCAGTCTTTGGTGCATACGTCACCAAAACTGGAGGTGGTCTAAGACTTGAGCAAGACTGAACGAAGACTCGGAAGCTGGGCATGGTCCTACTTCTTGGCCAATACTGTGGCAAGACTGAACAAACGACCGACCGATCTTAGGCACAGTCAAGGGCACGTGTTTTTCATAGCCTCAAAAAGCATGGCAGATGACTAGATCGGCAAAATCTTCAAAGCGTTCCACGAAAGTTCCTGTTCAGGGGAATCTAGGAACTCGGCATATAGAAATCAGATCATGAGGCGGCAGCGATAAATGCAATCGTGTAAGGTTAAAATTCACCGGAAGATGCATCTCGGAAGGCGATCTCTTACCTCAACAACAGCAATTTGACCAGGAACCTTTTAAAAAAGGTTAGCTGATTCAACAGTCTCATTTTTATATCGGCAGAAGGGCTATCACCACTGCTTGCAATCGTGGACAATGAAGGATCGCCCACTGCAGCACTCAAACTCACGATCTGGGTCGTGACGAGTGAACACCTTACCCAGGGACATCGCTTAGGGAACGGAGCAAGTAGGAGACAAGGCTTAGAGGAAAACTGAGCGTATAAACTGCATTGATGACATACTAGGTAAAGCGGTTGCTTTTTACGACTTCAGTTCCAAGGTCGTGGGTTCAAATCCTGCGGTGGGCGATCCTTTATAGCTGTAAGCGGTGGTGATAGCCGTAAAGGCCCTTCTGTTGGTATGCCAAAGAGGCTGGTAAATCAGCTAGTATTTTGTATAGTTTCTTAAAGACCGAAGGAGAACAGAAGCAAGACTCGTTGAGTAAACTCGGCTTTACCACTCTATTTATCTACACGTTGACAAAACTGCCTACTGAAGCTGGCTGCACTATGTCAAAGGAAAGCTCCACTTTGAGCTCTCTCCAAGCCCTTGGAAGAGGTCGCCGGCAAAGCTGTAAGTGTAGATATGATTCGTAGGAGGATTTCGGAGCATGGCATTTCGAGTCAGCAAATGCATGCCATTAATTAAGGAGTGACCACGAAAAGGCCGTCTGCTGTGGGCACTTCAGCATTTCTACTGTACAGCTAATAACTGCAGCCGTGTTCTATGGATCGACAAAATTAATTTCATGATCAACAGAGATGGCAATCAGAGGACTTTCGTCAGCTGTAGGAAAATTGAAGAGCGCCACTGCTTACAATCTACACTCAGGTGTGGTGGTGGAAGGGCACTCGCGTGGTCGTGTTTTTCGGGTTGTGGTGTGCATCGGAACCTTACACCTCATTAACATAGACGTCGTCAAAAATATTTGTTTGCAGTGGGCTACAGCTCTTATGGGGGTAGGATTTTGTTTAGCTGATGGATAATTACCCTGGACATACTTCTAGGACAACAAAGCAAGTCTTTGCAGACACAGGTGTCCGAGTCCCCAATTGGCCCAAGGCAATCTCCGAATCTCGACCCTGTTGAGCATCCATGAAACAGATTATAACACTCGCTCAGAGCTGAGATCCGTGTCTCGTCGTCTTCCGAGCAACTTTTTGATGGGCTTAAGCTGCTGTTGGACTGCATAACTCCAGATGTTTGCCGAAAGCAGACCGAGTCTATTCCTGGGCAAATACGGGAAGTTATGAAGAATAAGGTCCGGCCAACCTCCTATTGTTATAAGTATCCACCTGTGTGTGTATATCCTTGGTTGTCATTATAGAAAATACTATTACTCCTAATGTGATGGTTTTCAGTTCTAACAGAATAAGATTAAGGGAAATGGCTGCGGGGATAGCAGCTTGATGGCTCTAGCTACCTGTCAGAAATACTCTCCCACCAGGCTAGGCATCGTACCACCCATTTTTCGGATTTAAATCGCTTTGCTGTGCCTCGAATCAACCTCAAATCCTTTCAAGACCGTGCCTTCAGCTCGTATACTCCCAAAGCACCGAACTCACTCCTCACTGACGTCACGACACCCCCTGAGTTGACAATATTTAAAAGAAACTAAAATCATACCTGTTTCTAACAACATTTGCTGGGTCTTTGTGATTTGTCCTTAGTCTGCTTATGCACACTGACACTGCATGTTACCTCTAACCATATGATGCTTGTTGACATTGTACATGTTGCCACTAACCATTTGATCATGCTTCCTTTACAAAATAAGTAAAATGCCTCGAAAGAGATTATGTTCCGCGAGGGCGCTATGCAAATGTATTATTAATACCTGGTGGGCTGCGTAAACACTTATGTATTTAAGTTTATGTAGCCATTTATATGTCTCCACAGCTCTTTTTTAATCAAAAATGTAGTTGGATTGTTTCTTGCATGTAAATGCAACATCGATTTTTGAGCCGTCTCGAACCCCGTCTGCACAAAACCCGTCCACTCTATGCCTGCACACAACTGGATGTCTCAAACCCTGACCGTTCCCGATGAAGGCACGACATCAGTCGGTGAGAAGCAATTTGGGAGGGGGGGGGGGAAGGTTGACCCATTCATCAAATCATACACTACGGTGTTCTGATATCACTGTCAGTCTACCCCTGCTGACCTCATCGCCCAGTTCTTTTCTCAGTCCAAGTTGCAGTCTCCACCTTCTCTTCTCCTTGGTAGATGCCTAGATTTATTTGCTGCTGCTCGGCATAGGCTACCATGACAAATCTGCCCTTGGCCTCATATTTCGGCCCAGCAATTTTTTCAACGTACCTGTTTTCAGGCCACAGTTTAAGAAGTCGACTGTGGAAATCTTAAGTAACTTCTGCCCAGTCTTATTACATTCCTATTAATGGCATGGAACAACTAGTGTTAGATCAGTTAAATTTTTACGTAAACATGTTAAACCTAACGAGTAAGGTCCAGCCAGGTTTTAGAGCAAAGCACTTCACCGAATAAGCAAGCACTCCTGTAAATGTAGAACAACTTTCTCAGGATTAGTGACTTAGGTAGAATCTCTCTTCCAGTTCTGCTATATCTCTCGGCATATCTGTTGATACCATCGATCGCTGGGTCCTTGTTGAGCGCCTATCATCTTGCCCGGGCATAATTGGCATTTCACTGCAGTGTTCTAGGTTCTGAGTGCATAGAAAGAGAATTAGTTCTATTAGTGTGCTACACCAATGTTTTATCATTCTTTTTTACTGCCATTTATATAATTGGACAACTCTGTCTATTTCAAAATCCGTATGAAACTACCAAACAAGTTCACGTAGAATGTTTTTTGGACCTAGTATGTGAAACTGAGGTGGCGGAATGCATTATTTATTTACTACAGATATTGCTTTCTCACATTAAGCTTACCTCCTGTAGCATTTTTGCCTAAATTTTGGGAAACGAATTTTTAAGGTTTTGTCTATTTTCACTAGCCTGGATGTTCCAGGCTAGTGTGTGGTATACGGTCCTACTGCCTGTTTGTTGAGACCTGATCAAGTTGCTGCCCAATGCTGGCCTGTTCGACAGCACTCTTCCCAGTGCAGGCCCAACATTGGGCTATCGCATCCCCTAAATCTCGCTGCTTAAGCTCGAGATTTATTATAGTTTTCGACGAGCTAGATTCCAGGGCTTGCTTGGTGTACGCTTATCAGTACAGCAGTTCACAGTCAGCCTTTCCCAGACTGATTTTGTGCGATTGCTTAGCCGTGATGCCACTACATGATGATAATTTTTGCCCGACGCTTGGGTCGAGAGTTAGCATCTAAGCATTCTGTCTGCTTGCAGACGGCAGCTAAGAGTGCTCGAGTCGTGCCTCATTTAGGAGGAATAGCAGCACCTCAACTGTAGGTAGCACTGTGCTGTGGGCCTAGTGTGGATAGCTATATCTGCCGTGGCGACATTGTTCTGTAATATAGCTTAATATTTGCTCTCTTGCGGTGGTTTTTTGCAATTGAAGTATCCGTTTGTTACTGCCACAAGGCTATACGGTTTAAGGTGTCGTTGTGAGTGTGGCATCGTGCCTATGCCATCTCGTCAGCAAATAAATATTACACAATTGTTTGGCTATCTCCGTGTGCCAACTAATGCTTCGAAATGCTAGTGCTGCATTTTTTAATTCGTCGCATGTCACGGTGGAAAACGTCATGGTACTTTACTGTACCTTTGAAAACGCTCGTTAGCATGACTGACATGATGTGCCTGCTCTCAGTGATTTGTTCTGTGTTTCTGTTTGTTTAATGGCTGCCATGCAACAGTTAGATTTTAATATAATTGCTGTCGTTTAGGGGGATCTCTGGCTAAAATTGCTTACAGTTCCCGCGTCAAAAGGAAAACCAGTCGAGTCACAGAAAATACCTCTGATCAGGTACAGGAAAGGTTCTATTATTGGGACTGCTTTTGTATTCGTGACCGACGCAGCTATACCTTGCATTCGCTAATCGATTTGTATTCGCTTTACAGACTATATATTGCATAACTGAAGAGCAAGAGGAGTTGGAAGTACTGCACTTTGTTAAGTTTGAGACCAAATACATTGAAAGCTGCCTTCGTTTTATATGTCAAAACCTTATTGGTTCCAAGGAATTTATGAATGGGAAAATTATTAAAGTGACAGGAGGAGGAGCATATCAGTACCGAGACCTGATAGCAGCCACACTGGGATGCGAGTAAGTCATGTCACGATCTGATGGCATGTGCATCTTTTGCATACGTGCTCTGTCCAATTGTTGTCTTGCATAGCATCCTTACTCAGTGATCAGCTAGTACATTCCTAAGAGCGGGTCGTCAGTCGTTGGATGTGATATTTATGTGTGCTCGTGTGTGTGTGTGTGTGTGTGTGCTCTTGTGTGCATGTGTAAAAATCCCGACCTGAGTGCCTATGCTTGCCACGACGAACCGGGGCCACAAGTGTACCCTACAGCTACCGGCTTGTAGCAGGACCACCAAAATGAGTGTTTTCAAATGCACGTTACACTAGTACAGCTGAAAGAGGATCGTTCGATCCTAAATGCAGCGCTTGGGGGCACTACTGCATACCGATGGCCCGCCTAGGTGCTTCGGACTGCCGGTTCGTCACTCCTGCACTGGGTCGAAGCAGCGACACACTGCAGCGACACACCGCAGCGACACACTTGGGCTTACAGAGAACGTTACTGCACGAGTTGCATTAGTGGTGGTATAGTGGATGCCCCTACACGGCTGACCAAGCCTAGTGCGCCTATAACCGGACAGGCTCTCGTTGAGTGAGCAAGCTAAGCATTGGCTACATCAGTCAGATGAACTTCAATAATGTTGTGCATCTCTGTCTGTAAAGTCCACAAAACCACTAGCACTGAGTGGGTGTTATGCTTGATTTAGTCAAAACCTAATGGGCTTTTGGGGCTGGTGGTTACTAGAATTGTGATGGCTTGGCACCGATTATGTCATAATCTGTATTTGCATGGTAAACAAGCCTTAGTCTGAAAATCACATATGTTGGGGGCTGTTAAACAAGAGCACGAACATGGAGTTCAAGTTTAAAATCCTTGTCTGCTGACTGGTTAACTCGAAGTGCCCTAATAAATAAACAAGAAGCACTTCGTTTGGAGGCTTTATGGCGCATATCTGCTTCTGCTTTGTTTGTGGGGTTGCATAAGTTCAACAGGCAATATGGTTCAATTAAGTCAATTATACGAATGAATTATAATGAGTTCAGATAAAAATATCAGTGCCATATTAGTATATGCATTCACTGTACTGATGGTCTGCCAAAATATTATTTGCTTAAGTGTTTCCATTGGTCTGTGGTGCTGTGCTGTCAAGAACACTTGTTCTTAGCCCAGGGTAATTTGCTCGCAAACTTACAGCCGAGGTGTTCGGCCCTGAGGCCTTAGAAGGCAATTCTTTATTGCCCACTGCAACTGGGTGATAGCTGCTAAGGTTCTTATGTAGTTGTGTATATGGGCTGCTTAATCAGCCGACCGTTTTATGTTGCTTGGTATGAATACAAACTGTGCGTTTTGGCAATTTGCTATAAGTTGCAATGCACTTTGTTCCAATGCACGTCGTCACACATCTTAAGGCATATAAAATAGAAAGATTTGCTTGTAAGGACTAACTTGGCTTTATTTTGCATTCCCTTTTCCACCGAGCATTTTAAATTGTACCAACACCTACTGTCTTACCACATTGAAACCGCAAGGAGACATGCTAAATACGCCTTTTTAAAGTTTGTCATACAATATATTTTTCTAGTCAGAAGGATAGGATTTAACTGCATTATGTATTCAAAGGGCTGTCCTGGCCATTTTTTTTTTTATTGAATTTGAGGTTTCCGAGACGCCCAAGTTTTTATTTGTGTAGGTGTTCAAATCAAGAGCTGCTCATGGTGCTCATTTATATGCTCATGTGAATCATCTGGCTGCTTTTAAATTGAGGCTGTCCTGTGTGCAGCTTGAATATATCTGCCAATGCATTATTAGAGTTGACAAGGAAGATGAGATGGAGTGCCTTATTAAGGGTTGCAACTTCCTGCTGCACAATATTTCGGATGAGGCTTTTGTCTACCAACGACATGGAGATCCAGAATATAAGTTTCAAGCCACAGAAAATGCAGAGGTGCACCCATATCTGCTTGTCAACATTGGCTCTGGCGTGAGCCTAATTAAGGTGATGTTAGATGTGAGAGCAGTGCATGTATGTTCACAATATACTTACCCATTCATGAATATCTTCTTGTGCGTGTCCTGAAAGTGCGTTTGAACAAACAGTGTAGTACAAAACTTCTGCAAACAACAAACGATTGCTGTTTTTTTTAAGCCACGTCGTTGGCTTTTGGTGCATGTTTCACTGAGATTGGACAATCGTGGCTTTGGGTATGAACCTGTCAATTAGAAGAAGTTGCCAAGTTGGTCAAGTTTTTTTGCAAGCACCGCAAGTATCCTTGGTCGGAAGGTATCGATGTCGGCAGACTGAGCTACTTTCATCAGCAACAACAACGTTAAGTAAGGGCTGACATAAGTATTGGCAAGTGGTTAGCAGCTGACTGCTCTTCGTGCTAGACCGTCTTTTAGGAGGCCTCTTGTACGTGGAGCACTAACACCTAGAGGTAATACAGCTATATAGCTACGGGTCATGACACTCGTGACCCATCCTCGGTTGGAGGCACAGCCAAACGACTTGAGCCGGCTGAGCAGGCACTACGATAGGGAAGTATTACAGATAGGCAGGCTGGAGCAAGAAGAGAATAAAGATACCTAGAAGTGAGTGACTGGACCTTGAAGTTGAAGCACTGCTTAATGATGGTGAGTGAGTGTGTCGGTTGGTGAGAAGTTATGTGATGTGGCAGCCGCAAAGTTCACAATGGATAAGAATTGCTTCCGAATTTGCACACATTTCAAGCTTCTTATTGCATGGGCCGTTAGACTTGCAAGTAGGGGCTTACAGAAATCCAAGCGGGATGTCAAAAGTGCACGGAGCAGCTTTGCTGCTTCGGTAACCTTGTCTGAGCAAGCCCGAATCATGCCATGTTGCCTAGCTGTTATTAGGCCGACTGGGCTGTGGAGCTAGTACAGTAATCAAGCGATTGGTCAGCTTGGAACGAGACTACCGGATTGCTTGACTGAACTTATCTAGCTAACCCCCCACCTGTTTGGTACTTTGCCATAGTCACCCAGCTCCTTAATGCAGGTGTGTGGCATGCCGGCAGGGTTTTCTGCATGATGGTTGCATTCACTTTTTTCGTCCTCGCGTTTGCATACAGCTCTCAGCGCCCCGGCAGCCAAGTCGATAATATCGTTCGTGTGCATCGCTTAAATTAAGAATGAGCAGTCACTGTTCTCGCAGGTGGAGTCGGACAGCAAATATGAACGCATCGGTGGTACGTCCATGGGTGGTGGAACCTTCTGGGGTCTTGGCATGCTGCTCACTGGTGCGAGAACATTTGACGAGCTTCTTCGGCTAGCAGAATCGGGGGATCATCGCCATGTCGACCTACTTGTCAAGGATATATATGGTGGTGCATATGAGATGCTTGGCTTGCCAGAAGATCTGATTGCCAGCAGCATGGGAAAGGCTACTCGTGACACACGTAAGTGTTAATGCTGCCGATTATCACCGAACTTACGAGGATTTTTTCTCACCGTGTGAGTGTTTAGTCTAGCACTTTTGTCTTGCCAGTTTTTGTCAAATGAGTATTCAGAAGTCGGCTATCCACTTAAGTTATCTCACGTTGCTATAAGGAGCAATGCCAAAGGCTTATGCGACATATGGTCATTTTTAGAATTGAAATTTTTCTTCATGGGCTCTAACAAAAGGAATTTTCACAGCGTTTAGTACCGAGAGCCAAGGGGCTTGTGTCCGCTCGTTGATCTGCACTTTTAGCTTGCCAGGCAAAGCTTATGCCGAATGAGGTTAATTCCTCACTTTAGTACTCGACATTCATTATTCTTCAGTGTACACTGGTAGCTTTACCCTTACTTTTACTGATAGCAGCTGCAACTGAGTTTCGCCAGATTACCCAGAATAAGATGGGTATCCAATGGTTTCAGATATGGCTAACTCAAAACACATCAAGTGTAGCCTGTGGGCTGCACAGCGTTGCTTGTTTGCTAATATGTATGATCTTCGGCTGAACTACTACCCAAACGTTAGCTGAATCAGAATGCTGGCCTCCTTGGAATATGAGCATTTGATGCATGAGCGAATGTGTATTTGCTGCCAATCCCTCTGGCAGGTGTGGGTATTTAGTGCCAGCCACTCGTCGGTCAGTTAGTCAGCTGACATGCACTCTTTGGTGTTTTCACCGTACTGCTGTTGCTAGTTAGACATGAGAGGATTTTGTTAGGCGTGCACATTCAGCAATGGCTGCTCACAGAATGAGCTGCCATTGCTTGTCACTGACCATTGCCTGTGGTGAGGCAATTTTAGAGCACATTGCGTCGTGCTTGTGTTTCGATCGTTCATTTCTGTAATGCAGTGCTTCAATTCAAGAAGGAGGACATAATAAAAAGCTTGCTGTTCTTTATCAGCAATGACATCGGTCAGATTGCCTACCTGCATGCACAGCTCCACGGTCTCAAGAGGATATACTTTGGCGGCTATTTCACCAGGGGTCAGCCATTCACAATGCATACCATATCATATGCAATCAACTATTGGTCCAAGGTAGCTAATGTGCAGGCTCGGCTTTATGGCATGGTTGCATCTCATTATCGTACATGATTGCCAGACGTCGTCCATGCTCGCCTCATGCCTTCGTCGAACCAGCGCTTTGCATGCCATCGAACCATTATGTTGCATGCCGTTGATCCTCACCGATATTTGGATGCAGATGCTTGGCTTGAGAGCCACATCGAAAATGCATTCATAGAGAGGCCGAGAGCACAACTTATGTGTATGTGTATGTGCTTGCTGGTCATTTGCCTGCTCCTTGTGAGCCGACTGGTTGTTTAGTTCAGCTTCTCTGCGTGGTCGTCATCCCAGATATTAGCTCTACTTGCTAAGTTTGTCTTCTTTAGTGTTTAATCAATGCCTGGTGCTTGGTAAAACAAGCAAGCTATTTAAACTCACAAGGCAGTGGAGGGCAATAGTGCTTCACAATTTGGAATGCCTTGGACAGGGCCTGCATTGACCTTTACCAGCTGCACAAGCTTTTGTGAAAACAGCTGGGCTCCAAATAGTAGCACTCGATGTCGGAAGCAAGCCTCACTATGAGTGGTGACGGTGGCTATAAGACTGTCGTGGGGCGATCCTAAAAACAGCAGAAATGCTGTGAGGGATCCTTGTGCCATTTCTTTACCAGTAAGATCTGCTCTTAATGTCTGCAGCTTGCTGGTTGCATCGTCGAGGGGCACAGTGCGGCTACCAGCCCTGTCGCCTCGGCCAGCAGAATGGTTAGGTGGCTAAGGTGCAGCTGGGCTAGTGGAAAGTTAATTCGGCCAGCTAAGAGTCGGTTCTGCTGCTGCTGCTGTGGATGCTTTGTGAAGGTTGGGAGGTTAGGGCTGCCTCTTATCGAGATACTAAAATTCACGCTCTGACCCGCAATTCTTGTGTCTTTACGAGGGCTGTGAGGGTGCTTAGGAACCTGCCTCTTGCTGTAAGCATGCAGTGCATGGACCAGTGGTTTAGCTTTAAGAGATGCAGAATACTGCTGCTAGTGCTAGCCGTGCATCACCAGATTTTTCTTTGCTTAATGAAATCCGACTGCAGTCCTGCTTGTAGTTGCTTCACCAGCACTATCCATTGCTACCTATTGCTGCCTAGTGTCGCCACGGGCAATCGCCGTGAGCTTGTCTGTTAAATTCGTACTGCTGCCTACTTAACTCTTGTGACTAATAGTACTAATAGTATCCCTCTTATAGGGCACGATTCAGGCTCTTTTCCTTCGTCACGAAGGCTATTTGGGAGCTATTGGCGCCTTTCTCAAAGGGTCTGAAGAGGATGGTGAGTGCTTTGTTGTGACTCAGTATGAACTGCTGATGATTGTGGGTGTGATGTTGATGCTCCGGAATAACTGAGCTCGATTCCAGTTGGCCTGGATTCTTGTGTGCTAGGATAAACAAAATTATAATGCAATCTATGTCCAAATGTAGGGGTGCATGCAATGCATTGGCCTTGTTGCATTGGACACGGGTTTGTGCTGCACGATCGTGATGCTTGGCCACACATGTGCTCTATTGATGCTACGTTGATTACTGCTGCCAGTCCGTGGTACCTAAAGATACCCGATGTCAAGTGTGGTTGTTGCTTTACCTTCCTATCTCGAGCTTGGTATATACGAATAGCTAGTAGGTTAGAATGTTTATAAGCATCAGTTAGCCACTTGTCTTGCTGCATCCAGTCGTTGGCTACCTCCTAAATGTAATGGTATAAATTCGGAAACCGCCGTGTCTAATGCTAGTCTATGGCAAATAAGCATGTAAATACGTGTGCTTGCAGAAATTGGAGGATGTTCAAAATCTCTTACGTGCGTGCTTGCAGAAATTGGATGATATTCTAACCTTACAGACGTCGTAGAGCAATCTTGAGTCCACAAGTTCAAAAGCCTGACGGTAAAAGTAGGGAAAATATAGCTTCTATTGGTGCTTCACAAACGGATTGAAGTTGATATGTGTTTCAGTACCCCACCCGAGTGGAGAAAGAGGAAGGGGGAGAGAGACAAAGAGAGAGGGAGGTAGAGAGAGGGTGAGAGGGATAGTGAGAGAAAAAGAAAGAGGCAGAGAGACAAGCAGACAATGCATAGGAGGTAGAAAGACAAATAGGCAGAGAGCACAGGAGACTGCGAGACAAGCAGACAGGGTGCAGAAGTGCTAACCCAAAATTGTAAATGTGAAAAATTCCAGCCTCATTGTAATGTTTATCGTGCTGTGACACTTCGAAGGCGTTTTCAGCTGGCAGTTTGCTGATGCTTCTCTCGCTCTGCTCCCGATGCATTCAGTGCTGCATTTTCCTTTCTTGGCATCTAGAATTACCCTGCTTGCTGCATGGAAGTTGTCTGCAGTAGTCCTTATTTGATGATATGGGCAATCTGCATCTGTTGCAGCTCTGCAATATAACACTAATTAACCAGTTTGGCTAAGTACATAATTGGCTGCTCACGCTAAGAGACAGTGGATGCAATCACTATGTATGGTTATGCCCCTGCCATTTTTTTGTAACTTGGGCACAATTGAAACCCCGACTGGGGTTTGTCTTAGATATTGCTGTGTCGACTGTTTAGTGAGCTCTTGCAATTAATTGTTTTCGAACCCAAAACAGAAGGGTCCATGTGCTATGCTGTCCCTACTAGTTCATCATTATTCTCGTTATGCTTGGTACATGCATATTGTAAGTGAGCTATTTTAGCTGCCATCCAACTGGTGGCCGTACGAGTTTGCATCTGAAGTGATAAAACTGGCATTTAGGTTTGATACAAATCCCACGAAGCCAGGTATTTTAAAGCAGCAAGTAGCTTTTATTCCAAAATGGTGCACTGAGACCGATTATGGAGCAGTGAGCCACTTAATATTTTGTTCTTGTTTAGTATTATACTAACTGCTTTGGTCATTAGTACCTTCATGTAATGGAAAGACCTGCATGGGTTTGGAGATCCGTGGGGATATTCTGCCTTTGTTGGCTTTCAGCTATTGTTCATGGACCTGGGCAGTCAAGACAAGTCCACGTGCATGGACATGCTAGGCTGTGCCATCTTGTATGAAAACAGGGTTATTACTTGTGAGCTTTTGCCAATCGTGTGCTTGCTTGATTTCTTACAAGGCAATCAAACAGCAGCCTGCCAGTGCCATGTCTTCTAGCCCCACCCTACAGCCTGCGTTCAGCAGCATGTTTTTCCATCGATATTACTCTGGACATTAAGTAATGATGGGATTTCTCTTCCCACTCGAGCAATTCTTAAAATGTCGCTTTCGAACTGTGGTAAAAAGGCATGTTTTGAACTGATGGTTATTTCTAATAGAAATAGTTACATGATTGCTTAGAGTTGGTTCCATACTGTTATCTGATGTACACATATTTTATTCAGAAACCAGTTTGTACACGTGGGAAGAGAATTATGCTGGAAGTTCGGGTTTGGGCAGCCCTCGATATCAACGTTGGCCTTTGGCTGCACATAATTCGGTAATTATTATCAACTGCTAAGTTCTTTGGCAAACGCTTGTATCTTTTGTGATTTGGTTCACGATTGAAAAAATAGCTATTTGTCTACTGTTCTATGCTAATGTTTATGATTTGTGTGCCATCAAAAAAATTTCTTGTAGCTATTAAGGTGGAACATAAGCAGACTGACAAGCAAGTAATAGCTCACCTTGCACATGTCTGGTAGTATTTCTCAGTTAAAAATATAATTCATTTATATAGCGCCCCAAAAGAACTTAATCTCTATTCAGGCGCTTCACATATGCCTTGGGGCTCAAGCCCACGACCTCAGTCAGACCTCGGTCGGAGTGAGCACCTTAACCGCTAGACCAAACCAGCTCGGCAGTTACAGCAATGTGCCTAGCATTAGGTTAGGAACAGTAAGTTTGCATCAGCAAATATGTGTAATGGGTTGGAGTATTGTTAAGATTCATTGTTTTACACATGTATCTATCATTAACCTGCAGTGGTGATGAGGCCGTGAAAACATAGTAACTCCATCGATGCAACCACCGTAACACACATCTTTTGGGGAGGGCATCGTTATCATCCGAAAAACCTCAGAACAATGCTAAGATGATTTCATTCCAAGCCTACGTACCTCTCCTACCCTGGTTACTACGTTCATCACTTGATTACTGCACTAAGCTGAGAGCTCGTTGGTCACAGATTCTGGATATGCCGATAAGTCATAATCTGCAACTTCACATCTCGGAGAGACAGAACGAGTCATGGCTTGCCATAATTCTGTCTGTGGTTCTATGCCACGTCCTCCACTTTTGCATGTCAGCTCGATGGAACTTTAGGCTAACTCTTTGATAGAAATCCTTCTGAGTCCACGTGCCTCATGCTTGTCTTCATAGTTTGATCAATGGAGTGGCTGGTAGAGCTCGTAAGCCTTAAAAGATAGATGTAGTGAAAAGGCTCCAACGAGCCATTATGTGCATTTCTGCCGATGAACACTGTGAGCTGATTCAAACTTTTTTGGTTTTGGCTGTCGGCAAACACAGACACCAGGCTGGGCATTAGTTGTGATACACATAGAAATCAGCCGATTCTTGCAACATACAGAGGCTGGCGTACCCACAGTAAAATGGCTGGTCACCAGTCGGCATACAGCCCAGCGTTCCATCACCATGAATGTGGCACTTGCCTTTCAGTCTTGGTTTGCATTGATGCACATTTTTTGCAGAAAGCTGCCTGGTGACATTAGCCTGCTTACATGATTGCACAACGCATGCAGAACAAGGCCGAGTTGAATTTCATGTCCACTGTCGAAGCAGAAGGTTTTCTCTACATTGGGTGATCCAAGTTCTACGAATGATTGCACAAGGCTTTTGCAGGGACTGGTAGACACGTTACTTAATGCACGATATGTGCTTCCTTAGATTGATTTGCAGTTCTGTAAATGACTTTGTGTTTTGCTTTCAGTTTGAAGCCTTCGAGGTCAGCCGACATGGTGGAACCCTTGTGCCCTGCCCCTTGCTGCACGATCTGTCTTCATATCGTCCCGATACAGTAGATCTCACAGAAGATACAGCTGCCCGAAAGTATTGGCTGCAATGCTTTCGGGATGCTTTGAGTCAGGTGAGTCTGATGCAAGACCCGACTCGTTTGTTCAGACTTCAGACAGGCTGCTTGTATGCATGCTTAACGTGTCACCATGTATGAACATAAATAAGCATGCCATATGTATCGAAATCTAGTAAGTGAACGGGTTATCACTATTTGCTTTAGTGGATTGGCGCATTTATAAGCAATCGAATGCCTGTATGATTTATAAGCAATCGACATGCTAAGTGCTTTGTGAACGTTTTGTCAGTATCAGACTTTTCCAAAGTTTCTCTATTACAGTTTGTTCACCTTGCCATAGAGAGCAGCACTGACACAGATACAGCTCAAAGCCGAGCCAAGGCATTCGAAAAAGAGTATGTCAGCATGCTTGATGTACTACACGAGAACCCAACGTAAGCTGTCAGCTCGTATTGTGGCTGCTGTTCTAACGAGAATGTGCAATAAACCTCTAGTAATAAACGACCTTATTTCTGAAAATGGTATCGACCTGCTCGCCCTAACTGAAACTTGGCTGAAATCGATAAACTGCCCGACAATTAAAGACGCTACTCCATCTGGTTTCACGTTCTTTCACACCCCTAGATCAATCAAAACTGGAGGTGGAGTTGCTATGATCGTGCGCTCAAAATTCAACTTCAAGCCATTTGCGGTACCCTCGAAGCAGTCTTTTGAATCAATTGTCCTGGTCTCACCCGAAAACAAGCTACCGATAGTGGCAGTAGTCTATCGCCCACCAGGTACCAAATCCTCCTTTATCTCAGATTTCTCTGATCTCATTTCGATTCTGTGTGCAAGAAATCGATCCTTCCTCGTTATGGGTGATTTCAACGTTCACTTTGATAACTTATCTGACGCTTTCAGCACCGAATTTCGTACATTGACAGACTCATTATCTCTTGTGACTCATGTGCATGGCCCTACCCACATCAAGGGTCACACACTCGACCAAAATTTTTCTCATATAACTGCACTTTGTCATCACCAGTTATCACCAAATCCTGCTTATCTGACCACATGCAGATCTCATTCAATCTACAGTGTGTGCCCACATTCTCCTCTAAAATAACATGTGAATCGCGAAACCTCAAGACCCTTGACATCGATGCTGTCCGTGCGAGCATATCTGCTTCACCTTTGCTGCTCAGTCCTCCCTCCGATCTGTCATCACTGGTAGATTGCTACAACACGACACTAGCTGACACGCTCGACGAGTTTGCACCTCTGACAAAGCGCACTGTGCGCCCCCGCCCAGACGGCCTATGGTTTACCACAGACATTAAACTAGCCAAGTCTACTAAACGAAAGCTTGAAAAGGCATACAAAAGATCCGGACTAACTGTCCATCGACAGGCATATGAAGACTACTGTAGGTCGTACCAATCGATCCTAGCAAAGGCTAAGTCTAGCTTCTATAGAAACATTGTTGAATCACAGATGCACAATCCAAAAATGCTGATGTCGACAATAAACCATCTCCTCAACCGTTCCCAGGTTAGCTCCTTACCAGATGATCCTTGTGATGATCTAGCCGATCGCTTCTCTCGATTCTTTGTGCAGAAGATAGACAAGATCAGGGAGTCCATCCCGGCGATGACAACCTTCCCACTAGAATGCTGTTCCTCGGTTCCTGGCTGCGCCTCAATGTCTGCATTTAAACAGGTCACTAGTGATGTAGTCCTAAAGCTCGTATCTCAATCAAAGAAGACAACAAGTCCACTGGACCCTATTCCCACTGTCCTGCTCCTACGTTGCATTGATCTGCTGCTGCCATGCATAACCAACATCATTAATATGTCATTAGCCTCAGGTCAGGTCCCAGCACCTTTCAAAAAAGCTGTAGTCAGGCCACTTCTCAAGAAAGCTACACTAGACCAAGAGAACTTAAGCAACTACCGCCCAGTCTCCCTTCTACCATTCCTGTCAAAGACACTGGAACGGGTCGTGGCAGACCAGCTGAACTCGTATATCGAAACCTCACACCTTGCTAGTAAGTTCCAGTCTGGCTTTAGAGCTAATCACTCCACAGAGTCAGCATTGCTTCGGGTATACAACGACCTACTTAGGAATGCAGACATGGGTAGAGTGTCTCTGCTTGTTTTGCTCGATCTTTCGGCAGCTTTTGATACCATCGATCACGAAGTACTTCTAGAGCGCCTCTCATCTCGCCTGGGCATCACTGGCACTGCTCTGCAGTGGTTCAGGTCCTATCTCAGTGGGAGACTCCAGAGTGTTGACGTGAATGGACAAAGATCATCTGAAGTACCTCTAAAATATGGAGTACCTCAGGGCTCCGTGCTAGGTCCGGTCCTTTTCACCGTTTATACTCTCCCTCTCGCTGATGTGATTGCCAAGTACAATCTAGGCTTTCACTTCTATGCGGATGACACTCAGTTGTACCTTTGCTTTGATCCCTCCCAGCCTTCGAGCACCTCAAATTCTCTCAACTCACTTGCTGCATGCATTGATGACATCCGATCATGGATGGCAGCAAATTTTCTAAAACTAAACGATGATAAAACTAACTTACTAGTTATGGGCAAACCTAGTGTTATTCAGAAATTGGAAAGGCTGACTTTCAAAATTGGCTCTGCCAGCATATCTCCAGTTGAATCAGCTCGAAATCTAGGTGTCATATTTCAAAGCGACCTCTCGTTAGATGACCATATCAGCTCCACAGTCAAATCCACCTATTTTCAGCTTCATAACATTGCTAAAATTCGGGCTTGTTTAGATAAGGATACCACGTCCAAGTTGGTCCATGCATTCGTGACATCTCGTCTCGACTTCTGCAACTCACTGCTTACAGGCCTACCAGCATGTGCGATCAGGCGATTGCAGCTGGTGCAAAACTCTGCAGCCAGGCTTGTCTGTCGTGAGCGTCGCAGTTGCCACATTACTCCACTTCTCGCCGACCTGCACTGGCTACCAGTCAAGCAACGGATTGACTTCAAGGTTTTGTCGCTCACTTTTAGGTCTCTTCATTCTATGGCTCCAGCCTACCTTTCAGATATACTACCCCATCAGGCAAAGCATCGTACCACTCGCTTTTCGGAATCCAACAGTCTAGAAATACCTCGTACAAACCTTAAATCCTTTGGAGACCGTGCATTTAGCTCGTATGCTCCCACAGCCTGGAACTCCCTCCCGACCTGCATCAGAACATCCCCTGACCTGACCACATTTAAAAGAAACTTAAAAACATACCTATTTAGGACAGCATTTAGTGGGTCCTTGTGATTCGTCCTCGATGTGCGTATGCGTGCTGACACTGCATGCTGCCACTAACCACATTTGCATGTTGACCCAGTGCATGTAACCCCTAACCATGTTATTCATTTTGTTTGTTTTTCAAGCATGATTTTACTTACTATTCTGTTGCGTATCACTTTGCAGCAAATGTAAAGCGCCTAGAAAGAGATTAAGTTCTCTGAGGGCGCTTTATCAAGTGCAATATTATTATTATTATTATTATTATCCGTTTGTGGTTTCGTGATAGAACATGCAAAGTCTGCTATCTTTTTTGACTGGTACATGTACGCACCTTCTTGCAGTGCTTTTGGAAGTTTGACTGTACGTAATCTACTTGACATGAGAGAACACTGTATGCGTGATGCCGACTTCACCGATCCCTACCATAAGGTGAGAGAATGGTCTGATTTTCATATTTTCACCTATTCAAACCTTCTGGTTGCAACGATCTTGCGATGCATAGCATCACGATCGTATGGTAGTATTAAGTTGGAGCCTTGATTTTCCTGCCGTCTTTCCTCCCTTGGGTAAACAACTATATAAAATTATATAGTAACTAGTCCATACCGTGAAAAAACACGTGGAAACTCCAACTTTACTTTGGAAGGCAGGTCCGAGTGTGTCCGCTCACCTGACTAGTGAGCATGCTGTAATAATTGCAATCGTGCAGTCTTTTCTCAATGTAGAAAATTCTTTATAGGAGAACAAATGACAAATATTTTTTATCATTAAATTTGAAAAAAAATTATTATTTGTATTAAGTTTCAGCTGTGTGACTGTCAAATGGCTTTCTCTACCTTTCTAATGGGCTTACCTATTGGAACTACTTCCCAATCAGGCCAGGCATCGTTTTACACACTCTCCTGACTCAAGTTGTTTAGCATGTTCCTTTCCATTGGAATTTGACTTTCAACTTTCAACTATGAGAAATGCATTTTGCCATTCTTGTTATTAGCGTGGCCTCTCTCCTCATTGGTCAGTACCAGCCAGGAAGTGGCAAGGCTCTCTTCCATTAGTTAGCTGGCTAGGAAATCGACAGCGACTTCAGTTTATGGACTCACTCATATTCACAATTATTCAGGTTGAGGTAGGGCTTTGTGGAACACCAACAATCTTCTTTCTCACGCGCGATTTGACATGCTCTGGACTAACGGCTAAGGAAAGAAAATGCACTGATGTTTGGTGTTTATTTTTGGAATCAGATATGGAAAGACGTGTCTCCTGAACCAGGAACCCTTTTAAAGTGAGATTTGAAAATGAACGTGTAGTAATTCAATTGCCAGCTCTCTTACTGTTTGTGTGAAGCATGAATGAACATCAAAGCATTGGCACATGGATCAATAGACTATTCAGTTTCTAGGCTTCCCTTTGCAGCAAATGTAAAGCGCCTAGAAAGAGATTAAGTTCTCTGAGGGCGCTTTATCAAGTGCATTATTATTATTATTATTATTATTATTATTTGATCTGAACCTAATTGATGCTTCAGTCAATGGCTCAAGGGCACCAATTACATAATTGATTAAAGCAAACAAGATTATGTCCAATCAACTCTACCAACATCTGAATGGCTTCACAAGTCTACCTATTTTGTTCTGATTATTAGCATTTGCATAATAATAAATGTATTCGAACTCAGCAGATTAAGACACTCGTGGCCACCGGCTGTTAAAAACTATGGCTAGTAACGTTCACTGAAGCGTGCACAGATATGCATGCATAGTACTCTGGAACAAAAAAAGCAAGTTCACTGGCTTAGAGGGAAAGGTGACCGGAACAGATGCCTCTTTAGCTGAGACTTGAAAGGTGCAAGGTCAACGCCAGTTGTGACTGTAGCCGGAAGTGAGTTTCAGACTACTTGTGCTTACTAGCTGAAGGCTCGATCACCAAAGGATTCCAATTTTGTTTGTTGGACGGCAAGATGAGTGAAAACCGAATTCTGAGGTATCCCATACTTTAGGGCTTCCTAGATGACCGGCAGCCATTTAAATCCATACTCTTGACATCAGTCGCTGTGCTAAGACCTGGCCTAGTTTAGCACTACCTGATATTGTCGTGCCCAGTTTAGCACTACCTGATATTGTCAGTGGGATGAGCTCATCTACTCCACTGTCAAATTGGTGTTGTTGGGTAACAATAAGCTTGGTAGTGTTTGAGACTTGTGTTGATGCTCAGGACGCATAGAGTTTTCGAGAGAGAAAAACAAGGAATGCCAATACAATGACCTTCAGATCAATATTGATTGGGATAGGGCCTCTCTGCTAGTTCTCTTAGATCTTTCAGCAGGATTTGACACAACTGACCACCAAATTCACCGTGAGCTAGAATAGGTCATACCTCAGTGAGAGATGTCAGGATGTAGCTTTAAATAACTGGTGGTCATCTACAGAGCCCTTCAAGTATGATGTACTCCAGGATTCGGTCTTTAGCCCCTTCTTTTCACTGTCTACACTCTCCCTCTGGCAGATGAGATCGTCAAACATAATCTTGGCTTTCATTTTAATGCTGACGACAGTCAGCTGCACCTACCCGTTGATCCTGCAAAGCCTTGCTTTGCCTCTGATGCACTTACCTTCCTTTCAGCCTGCGTCGACGACATTCGGCACTTGGATAACCATTAACTTCTGTAGCTTAGCACCGATAACCAACCGAATTTTTACGGGTCAACTCTTCCTTGTCACCTATTGTTGTAAGGGCCAGCCGTCAAGATTGGTTCAGATAGCATCTCTCCGTGACGTCTACGTCCACGTGTAATCTGGGGATGCTGTTCCAAAAAGACGTCATTGGATGAGCTCATTAGCTCATTGTATCCACTGTCAAGTCTTCCCAATTTCAGCTGAGTAACTTTGCCGACATAATGGCTCACTGAGACCAGCATACGACAGCCAAACTAGTACATGCTTTTGAGACATTGCATGCAGATTATTGCAATTCCCATCGTCCAGGACTCCCAGCTTGTATCTTTGATAGTCTGCAACTGGTGCAGAACTCGGCAAATCGTATTGTCGTTCGTCAACAGCATATCTGCTTTGCTACATGACACCACTTCCCTCTGAGCATAACTGCCTCGTAAGATTCATTAGCTCTCTATCAACCATTGCATCGACTTAGAGTCTCTTGCTGGCCTACATGTCGCTTTACTTGCTTGCCCCAGCTTAATTATCCAACTAACCTCATTGCTCCTGTAAAGGTTAGCTGATTCAACAGCCTCATTTAAGTAGCAGCAGAAAGAGCCTTATCGGCTATAACCACTGCTTGCAGTGGTCAATAAAGGATCGCTCACTGCAGGGCTCGAACCCACTACCTGGGTGGTAAAGAGCAAGCGTCTGGGCAAAGACCCAGTGACCCTAATGTGCCCTCTCTCACCATGCAGGCCTCAGCTTTCATTTAGTTTGTCATTCCTGGGACTACATTGGAATCTTTTGTGCGATTGGGCCTTCAGATCGTATGCACCAGAAGTCTGGCACTCCCTACCGGCTTCTGTCGCCACCTGCGGTGCCTTTGCACCATTTAAGTCTACGCTAAAGATAATCTTTTCTGCTTGGCTTTCCTTGTTTTCAGTGAACTTGTCTTTTTTGTTCCCATGCTCTTTGTATGCAAACCTATGCATGGATTCGGTGCATGTCACTGACCCGAACTCCTATTAACCGCTAGCCGTGAGTGTTTTTGTTTGTGCTTTTGCATGCTTGTGCAATCACGACACCTTGCTTCAATTAACTCTTGGTTATTGCTTCTCTTGCATCGAGCTGTAAAGCACCCAGATAACGATTTGGTTATGTTAGGCTCTGCTATAGAAAAGACGTATTGTTAGTATTATTAGTATTGTTATTAAGCTAATGGGTTACATTTCAAAGTCTAGCTGAAGCTTGAGCTGCGGTGAAAGCCAATTCTGATAAATGTCATGGCCAGCTCCAATACTTAGCAATAGTCCTGATGCTGCGTTGGTGCAACGCTACTTCTGTAAACCCTGTTCTTTACCCGGACGTGTTAGTACAACATAGCTTTTTTGCCTTATATATCCGTGTGCTGGTCAATACTGGCAAACTTGAGCGATGCTAGCTTACTTCTAGCTGCTAGTTCTAAGGCCCGAAGGGGCCGTGAAAATGCACGTCTTCGGCACGTTTTTCTTTCACATCGAGCACTTTATTTCTCTTCTGTCTTTTCTAAGTAGTGCTAATTAGCCACGCATACGGCTAGCTCGCTTACTCTTCTTGCATCGATATACAGAAGAAGAAGAGTGAAATACCGAATGAGAAATGCAAATTTGTGCTTTTCACTCTGCCTGGTCAGTTTGGCAAAAGTCGTTGCTCCTTCAGAAACCTTCTGAGATATATCCATCTGAAATGAACATAGATGTCTGACTTCCTTTAGGGAGGGATTTGTTTAGAGCATGGTGTGATTTCAGTCCCTAGGAGTTGAGGGAAATCACTGACCCTGTATCTGAATTAAAAGGTCACACTTGCGCCGATGTCGTATCAGGATGCTTTGCTTGTGCTGGCTCTCTGGCAATGCGATGTTGAAAGTCTTTGGTGGAGGCGGTTATAATAATAATAATAATAATGATGATGCACTTGATAAAGCGCCCTCAGAGAACTTAATCTCTTTCTAGGCGCTTTACATTTGCTGCAAAGGGAAATGCAATTGAATGGTAAGTAAAATCATGCTTGAAAAACAAACAAAATGAATAATATGGTTAGGGGTGACATGCACAGGGTCAGCATGCAAATGTGGTTAGTGGCAGCATGCACACTGTCAGCACGCATAAGCACATCAAGGACGAATCACAGGGGCCCACTAAATGCTGTCCTAAATAGGTGTGTTTTTAAGTTCCTTTTAAATGTGGTCAGGTCAGGAGATGTTCTGACGCAGGTCGGGAGGGAGTTCCAGGTTTTGGGAGCATACGAACTAAATGCACGGTCTCCAAAGGATTTAAGGTTTGTACGAGGTATATGTAGACTGTTGGATTCCGAAAAGCGGGTGGTACGATGCTTGGCCTGATGGGGTAGTAGATCTGAGAGATAGGCTGGAGCCAGAGAATGAAGGGGCCTAAAAGTGAGCGACAAAACCTTGAAGTCAATCCGTTGCTTGACTGGTAGCCAGTGCAGGTCGGCGAGAAGTGGAGTAATGTGGCAACTGCGACGCTCACGACAGACAAGCCTAGCTGTAGAGTTTTGCACCAGCTGCAATCGCCTGATCGCACATGCTGGTAGGCCAGTAAGCAGTGAGTTGCAGAAGTCGAGACGGGATGTCACGAATGCATGGACCAACTTGGACGTGGTATCCTTATCTAAACAAGCCCGAATTTTAGCAATGTTATGAAGCTGAAAATAGGCGGATTTGACTGTGGAGCTGATATGGTCGTCTAACGAGAGGTCGCTTTGGAATATGACACCTAGATTTCGAGCTGATTCGACAGGAGATATGCTGGCAGAGCCAATTTTGAGAGTCAGCCTTTCCAATTTGTGAATCACACTGGGTTTGTCCATAACTAGTAAGTTAGTTTTATCATCGTTTAGTTTTAGAAAATTTGCTGCCATCCATCTGCGGATGTCATCAATTCATGCAGCAAGTGAGTTGAGAGAATTTGAGGTGCTCGAAGGCTGGGAGGGATCAAAGCAAAGGTACAACTGAGTGTCATTCATTACAAGCACCCGCATTCAGAATTCTAGTACAAGTCCTGAAACTGCTTGTGCGTGCTTGTGAATTGCGATTCGTTTGCTGTGCAATCTTTTCGATGAACCTTGTGTACTGCTGCACGCTTCCTACTCCTGTCTGTCTGTGTCCGTGTCTGCTTAGCAAAAGCAAGCAGAGAATGAGGGCAGCCTGCAAGCCTTCAAGGCTCGCATCGACTACCTCGATGAGCTGCCGTGGCATGACGAGCAGCTGGCCCTCGTGCGTGGCCTTCTCGCTGGAAACATATTCGATTGGGGAGCTAAAGAAGTGGCTCACGTCATGAGCACGTCCAACTTCGGCTTCTCTGACGCCATGGATAAATTGCCCGGTAAGTGCGTCATTCTGCCCTGGGTAGCATGGTGGCCACGAGCGAGCAGGAGCAGGAGGTGGCCGGCCCCTGCTCTTGGCCGCTGCCTGTTGCTGTGAGCTCACGTTTTTGTGTCGCTGCTGCCGACGTGGCACTGGAGCCCATAGGCCTGGATGCACTAGATGCGTAGGGGAAGGGGCGTTAAGGTCGCCGAGTTTGTCTCGCGCGACAGAGACCGTTGCAGTTGCCTCGCATTGCTTCAGCTGTCCGATTTCTGCTCTCCCGCAGCTCTCTCTGACTGACAAAATTATTTGTGCTTCGTTGCAGAAAGGCCCTGGCTGGTTGATGCGTGCGATGCCTGGATTAGTCGCATGAAAGTTGGCGAGCCGCACCAGTGTGCTGCAGTCTTCTGCGATAACAGTGGCGCGGACATCGTACTTGGCGTCCTACCATTCGTGCGTAGCCTTCTTAGGCGAGGCACTGAGGTGAGTATGCAAGCCGTCACGGTGATCTCTTTCAAATGTATGCTTTCACATGTATGTTCCTAGCATTCTTTCTTTTTCATATGACGAGCAAATATAGAATTGTTTCCTTCTGGCTTCGTGACATTAGTGGAGGTTTCTGCTGCCGTAACTGCAACTACCGTTTGGCTCATTTGACCCTTTTGGCCCAACCATAATGGGCTTATCGAGTATTCCTGCATTGAACAATAGCATTCGGATCCCTGTGTTTGATCTAGTCTTTGATTTCGGCCTCTGATGTTGTGTGAAATGTATCGACTTACATCGGGAGTTATGCGTCCTGAGTTATGTTTCTTGTTATGTGTTCTGAGTTTGCTCTTTCGTTGTATTTTAGGTGATACTGTGTGCCAATTCAAAGCCTGCACTTAACGATGTAACTTACAGTGAGCTTCAGGTCTTGCTGAAGCGTGTTGCTGCTCAATGTGAAATCATATCCAGAGCTCTGCAAGCAGAGAAGCTTCTCGTCATGGAGACCGGTCATGCTTCCCCGTGCCTTGACCTACGGTATGTATGGTCTGATTCATACTTGTCTGTGTGTGTGTGTGTGTGTGTGTGCGCGCGTGTGCGTGTGCGCGCATGCGCGCTTGTGTTACTTAATTAGAAGACTTACAGTTTTATATCACACACATGTTTGCTATTTGTGTCCGTGCTGCAGTATTCGTTATATGCTTGTTAGTCTTAGTTGCAACCACGACAATTTCTATACTGAGGCAGTATTTTGAGATTTTGAGTAATGTTAGCAGTTTGAAATGACAGAGCATGATTGTCTGCTGGGAGGGGACTTGTTGTGAAATTTTGAATGTGTCAGTCCAAGGCTTGGATGTATTGTCTTCTGATTACCACCTAAGCAACTTAACCACAGCAATGTGAGTCAGAACAAAGTGAGTCAGCTGGTGACTGGTATATCTGAGGGGCTGCCTAAGCAGCTTATCAGACTTACCTACTTTGGTGGTTTTGACCCCAGTTTTTGGAGGATTGGACTAAGTCTCCTTAACTCATGGTAGTTACCTTGTGAGCTCCACCTGGACGCTATCAAGAACCAGTGTTCTCACTTGGCTGCGATGCCATGACAACATTTACGACAAGTTCTGCTAGCTAGTGCTACTATCTCTGAATGCATGTATGCGACGGACGTTAGATTATATGAAGCGACTTTAGATATAAAAGCTATGCATGCACCTGTATGAAGTATGGGTAAGCTTAGATGTGCTTGGTGTGTGTGTGTGTGTGTGTGTTTGTGTGCACACGCACACATGCATGCTTGTGCCCAGCCTAGCTGTAGTGCTGACTGCATATTATCCTAGCAATTGTGAGACTAACAAATGGGATTGCAATCTGCAGCTGCATTGGTGGTTTTTTGTTAGTTCACACCACCCACCGTCACTTTTCTTGGTGGTTCTCACTGAAAGTAGGGAGCCGTGTGGTTATTTATACACACACACACACACACACACACACACACACACACACACACACACACACACACACACACACACACACACACACACACACACACACACACACACACATGCACACATGCACACATACACACATGCACGCATGCATAGTGGTAGCCCGAAAAATCAATGAACTTCAGGAATCAAGACAAAATCTCAAACTTTGCAGAATTTAGTGAAATTAAGATACAAATACCAGAAGTTGATTGTTAAAAGAAAGCAATATTTGCAGTTTATTGGGAGTGCTACAATATCGGTTGGCCTATTGGGTGGCAGAAAACATGCTAAATCAGTGTGTTGAGCCGTTTCAAGCAGTTAAGCAGCAGTTGCTGTCTTCAAAAGTTGGATTTTGGTATTATCATCAGAACATGGCAAAGTAGGACCTATTGGATATTCCAAGTATTCCTCTCTCGAAATTTGCATCTTAACGACTATATGGAGCACTTCTTCAGGAATGGTCAAGATTTTTGAGACGTCCGGTTTTGGGCATTTGCTGGCTAGAAATGGTTTGAGACTGCAAGAATCGGCGGTGCAGTTAGAGCAAGAAACCAAACAGCTCGGTTCCTAATGGAAAAAGAGCTTCTGGAAGATATATAAATCTACTTCTGCAGCAGTCATGGAAACAGTCTTAGATGCCCAAACCATCTGGGGATGCACTAAAGTATGTACTAAAAAGTGTCCATTGGTATAGTGAGCCGAGTTAAATTTAGTATGCGGCCGAGTGAGCTAGGTAAGAGCTAGGTTGAAGTTCTGCCTGAGCTTTACTGGCTCCCTATCGAGCATCGAATCGACTTCAAGATCTCCTCTCTGGCTGGCATGTCGCTTCACTCGCCTGCCGCCTGCACCTGCCTTTTTCCTCCTTGCTCTTCCAGTGTGCTCTCACACCACCCTCTTCTCGGCTTCCAAGCCTCTTGCTGTTCCTCCTGCTACAGTATTGCCTACTCCTGCAAAATTGTTAATTCACGTGAAAACTTAGTTTGGCAAAATTCATAAAACATTGAAGCGTTTGATGTGGGCTCTTGATTCTCGGGATGGACTTTTTGGGCTAGCACTGCATATCAGTTAAACCACATCTGGCACGTTGTCTATGTAATCTGTGATAACCACTTGATTTTGAAAGTTATAGAGAAAACCATCTGTGCTGGCAGTCATTATTCATTTTCCTCTTTTTCTTAGTAATAATGAACACTAATACTATCTTGGGTGGGCTACTGTGTCACTATTTTTTAGCTGGCTGCTTGAATGCCTTCAAGGATACACAGCTAGAAGTAAATTATCTGTATCTCTTCCACATTTGTCTTTCAGTGTAATGTATCGGCTTCGTGTCCTTCTTCTAAAGAAGCTTTCGTGGCTCTTGGTCGAACAGCTGGTGCAACCCAAAGGGGTGCAATCCAAAGTTCTCACTCTGGCCTATGGGGCCTTCTGCTGCGATCTTTCCTATCTAGCTGAGCAGCTGCTCTCGGGTCTTCTTAGGATACTCAATTAGCTGCTACTTTTTTTTCGAATAAACTTTCTCGGCTACAGATGTTTTTTCTCTGCAGATTTTAGGCTGGCTGGCGCTCACTTTCACATTTCATGCACAACTATTTTGTTTGCGCTCCTGCTGCTTTCTAGCACTTAGCTTGCTATTACGTCGTCGAATGGTGTCCTAATTCCTCAAAAATTCTCGTTTTTGTTGTTGTCGTGTTAGATCACCACTATTCTATTGGCTTACAATACTTAAAGGGTTTGAGTGCTCTATAGACACTCCTCTGTAAGACAACCGTGTGTGTGGGCTTGTGGAACTACTAGTCGAGATTCACGGGTACACATATACTTTGGGTATGCAAGTGTGTGTGCCCATCTGTGCACCCATGTGTGTTTTATTTTATTGACTTGTCTGTAGCTTGGCAAAAATAGCAGGTATCGCCCTTTTGTATGACCCTTATCCTCAACGGCAGAAATAAGCAAGTCCCACAAGCAACCGCCCGAAATCTTATAAACCTATTAAGTTATTTGAGTCCTTGCCCTTATATAACCAGATCTTAATAAAAACCTCTTTATTTCACAACCATTAGAAGTTCCGATGCCATTACATAAATATTACATTGGATGCAGTATGTAGTAATCAATTACTTTAACCCCAATCTTAAGAGTGTTGTATTGCTTATAACTCCATAAAGCCATAAAGACGCATGGGCTAAGTTGTTTTACTGTTGTTATTCTATAGAGTTGTGTACATGCTCAGAGTCTAAGCACCTTTCGATTAGCAACCGTCACCCACCAACTTTTTTTTGTACCGCTAGTACTACTCTCCCATCGGCATTGCTGTGCTTCTCAGAAGCAGTCTCGCCTCTGTTTACTTATGGTTTATTAGCAGGATGCAAGCCACGATTGGCTCGTGATCCATATTGTTAATCACGTTGATGCCCTCATGTCATTGCCAGTCATGTCCATGCTCTACTATCCCAAAGGTGGCATCACTTTCAGAGGATTGGCTTGGGCAGAGTAGCGGTGGGGAGCTGTGCATTCTGACCTTACTCTGCTGAGATGCTTTTCTGCAGCTTTATGTTTTGTTACAGGTACATTGACCGTGAGTTGGCGTGCAGAATGGAGCAGAAGGGCGTCGATTTGATTGTCATTGAAGGAATGGGTCGTGCTGTTCACACCAACTACGAAGCACGATTCGTCTGCGAATCGATCAAAGCAGCGGTGCTTAAAAACCTATGGCTGGCCAATAGGTTGGGTGGTGATATGTATAGTGTGGTATTCAAATATGAGGTGCCTATTCGATGAAACTCTGCTGCATCCTACTTCTGCCGAACCAACCAACAGTCTCACTGAAATGGTGATATCAGGCTTGCCATGCAGGCTGTGTGATATTATATTCGATAAATAGGTTTTCAGTATAGCCTTGCATAACTGTCCTTAAATTAAGTATCGTTGTCACTTTTATATCCCAAAACATTCCTATCTTGACACTGGCTCCAGACTTATGTGGAAAAAAGGCAAAACGGACAGAACTGGTTAGAAAGGTTAAAATTGCACTTATCTTGATTGCTCAATTAAAATGCTGAGCTGAAATTGCATTATTTCATATTAAATTGTACTGTTTTTGATCAAGTTTGTATAACTGTTGATATTGCTATTATTCTCACAGTCTGCCTCCTTAATTATTAGTTTATATGAACGATGATATTGCAGGACTTCATAGTCTGAATTTCTTATCTTTCTTTTATGTCAAGGTAGCTGAACATGGCAGCAAACTTTCTCAAATTGAACAGCGATAGAACCAACTTAAGAAAGATGATACTAATAATACATTAGTATAGTGCCCTCAGAGAACTTAATCTCTGTCTTGGCACTTTGCATATCCTATAAAGGAATCATGATCGTATGATAAGTGGTAGCATGCACAGTGTCAACATACATTATATGGTTAGTAGTAACATGTATAGAGTCAGCATAATAACAATAATACATTTGATAAAGCGCCCTCAGAACTCAGTCTCTCTCTAGGCGCTTTACATTTGCTGCAAAGGGAAATGAAATTAAATGGTAAGTAATATCATGCTTGATAAACGAACAAAATGAATAACATGGTTAGGGGTGACATGCACAGGGTCAGCATGCAAGTATGGTTAGTGGCAGCATGCACAGTGTCAGCATGCATAAGCACATAAAGGATTAGTCACAGGGACCCACTAAATGCTGTCATAAACAGGTGCGTTTTTAGTGTCTTTTTTAAATCTGGTTAAGTCAGGAGATGTCGTGACCCAAGTCGGGAGTGAGTTCCCATGCTTTGGGAGCATGCGATCTAAAGGCAGTCTTCAAAGGATTTGAGGTTTGTACGAGGTATAGGTAAATAATTAGATTTCGAACAGCATGTGGTACGATGCTTAGCCTAGTGCGGCAGTAGATCTGATTGGTAGGCTGGAACAAAGAATGAAGGGACCTGAAAGTGAGTGACAAAACCTTGAAGTCGATGCGATGCTTGACTAAGAGCCTGTGCAGGTCGGCGAGGAGTGATGGGATGTGGCAACTGCTAAGCTCACGACAGACAAGCCTAGATTCGGAGTTTTGCCCCAGCTGTAAACGCCTGAGTGCGCAGGCCGGTAGGCCAGTAAGCAGTGAGTTACAGAAGTCAAGACGGGATGTCGCAAATGCATTGACCAATTTAGATGTGGTATCCCTATCTAAAAAAGCCCGAGTTTTAGCAATGTTATGTAGCTGAAAGTAGGCAGACTTGACTGAAGCTAATGTGGTCGTCTAATGAAAGGTCATTTTGGAACATAGACACCTAGATTGGTGAGCCGTGATGGCACACTAGGTAAGGTGGTTGCTTTCATGACCGAGGTCCCGAGGTCGTGGGTTCGATTCCTACGGTGGGCGATCCTTTATCGCCACTGCAAGCGGTGGTGATAGCCGTAAAGGCTCTTCTGTCGCAATACAAAAAGAGGCTGTTTAAGCAGCTAAAAATTTTTTTAGATATCGAGCAGATTCAAAGAGATATGCTCGCTGAGCCGATCGTGAGCATTAGCCTTTCCAATTTCTGAATCCCACGGTTTGCCCATAGCTAGTAAGTTGGTTTTGTCATCATTCTGCGAAAGAAAACTTTGCTAGCTAAGCCCTGTTGTAAATTGAAATTGCCCAGCAACACTACAGGAGCAGATGTGTTCTTTATTGCTTTTGCTCTTATAGGCCTGTTATTCGGGTCATTTGTCAGCTGAAGTCGACCATGCTGGTCTCTCGTTGTCGTTTTACCGAGTTGTTTACCGAGTTCTTAGTTATTGTAGTGTGCACACTGATCGGAAATCGTAAGCGCTCTTGCTGTGAGTGCATAGCTGTAGTCTGCCAAATTCAGTCTCCCGATTTGACTTTTCGTGAAGGCAGAAATCTCTCTTGCTTTGCCCGTCTTTCAGCTGTTGTTAGCTGCTTTACTGCCTCAAAAAATTCAGCCAAATGACGTAATCTAATCTAGCTCTCTGAAAAATATTACTACGCAGACAATAGTGTTTTTCTTCAGCCATTTACGTATGGTTCACACAATAATTAGACATCATTTTAACTGCTTTTTAACTAGGGTAGTCTTTGTCTTCTATAAATTGCTTATCCTGCATAAGGCATAGGGATATCATAAGGCAGTGGGAACTACTTTGTTTAGTTCGAATGTGGGGATTAGATTTGTGCTGAATCTAAGCTAGCTTGGCGTGAGACTTTCCCTTTTTCGGCTAATGCTTAAATTGTTGGGGACACTTGTACACCCGCACGCATGCAGACACGCATGCAAACACACACAAATATATGTGTGTGTGTGTGTGTGTGTGTGTGTTTGGATGTTTTCTGTGTATGCACATTCTGGCTTGATGTGATTTATTGCAAGAGAAAAAACCAACGAATGCCAATACAATGACCTTCCGATCAATGCTGTTTGGGTTAGGGCTTCTGTACTAGTTCTCTTAGATCTTTCCGCAGGATTTGACACAATTCACCACCAGATTTGCCATGAGCTAGAATAGGTCATGCCTCAGTGAGAGATGTCAGGATGTAGTTTTAAATTTCTGGTGGTCATTTACGGAGCCCTTAAAGTATGAGGTACCCCAGGATTCGGTCTTAGGCCCCTTCTTTTCACTATCTACACTCCCTCTGGCAGATGCGGTCGTCAAACATAATCCTGGCTTTCATTTTAATAATAATAATAATAATAATGCACTTGATAAAGCGCCCTCAGAGAACTCAATCTTTTTCTAAGCGCTTTACATTTGCTGCAAAGGGAAACGCAATTGAATGGTGAGTAATATCATGCTTGATAAACAACATGAATCAAATGGTTAGGGGTGACATGCACAGGGTCAGCATGCAAATGTGGTTAGTGGCAGCATGCACAGTGTCAGCACACATAACCACACGAAGGACAAATGACAGGGACCCACTAAATGCTGTCCTAAATAGGTGTTTATAAGTTCTTTTTAAATGTGGTCAATTCAAGAGATGTTCTGACGCAAGTCGGGAGGGAGTTCCAGGCTTTGGGGGCATACGAACTAAATGCACGTTCTCCAAAGGATTTGAGGTTTTTTTCGAGGAATTGGTAGACTGTTGGATTCCAAAAAGCAGGTGGTACGATGCTTGGCCTGGTGGGGGAGTAGATCTGAGAGATAGGCTGGAGCCATAGAATGAAGGGACCTAAAAGTGAGCGACAAAACCTTGAAATCAATCCGTTGCTTGACTGGTGGCCAGTGCAGGTCGGCAAGAAGTGGTGTGATGTGGCAACTGCGATGCTCACGACAGACAAGCGTAGCTGCCGAGTTTTGCACCAGCTGCAATCGCCTGATCGTAAATGCCGGTAGGCCAGCAAGCAGTGAGTTGCAGAAGTCGAGACGGGATGTCACGAATGTATGGACCAACTTGGACGTGGTATCCTTATCTAAACAAGCCCGAATTTTAGCAATGTTGTGTAGCTGAAAGTAGGCAGATTTGACTGTGGAGCTGATGTGGTCGTCTAACGTGAGGTCACTTTGGAACATGACACCTAGATTTCGAGCTGATTCAACAGAAGATATGCTGGCCGAGCCAATTCTGAGCGTCAACCTTTCCAATTAGTGAATCACACTGGGTTTGCCCATAACTAGTAAGTTAATTTTATTATCGTTTAATTTTAGAAAAATTGCTGCTATCCATATGCAAATGTGGTAATACATGCAGCAAGTGAGTTGAGAGAATTTGAGGTGCTCGAAACCTGGGAGGGATCAAAGCAAAGATACAACTGAGTGTCATCCGCATAGAAGTGAAAGCCTAGATTGTGCTTGGCAATCACATCAGTAAGAGGGAGAGTGTAAACCGTGAAAAGAACCGGACCTAGCACGGAGCCCTGAGGTACCCCATATTTCAGAGGTACCTCGGATGATCTTTATCCATTCACGTCAATACTCTGAAGTCTCCCACTGAGATAGGACCTGAACCATTGCAGAGCAGTGCCAGTGATGCCCAGGCGATATGAGGGGTGCTTTAGAAGAACTTTGTGATCGATAGTATCAAAAGCTGCCGAAAGATTGAGCAAAACAAGCAGAGACACTCCACCCATGTCTCCACTCCTAAGTAGGTCGTTGTATACCCTAAGCAATGCTGACTCTGTGGAGTGATTAGCTCTAAAGCCAGACTGGAACTTACTAGAAAGGTTTGAAGTTTCGATATACGAGTTCAGCTGGTCTGCCACGACCCGTTCCAGTGTCTTTGATAGGAATGGTAGAAGGGAGACTGGGCGGTAGTTGCTCAAGTTCTCTTGATCTAGTGTGGCTTTCTTGAGAAGTGGCCTGACTACAGCTTTTTTGAAAGGTGCTGGGATATGGCCTGAGGCTAATGACATATTAATGATGTTAGTTATGCATGGCAGCAGCAGATCAATGCAACGTAGGAGCAGGACAGTGGGAATAGGGTCCAGAGGACTTGTCTTCTTTGATTGAGATACAAACTTTAGGACTAGATCACTAGTGATCTGCTTAAATTCAGACATTGAGGTGCACCCAGGAACCGAGGAACAGCATTCTAGTGGGGATGTTGTCATCGCCGGGATGGACTCCCTGATCTTGTCTATCTTCTGCACAAAGAATCGAGAGAAGCGATCGGCTAGATCATCACAAGGATCATCAGGTAAGGAGCTAATCTGGGAGCGGTTGAGGAGATGGTTGATCGTCGACATCAGCATTTTTGGATTGTGCATCTGTGATTCAACAATGTTTTTATAGAAATGTTTTTATATAACTTTGTCCGAGGTGCAAACTTGTCGAGCGTGTCAGCTAGTGTCGTGTTGTAGCTATCTAACAATGATGAGAGATAGGAGGGAGGACTGAGCAGCAGAGGTGAAGCAGATATTCTCGCACGGACAGCATCGATGTCAAGGGTCTTGAGGTTTCACGATTTACAGGTTATTTTAGAGGAGGAGGTGGCACACACTGTAGATTGAATGAGATCTGCATGTGGTCAGATAAGCAGGATTTGGTAATAATTGGCGATGGCAAATTGCACTTGTATGAGAAAATCTGGTCGAGTGTGTGACCCTTGATGTGAGTAGGGCCATGCACATGAGCCACAAGAGACAATGAGTCGGTCAATGCACGAAATTCCCTGCTGAAAGCGTCAGATAAGTTATCCAAGTGAACGTTGAAATCACTCATAACGAGGAAGGATCGATTTCTTGCACACAGAATCGAAATGAGATCGGAGGAATCTGAGATAAAGGAGGATTTGGTACCTGGTGGGCGATAGACTACTGCCACTATCGGTAGCTTGTTTTCGGATGAGACCAAGACAATTGATTCAAAAGACTGCTTCGAGGGTACTGCAAATGGATTGAAGTTGAATTTCGAGCACACGATAACAGCAACTCCACCTCCAGTTTTGATTGATCTAATGGTGTGAAAGAACGAGAAACCAGATGGGGTTGAGTCTTTAATTGTCGGGCAGTTTATCGATTTTAGCCAAGTTTCAGTTAGGTTGAGCAGCTCGATACCATTTTCAGAAATAGGGTCGCTTATTACCAGAGGTTTATTGCACTTTGAGCGAGGATTCCAAAGGCAAGCGGTAAGTCTGGCCGATGGAGTTACAACAGGCCTGATGACCACTAAGTTAGAGAGATTCACAGTGACGCATGTGGGGGAGCGTGCTGAGCGGTTCGAGACAATGATTGGAATACCAAACGAGCGGGTACTCAGCTCAGTACTCAGCTTAATGCCGACGATAGTCAGCTGCACCTATCAATTGATCATTCTAAGCCTTGCTTTGCTTCTGACGCACTTACCCCCTTCAGCCTGCTTCGACAACATTCGGCACTTGGATGGCCATTAACTTCTGTAGCTTAGCACCGAGTAGACTAACCTAATTGTTACAGGCCAACTTTTTCTTTTCACCTTACTGTTTAAAGGGCTAGCCGTCAAGATTGGTTCACATAGCATCTCTCTGTGACGACCACGTGTAATCTAGGGATGCTGTTCCGACGTCATTGGATGAGCTCATTGCATCCACTGTCAAGTCGGCCCAATGTCAGCTGACGAACTTTCCCAAAATAATGGTTTGCTGAGACAAGCTTACGACAGCCAAACTAGTACATGCTTTTTGAGACATTGCATATATGTTATTGCCATTCTTTTTATTAATGACCCAGCTTGTATCCTTGATAGTCTGCAACTGGTGCAGAACTTTGCAGCTCATATGATCTTTCGTGAACGTCAAAACATTCCTCTGTCTTGACACTGGCTCCAAACTTTTGTGAGAAAAAGGCAAAACGGACAGAACTGGTTAGAAAGGTCGGAAAGGTTTGAATTGCACTGATCTTAAAATCACAATTAAAATGCTGAGCTGGAATTCCTTTTTTAACATTAAATTGTACTGTTTCCGATCAAGTTTGTATAACTCCTGATACTGCTACTATTCTCACGGTCTACCCCCTCCTTAATTGTTAGTTCATTTTCTGAATGTCTTATCTTTCTTTTATGTCAATGTAGCTCGAGATGACAGCACACTTTCTCAAATTGAACGGCGATAAAAACCAACTTAATAAGAATACATTAGTATAGTGCCCTCAGAGAACTTAATCTTTGTCTAGGCACTACATATGCTATAAAGGAAGCATGATCATATGATTAGTGGTAGCATGCACTGTGCCAACATGCATAATATGGTTAGTAGTAACATGCTTAGTGTCAGCATATATTTGCACAGAAAAGCAAATTACGAGGACGCAGCAAATGCTGTAAGAAACGGGTTGTATTTAGCTTTTTAAATGTGTCAAGTCAGGGATGTCGTGACTTTAGCCGGGAGTGAGTCCCGCGCTTTGGGAGCATACAAAATAACGGCACGGTCTCTTATGGACTTAAGGTTGGTTCGATATATAGCTAAACGAATAGATTCACGAAAGCGGGTGGTACTATGCCTAGCCTGGTTGGGGAGTAGTTTTGATAGATCGACCGAAGCCAGAGAATGCCGGAATCTAAAAGTAAGTGACGAGCAAATGGGTGCAGCCAGGGAGTTAAGAGATGCTGACGTGGCGGAGGGAAGAGAAAAATTAAAACAACAAAAGTACAGCTGTGTGTTATCTTCATAGTAGTAACAACCTAGATTGTGCTGACGATCACATAGGCATGAGGTAGAGTAATTATTGTGAAAATAAGTGGACCAAGCTCATAGCCCTGAGGTTCCTTGTACTTTAGCGGCTCCTAGGGTGAATTTGTATGTTTACATCAATATTAAAATCTCACTGAGAGAGATCTAAAACATTGCAGTGCAGCGCCAGTGATATTCAAGGCGAGTTGAGAGGCGCTCGAGAAACACTTGGTTATCACTAGATCAAACGCAGCTGAGAGATTGAGCAAATAAAAGTAGAGACTTTACTTATGTCTAAATTCCGGAGGAAGTCGTTATACACACGAAGCAGTGATGACTCTGTTGAGTGATTAGCTCTAAAACCAGACTGGAACTTACTTGCTGGGTTTAAAGTTTCAATGTAAGTTTGGTTGGTCTGCTACTAGTTCCTTGATAGGGACAGCAGTAGTAGGAACACTGGGCGACAGTTGCTTCACAAGTTCTCTTGGTCCGACATTGCTTCAAGTTTTCTTCGTCTGGTGTTACTTTCTTTATTAGCGTCCTAACAGCATTCAATTTGAAAGGTGCAGGGGCAAGACCTGAGGCTAAGGACATGTTTATTATGTTAGTTATGCATATCGGCAGTAAATCTATGCATCGTAGAAGTCGGATAGTGGGAATCGGATCCAGAGGTCTCTTTTGACTGGTGGATGATTTTCAGGGTCAAGTCACTCGTGGTCTCGCCTTGAACGCAGACATTGAGGTGCTGCACGGAATTGAGGGAAGAGTCCCATGGGGACTTTACTGAAAGAGAGGAGTCCATCTAGGATGCTGCTACCTTGGTCGTGGGCTCGAGCCCTTCGGTACATCCGAAGCCCCTGGATTGAGATTAACTTTCTTAGTGCATTATACAAATAATTAATATTTTAAATTATACTTAAGATGTTAGATGGTAGAAATCAGCATCTTTTTTCATCGTTCATGTGATTCAGCAATATTTTTTATGGAAGCTAGACTTAGCCTTTGCCACGATAGATTGGTATGGCCTACCGTACTGCTCATATTTCTGTCGATAAATGGTAAGACCTGATCTTAACAATAGTATTAATAATAATATATTTGTATAGTGTCCCGAGAGCACTTAATCTCTTTCTAGGCATGTGCTGTAAAGGAAGCATGATCATGTGTCTAGTGGTAACATTCGGTGTCAACATGCATAATATGGTTAATGGTTACATGCCAAGTATCAACGTGCAATATATGATTAGTGGTAGCTTGCACAGTGTCAACCCGAATAACCACATGAAGGACAGGTCACAAGGGACCCAGATAATGCTGTGAGAAACAGGTACGTTTCAGCTTCTTTTTAAATGTTGTCAAGTCATGGGATGCGGTGACGTCAGTCGGGAATTAGTTTCAGGCTTACAAAGCTTAGGGAGCATACGAACTAAAGGCGCAGTCTCCAAAGGATTTCTGATTCCTTCGAGGCTTAGCTGAACGATTGAGTCAGACGAGCAGGTGGTACGATGCCTAGACCTGTTTCAGGGTTTGAGTGGTGCAGCTTATTGAAATGGCTCCGCCCCCTAAAATGTTTAGAGTGGATATTCGCTGCACCTAGTCTTTCAGTATGTTGTCGCTGTAGACAATTGTGTAATGGCCACTTTCACTTTCAAATATGACTAGGTCATCAAGACTTGCTGCGGTCTGATAATTTTAGAGATTTGTCATGTACTTCCACGTTACAAATATCATAGATACCGGCGAATATTTTAAGAGGACATTACCTTTGAAAGGCAGGTCTATGGTCATATCGCTAAGCGGTACTGCTCCGTCGCTTCTGATCTCTATTGAGATGAGAAGCGGCGGCTACCAACTTCTACGTAAAGGCTTGGGTTCTCCCGCAAACACTTTGAGCTGAGATTTAATGACAGGCGTAGTTGCATTCAACCATCTCGGTTCCATATCGTTCCAGGGAATGGTAGACCAAAACTCTCCTCTTTTATTCTCGTTCCTACCTTATTGATTGCTTATGCTGCGTTTGTGCGCTTTCTCGGGCTTGGACTTAGGAGACCTGGCTAAATGACCAGTAGCGACGAGGCGGTCTACTCGCTGAAAAAATTATATGCAGCAGTAAAGGTACTAAATTATCAACGACATGAAAAAACTTGAATACTGTGAGGGCGCGCGTCGGCCTGACGAGGATAGCTGACGCCCTGGATTCGAGTGGTAGAAGACAACTGTATTCGCAAACACGTTCAAGCGGCGTTATATAGCTGTGAGGCGTCCCATGCGTAGGTCGGCATCTAGGCTGAAGAATGAAGAGACGCTTCGAGTATAGCGTTCGCACACGCTGGCGGACTGGCCGAAAGTGGGGTACGCGCGGCCGTGTGGTCACGTGACCATCGCACTAACTAGCCTGCCGAGCTGGCTGTTGCACAGGGCGAGGCCGCAGAGCCCTGCTGTTGACGTTCCGAGAATGTGAACTTCAGCTGGTGCGACCCAGATGACAAACACCCAGGTGTTGACACCACAGTATTTCAATTATGTCACCCCTCATCTGCTCTGACTCATCATCTCAACTGTCCGACAGGTCATAGCGTATAATTGTTCTTCATCATGAAACGATGCAGAGCACCAGAAGAAAATCAAGACCCACCAAGCCGCACAAAGAGAATTGCATAAAAAAGCGAATGATTTTTTGTTTTTTTCCTCATATTTATTGTGTACTGCAAATACTTTTTGCACGTGCATTCAGGTATATGAGTTACTAAATTTACCAGGGTCTCGTGCAAGGATGCAAGGCGTATGAAAATCCTCGCTTCTGCCCTATAAATTCGGCTACACGTACCTGCGGCAGAGCCGAGGGGCATTAGCCCCCCCCCCCTACAGGGACCAGCGACCTGAGCCACCTTCCGACCGTCACCAACGACGAAATTACGTCCTAATAATAATAATAATAATACACTTGTTATTGTGCCTTAATTCTACGCTATGAGCAACTGCCGAGTTGCTGCCAAATAATCACTTATTTTGCGCAATAATTGTGATAACCTGTGGGTTTATCTCCCTACGGAAATCTGGGTCTTGCCCCGCCATCTCGGCTCCGCGAAGCTACAGCGAAACATCGCCCGAAACCACGTCAGTGGAGATCAACATCGCAAATCGGTGCCAAGTACTAATTATAAGAAATTAGAATTGTTGACCGTACGGTATGACTGATAATACACGAGCATAGCAGAGAACACGTTTATTCAGGCCCGGCAGGTACCGGGAGCGTCCAGTACAATGGACCTCCTACAACCGGGAGTTACATAGCCATGGGAGGGGCAAACAGCATATGTCAATATCCCCCTTTTATAGGAAAGCACATAATCCCTTTGCCATGTTGGAGTTTGACTGGGTGGCTTTGGTCAAGCTTGCTGTGTTGTAGCTGGAGGCTGCTAGATGTGTAATGGCTTCTGCACCGAGTAACGCTGTCACATCTACCCCATTCGCAGGCTGCAGATGGTGGTAATTGCTTGATGGCTCTCAGGCGTCGCTCCACAGCGTTACGTCTATGTCTCTGCGAGCTTGCTCTGCCGCTTTTGGGTTGGGATAAATATGTCACCGGCTCCGCTGGTAGAATGTTGCTGTCCTGTCCTGGATGGTGTGGGGCCTGTTGCCGTGGGTTTCTACGACAGTACCTTCTCGAAGCTGCTTGTCAGCAGGCACTCTCCTGTAGAGGATTGCTTGACCGATTTTGAGTGGGCTAAGATCTTGAGCTCTGGAGTCGTAGTGCCTTTTGACAACTGCCCGCCGTCTAGCTGTCGCGGCTGCTGCCCTAGACCTCTGGCCATTGCTGGATGCAGGCAAGGCTGCGAAACAATACATTGTAAATAAAATATACTTTAATAAACTGACTGCAATATATTGTGCTAATTCACTTGACAATACAAATATATTGTACGGGATTGGTTGACAATACCAATATATTTGACAATTATTGTAATATATTAAGGTATTATTATAAACTTATTCACAACTGTCACGTGATGCATAATACATAAAAATACATACGTTGGCTTTTCACATTTGAAAAGATCCAATTATATCATATTCGGACATATATCCGTAGACAAAATTTTTAAAGAATCACAATTGTGCAAGTGCACAATCGTGGTGGCGCCCTTTATTGTCTCAGAGGTCGTCAAATTTGATGTCGAGTTCAAGCTCTCGTCCTACAATCCCACCTGACAACAATAAGGTCTGTCAGCCTTAATTTGGCAAGAATCCTGTTGGTTCTGAAGCCAATACGTGGAAATGCACTTGTGGAACTGTTTGCAAACAAAAAATTAAGCTACGAATCCGATATCCCGCATCAAGCAGAAGTAACCAAATTATCTAGAAATGTTTCACTTGGCGAAACAAGCATACGGAGACGGCAAATCCGAAACAGCAAGTGTCATCACCGGAAATGGAAAATCAGTATCTGGACAGACCACCTTGATGTACTTGCTTGATAGTCGGTCAACAAATGTATTCAAATGGCTGGAATGGATCATCATGGATGAGATCGAATTGATCTTTTGCGAAAAGAAGTTCAAACTGCAATCTAACTCTGTCAAAGCACTCAAGAAATATATGTTCAATCTAGTGGAGGAGGTGGAAAACGATATCTGTCAAGGTCGCTACTGCTACCACTTTCGCTCTTGTGTTTGCTGACTGGTCTGAGGATTCAATACACTTTATTGTTCTTTTTTATCGTCTACCCTGGCAAGTAGCACGCTGCTGATCCTGAAATTCATCTGTTGGCCTTCGCATCTCTCCTTGACGAGACCATTTTTACTGCCGAGAACCATGTGAATTTCAAAAAATCGACACTTGAGTGGTACTTGTTGTCTCTCGGCACCCTATTCTGTTTGGTCGGAGACAACTGCTCAACCAACAAGGCAACAGCGGACCTTCTTCGTGTGCCACTTCTGGGATGTCCAAGTAGCTGTTTTAATTCGGCTGTTGAGGCATACATAAGTACATTCCTCGCAACTGAATCGGAGCTAATTCAATTGGCGAAAGTCAAAGTTGTCAACACTCAAACAGTCAAGTCGATTTCGCTTGATGACATCCCTTCGCCCAGTCAAGCGCAACGTCACCCGCGGGACTGGCGTTCCAGATATTTTTCAGCGCTTCGAAAGACTCCTTCCAAATCATGATGAGGCAGACGATGAAATAATGGACCTTTTCCTACAGCTGGGCAGAAAAAAAGATATTCGGGATCGCAAGCAAGCACTGGCCGATTTGCATGATGACCGTGTGCATGTCACCCTTAACCATGTTATTCATGTTGTTTATAAAGCATGATACCACTCACCATTCAACCGTGTTTCCTTTGCAGAAAATGTAAAGCGCCTAGAAAGAGATTGAGTTCTATGAGGGTGCTTTATCAAGTGCATTATTATTATTTTAAAATCTATTTCGATGGCACTGCAGGGACGCGATATGTCATTGAAAGAATCGGATGTTTTATTCCGATCGAGCATTAACTCGTATCTCGAGTTTGCCTTCGACCACTATCTTGGCAACGATGCAGATATCATCCACAGTAAAGATCTCCAAACGGCCATCGTCAAGATACAAGCAAAGAAGGAGAACACTCTTACAATTCATGAAGAACCTGCTATTGAACAATTGTTGCTACCTGCAGCTCAGGACGCGGAAGAAGCTGTAGCTGATGATGCACAATTATGTTTTGCTGAGCAAGCACTCAAGCGACAGCGTGTTGAAGAGAAGAAAGCATGCAGCAAGTACGTCAACACGCGTTTCTTGCTTTCAACATAATGTGAGGCGGGGAGACTTTTCTCCATGGCAAAGCGAGTGTTCTGTCCTCAACGTCGTAGTTTGCAACCCAGAACCTTGGAGGTGCTGCATTTTCTGTATCAAAGCAAGTTACTGTGGAATTTGGCTCTAGTCGCCTTGAAAGTGAATGAAAATTACTCAGAGACAGCTGATGATAACGAAGAGAACGAAAAAGAATATGAAGAGGATTAGTAAAGTACAAATAATAAATTGCAGTATGTGATGTGTAAGGTGTGCAATATATTGCATTGGTGGCATAGCATATTGCAATGTACTGTATTTTTGGAATTAATATTGAAACATATTTATTGTTGAATATCAAAACATTGAATACAATAACAACATTATTGTGTGCAGCCTTGGATGTAGGTGGCGGTCCACCGCACGTTCGGCATGGTAGTGTACCCAGACTAGGTTCAGTTGGCTTGGACAGAATGGCTGTTATGTGGTAAGGGTCACCGGCTAGGGTCTGACCTATGGCATTTATAGTGACAAAGGGTCATCGGGGCTTTTGGGTAGGAGAAGTTGGCCGAGTAAGTCGTGGTGTTGGAGGCTCCCGGTCTCGCCGAGTTATGCACCTGGATGGTTGCAGGCATGCTCCGGCGATGCGGCCACACATGCAAGGCAACGAGTGCCCAAGGACTGAGAGGAGCTGGAAAGCACGCTCGTTATTGTGATTTATGTATTCCGCATTCGCCGTGTAGCGTGTTCGTGATACCCCCCCCCCGCGAGTTGGCGTCTTTCGGCGGAAGCTCTCAACTGCGGTGGACGTCGACTCCGACTAGCCAAGCAGTTACTCAGCCAGCCGGATCTTTTACGGCGTACGCTCGTGCTGTTGGAACTGAGTCGGTACAGCGGTGGGACTTCGGAAGCCGACTGACCAACTATCACGTTTGTTCACGCTTGCTTCGTCATCTTGCGCCCCTATAGTGTACTTTGTATAGGACCCCCTGTAGATTTGTTTAGTTGACCTGTTTTTATTGGCTCATGCGATATTATAAAGAGGTCTAACCTGACGGCCGCTCGTCTTACCCTAGCTCAACGGCACGGCGAGCGGCAGCGTGGCCGGAGTATGGCGGGCTTGGCGGGAAATGGCCTCTGACCCCTGGAACTCGGCTACAGTAGAACCTAGGGACGCACCATTGAATCGGTGTACAATCTGGCAACACCCAGGTCGCCGAGGTCATTCTTGTCAGTACTCTCTCTCTACTTGTGCAATAAAGAGGTCAGAGTGCACAGTCACCAGTTCCATGGCTTGAATGGCTCTTGTGCTTACGAGCATATAGGGCCGTCGGAAACAACGATGAATGAACGGCACGACAGTCGTGGTACCTGCCTTCGGGTACGTCACGGCAAGGTCAGCTCTCCCGACTGGCACAACAGAATCGCCGACCCAAGACATAAAGCATTGGATCGTACCCAAGATCTGGTGTTTCCATACAAAACGTCGATTAATGGTGTTGACGTCTTCGCCTGTGTCTAGTTGGAAGCGTACTTCAGCAGTGCTGATGACCAGCAGAGCCGTGATTCGCGTATTCTGACAACTCGGTCCAACAGCAAACATTTGCATTGTTTCTTCATATGGAACAGCATCGTCAACTCCCTGCACATAGAGCAGTCTAGTCTAGCATTGTCTATCATTGCTATCATTATCAATCTAGTCTAGCATTGCCGACTGAAATTGTTGAGACCGTTGCACTTGTGTCAGCGGCGTCCGTGAACTGGGCAATCTGCTCGCGATGCTGTGTCTCCGACCACAATTCTGGTAGTCCATCTCCATCGGTCCGGGCGTAGCAGCATTCGGGTTTACCCGCGTTCTTCGAATATCACGCGAAAACTGCTTTCGACCTGTGGCTGTGTAGCAACCATCTTAATTCGGCTGCTAGGGCTCTGAACGCTCGGAGCCTGGCCGCTCATTTCACGCAGTTTTGAGTGCTTTCGAACGAGCGGCAAATATCAGTTGCTGCCTGCAGCGTCAGTTCAGATTCCCGCAGAAGCCGTTCTTGCAACGGGCGCTCCACGCTGAAAACCAATTTGTCCCTTATCGTATGATCGGGTCCTTAAAATTTCGCAGTCTCACCTGTGAGCGTAGCGCCGACAGAAGCGAGTCAAACGGCCCAGCGTAACTAATATTCCAGAGCCGGTAACTTTGCAGTACCTCAATTTTCCGCGGAGTGCAATACGCTTTAATCTTTTCCAGAATCTTATCCGCATCATTGCTGTCGGAATCCTTTTCGTAAGTAAACTGGTACGATAGCTCCAGTACAGCTGGGGAGGCGCAGTGTAGAACGATCAACAAGTCTAAATTAAATACTGAAAGTGAAATTAATTGTATACTTTAATCTATCCGACCACTCTCAGGCGAGTATTTGAAATTGTATTCAACATCGTATCTCACAGCAACCAAAGATTTAGACAGACCTTCATACAGCGATCCCGTTAAAACGTTCTTCTGCTCTCCGGCTCCTCCGCGTGGGCGCTCTCTGATTCTGCCCTGTAGAGCTGACCCTCGGGGTGTATGCGGGTAAGAATCGCAGTCCATTTTGTGTGATTTTGAATAGTTAGCGACTGATTTGGTGAATCTGGGTAGCGATGAGCAGAACTCAGCCTCCGGGCTAGCTGCTGCGCTGCTTCAACCTCCTGTTGTGGCGCTTATGTATTGCCTAGGTTTACACTGCCAATGTGTTATCCGTTGCTGTTTGTGCCACTAGTTCCGTAAAATGTCCAAATGCTTTGGATATGGGTGCATAAATGTCAATCGCCATCCTGGGTCTAGTTATGTTCGCCTGGTTACCATATATAATGCTTTGTTATTATTAGGAGTATGTGCCGGAATGACAATGGTAAGTAAAGAAATAGCTTTATCTAGTATGTGCTGTGAAAAATATTTTGTAGTGCGCATTCGGCAACGGAACCCACGGTTCACATTAAAATAGTACTGCCTTGGCTTTGGGTACTTCACAGTCGACTCGCTAGACGAGTTCCGAAACACTCTCCGTCTGTGGTAGCAAGAATCGTGTGATTTATTTGAAGGATTAATGGTATGAATGGAAGATAAACGGTATGAATTTTGGTGATTTGAAATGTTCAAATTAAAGTGACTTTAGTTGGGTTGTCCTGCCTTCCTCTCTTTCTCTCTCTCTCCCTCTCTCTCTCTCTCACTGGTGAAGCCCACTGCATCTAAACAGATCTATCGATTATGCTGTTACGTACGGTTATTGTTTGTTGGTTCATTTTTCAACATCACGAATTCATCGGTAACGCCTAATCAAAACCGATGTGGATTGTTTGTATGTATTATCTTAGCTGATGTAACAGCCTCATTTGTATAGCGGCAGAAAAGCCTTTTTGGCTATCACCACCGCTTGCAGTTGACAGTAAAGGATCGCTCAGCTGCAGGATTCGAACCCACGACTCGGTGATGAAGAAAGAGCGAGCACGTTACCTCATGGGCTATCACGGCCCAGTAATATACACCGTAGACACAGCTCTCAGGTCTGCTAAATGTAGCTACTATTTTAAATAGAATTTTCAAGGTTTGATTGCCTTCAGCTTACTATGTCTTGATATCTTGTGAGTGGGTGCTATGGAATAGCATTTCGGGCTTTTCAATATTTATCTTGGTGCTCAAAGAATTTAGATAAGGAGTTAATTGACCAACCGCCTCTTTGCTGTCGAGATTGATTGGATTGTGTTGAGGCATTGCTTCTAATCCGCATCAGGTGTTGATCCACGATGGATAGTTGATGCCACTCTTCCTACATCAGCATCAAATTTGTAGCCACTTTCAATCCTGATGGGCTTGCCTAGTGTCTAGACCTTACTCTTAAATAGAAATGTGCATCTGTGTAAGGCCATCGTGCAGCCAGGAGCACTGTGGAGGCCTCCATCAAATAAGTGGCAGGTGCTGCCGACTAGTGGCAGAGCCAGGATTTTCATCTCGGCAGGGCAAGACCTGCAGAATTTGTATCTAAGGGCAAGACACACAAGAACTGTAAGTAGGCAGGGCTAGACCCTGCTATTAAAAAAATATAGCAAAACATCGTAGCGTTAGTTTGATGCAAAATCGGTGGTTGCTTGTTTAATGGAATTAAGACATAATTTCGTCGTCGGTGACACGGGGCCTAAGAATACGGGCGGCGGAGCAGGTAGCTGTCCCCTGTAGGCGGAGGGGCATTTGCTCCCCCTTCCCGTCCTTCCCCCACTGGCTCCGCCACTGGCTACCGACCGATGGAAGTTGTCCTTTTCTTTCTCAGGTTATTGGTATGCATAGATTGTGGTGTACCAACTGATGCGTAAGCATAGGACCCTCTAAATGATGCAGGCAATACTAGCTTTGAATAGATCTGTAAATATATGCTAAGCTGCTTTATGCACACCAAGCATCTTATGCTTATCATCACAAGCATGCTGCATCTATGAGGGTGGGAATCTTTTAGTCACATCTAGTTGCAGTTTTGCACATTTAAAGAGCAGAGATGTCGTGCCTCTTGCTAGGTATTGGAAGCTTGAAATCCTGTAGTGAGAGAATGTGCACATGGGTAGGTCGTGCAGCTTCAAACGTGTTTCTGCTTATGTCCACTTCCAAGTACACATTCATTGGTGAATGTACCACACCTTTGCATTGTCTAGTAGCTCAAATACTGGGGCAAGAGCTCTGCAGTTTTGCACAAGCAAGCTGATGCCACCTTGACGTGTGTTCCATTTGGAGCACCTAGAGTTACTTTTTATTATTTGTTTCTCCGTTGGCACAAGATCTCTTCGATTAGTACTGCTACAGGGTGTTTAGTAGGGCTTCTAACAATTGCTACTAATTCGGTGGGTCTATAATCCATCACCAGAGTTATGAATACACTTCTTTTTAATCTGAGGCTTCATACTAGAAGCTCATCATTGCCTTGAGCCAAATTGCCTAGCTAAGCATATGGTTGTATGTTTGATTTGATTGCAACAACGTGGAAAGTTGTGTTCAGACTTAGTCGGTTGGAGTATGCTCCCAAAGCCTGGAACTCCCTCCCAACCTGTGTCAGAACATCCCCTGACCTGACCACATTTAAAAGGAACTTAAAAACACACCTATTTAGGGCAGCATTTAGTGGGTCCCTGTGATTACTTCACGTGCTTATGCGTGCTAACACTGTGCATGCTGCCACTAACCACATTTGCATGCTGACCCTGTGCATGTCCCCCTAACCATGTTATTCATTTTGCTTGTTTTCCAAGCATGATTTTACTTACCATTCAATTGCATTTCCCTTTGCAGCAAATGTAAAGCGCCTAGAAAGAGATTAAGTTCTCTGAGGGCGCTTTATCAAGTACATTATTATTATTATCTCAAAATGCTATGGAATTATGTAGGTAAATGAGAATGCGATATGTATTTTTTTGGATATCCATTGTCTTCAATCGATGGTATAGAGCAAGCTGGTTAATCATTTCATTGATGTATGTTAGCTGTGACCTCCTTAGAACTCCGTCACTTTTCACCTTAAAAAAGAGGCTATGAATGCAATAATAATCTTGGCCGACTGAATCTGCAGTGACCCTGATGTGGCAGCCTAAAGCAAACCCAACTGCACTCACAGAGGTGTTGCCATACTGTGCTAATGGGGTTTGAATGATAATACTGTGCATGCCTCTGCAGGGGCTTAGAATAAGTCTCGACTAGTTTAACAAAGCTGATCGTGGGAATTACAAGCTTACTTATGTTCTTAGCCTTTATTGGCTGCAATAGTGCTTACTCAATTATAGCCTCATTGTTGGCAACGAATGCTTGGCAACGGCAAGCAGGCAAGGCTGCGGCTTTTTATTTTACCACCCATGCACTAGCATTGCAAACATGTGTCATAGTGGTTCAGCAAGCCATCGTTACTAGAAAAGTAGTACTGTGTAAAGTGAAGTAAAGGTTATCTGATTTAGAGTGGGGGACCTTAACGGCTGTCACCACTGCTTGCAGTGGGCAATAACGGATTGCCTGCTGCAGGACTCGAACGAACGACCTGGGTCGCGAAGTGCTAGCAGCGTGACCTCTACTCTGTGACCCAGCTCCGTAATGATGTGATCGGCTGCTTCGTGGTGTGCTGCATGTAGTGGTGCTTGAGAAACAACGAATATGTTGTTGCGCACTATAATAATATATATACTATAATAATGCATTCGAATTAACAGCGCAGATAGAAAATCTCATACTTGTCAAGTATTTTATCACAAAGGGACTTAGTTCCACTCCCAGTGGAAAAGCCCGGCTGTGGCTCCTTGTCTTTTGGGCTTGTATTGGATTCCCTGTGAATGTGGGTGCTGTGAGAATAATAATAATAATAATAATAATAATGCACTTGATAAAGCGCCCTCAGAGATCTCAATCTCTTCCTAGGCGCTTTACATTTGCTGCAAAGGGAAACCTTACTTTCCCTCTTCCCGATGAAATTGGTCTTATCAACCTGGGCGAGCAGCGGTTAAGGTGCTCGCTCCGACCAAGGTCTGACTGAGGTCGTGGGCTCGAGCCCGAGGCACATGTGAAGCACCTGAATAGAGATTAAGTTCTCTTGGGGCGCTATATAAATGAATTATTATTATATTATTGCAGTTGCAGAACATTTCTAGCTATAACAATATATGCCTTCTCAGTGCACGGTTTCAAGCTTCCTGTGCTAGTCCCTATCTAGGGCCCGGCATCGTTTCTAGTGTATTTAAGCAGAAGTGGGTGATATGCCTGTGACCAGTCGGGACATTGGTAGCAGCATGGCTATTTACGTAATAGACTAGGCGGATCAAGGGGGCAGCTGACTTGAGCAGCGGTGACAGCTTTAGCGAGAATGTATGACTCTCTGACTTTAGGGGGGGGGGCTTTGTACAAGAGTGCTGTTTACAACCAATTTATGTATCGCCCACCTAATCTCTTTTATGAATCTCAGAGGTCCAGTGCAGCCCAGGCCAACATTGTCGGGCAAGAAAGAAAATTGGTAACTTTCCTGTCTGGGCTAAATAGAGGCAGAACCTCCACCCACAACTAGCATGGTAGGGTCAGAAAAGTGGTCCACTTATTTATATCTATTTTAGGACCGTGTACCTCAAGGTCCGACTGACCTCGGCGCTAGGCTGCATGCAGGGGATCAAGAATGCTCGCTTATCCAGCACAAGCTCGTAATTAAGTCGGCTCTGTGCGCCTAGCATTGCAATACAAGTTATCTCCCTGGGTGATAAGTGCTATTTTCAATGGCTTGAGCCTCAAATGTAGAGACAACGGCCATTATTTTCCACGAACTTTTATGCTGTGAACCGGACAGTGATACCTTTAAATTTACATTTAATTATTTATTATTATTTAATATTATAATAATATATAATTTAATATTATTATTTTATTATTTAATTGTTTAATAATTTACATCACATTTAAATATACCACTTGCAATGAGAATAAGTGCCTAGAAAGAGATTCAGTTCTCTGAGAGTGCTATACAAATGTATTGTTATTACTAATTATAAAATGACAAATTTGCATATTTTTGGTAAACGGAATAAAAAATGAGCATGTATGTATACTGCAAGTATACAAAAACGACCGCAAAAGATTTACTAGTGAGCAATTGTCATATATTTACGAATGTGGTATAAATTACTTTCCGAATCTTCTCCCTACTTTAATTTTCCATCATGCTCTCATTATTCTGACTTTGGTAGCTTGTGTTCAAGGTCCACTAGATCCCGGTGGAAACGCTTGCTTTCGCATCTTGAGTAATTTCTTGTGCCGTACACGTACTTTACTTGTACTTGTACTTTCTCCTTGAATTTATTAAAATGAGCATCAAGGATGTGGACATCAAAGGACATCCTGTAGCCCTAGGACATTGTGCTGCAGCTCTTCACCATAGAAAATTGTTTAATTTCAAATGTATCACTGTCCTGAATGCAGAGTCACAGTTTATGGGTAAAAGCAGTCAGTCTCTGTATTTTTGAGGCATTAGCGGTTGCCAAATAGCACTTACAACCCAGGGACAAAGATCAAATGGAAATTTGTTTGGTAGTGAATTATCGAGCTTCAGGCACGACACGGCCTCTCACCGCAATCGGTCGCTTCTGGATTTACCTCCTCCTTCAGGTCTGGAATGGCTGCCGAGCAGCCACCACCACCGACGCCGCCGGCAGCTGCTTCTTCGTTCCTGAAGGGCAGCTATGCGCCGGGTGAGCTCATCCTGTCGTCTATGCCTTACGCGCACGTCCTGTGCGCTCGCGAGAGCGGGCGCTACTGTGACAGCTGCTTCACTCACAAGGCTCAGCTCGACCCTGCTGCAGCAGCAGCGGTGGCAGAGTCGCAGAGCGACGGGCCGATGGTGGCCGACAGAGCGTCCCTGCGTCGATGTGCTGCCTGCAAGCACGACTGGTACTGCAGCCGGACGTGCCAGCAGTCGGCCTGGCCCATTCATCGGTACGAGTGCAAGCTGCTTGCTGCCTGTGCACCGAAGGTGCCGGCCGACAGCGTCCGACTGCTGCTGCACGTGTGCATGCGCGGCGGCGGCGGAGCCAAGTCGCTTAGCCGTCGGCTGCCGAGTGGCGGCGGCGGCGGCAGAGCTGCCGTAGCAGACCCGGGCTGGCGCACGTTTGCCGACCTGATGAGTCATCGGGAGAAGATGGCCGAGGATGCACAGCGAGGGGAGCAGTTCGCCGAGCTGCTGCACACGTTGCGTCTCTACTGCAAGCCTGCCGGGCTGCTGCCGGGCGGCGGCGGCGGCGACCTCGAGCTGCTGCTGCCGCCGCCGTCGAGCGTGCTGACATGCTTTGGCAAGATATGCACCAACTCGTTTTCCATCTGCAACCCGGAGATGCGAGCGATCGGCGTGGGAGTCTATCTCAGTCCGTCGGTGTTCGATCACTCGTGCGTCCCCAGTGCCGTGGCGACGTTCACCGGGGTGCAGATGAACGTTCGCGCTCTGCGCCACATCGACACCGCAGCGGAAGAGGTGACCCATGCTGGCTCGGCACCAACGCGTGACACCGTTTGGCGCATGTGTGGCATCCTTTTCTTTTTTGGTCGTCTAGTCTGCAGCTTCTTCTGGCGGGGGGGGCGGCGGCGTGTGTGGAGCAGTGGCTACCGAAATATCTTTGCTTGACTCATGCTGGCAATCGTGCTTGTTTTGGAAAAACGTGCGCATGCGTGAGTGCTTGCTTGCGTTTGTGGCATGTGTGGTGTGCAAGGTAACAGCTGGTGGTTTTATTATAGAACTGACTAAGCTGAGTGTATGAGATGTAGTTGCATAGCTTTTACAGGGAGGGCAGAAGAAGGTATGCCACCAGGCTTCCCGACGTTAGTCATGCAGACAGCAGACGCGAATTATTTAGAGGTGCTGATAAGTACCCTAAATAGGCGATTCAAGACGAATTATTTTTTGGGGCCTGATGGATTGTGCAGACTTTGGCTCGGAGACTAGAAATTGAGCTCGGAATGTTACATTTTGGTGTATCGCTGAACAGGATTTCACACCAGAAAAACTGAACGCTTTAAGCTGCTTTTTATTATGGTAATTCGTCAGTAACCTGCAGCTATTACCGGCACCCACTGGTGTTACTCCAGCTATTACGCCAGGTCCGTTTAAGGGACTTGAAGGTATCCACGAGCATAGATACGTCATCTACACCCATCATTAGGACATCCAGCTCATAACTATCTATGGTCCAAATTGGCCGATGTAATGTAATATAATTTATCTACGTCAGTAGCTCCACAAAGAATAGGTAGGTGTTACGCTGGAGATTTTTCTTTAAAACACTCAAAGCCGAAGTGGCTGTCAGTGCTTGTACAGTACTTGATCTCAGGCAGCAAAGAGGAAGTTAAAGGCAGTGCTCAGTCAAGAGGGCAGTCGAGGAAGTGAGTACCATGGAAGTAGCAGCCCATACAGGCAGGAAAGGATGTGCTGCAGTCGGCAGCAAGAGAAAACATTTTGCTCTGCATCCCTTGAGCCGCCGCAGCTGCTTCAGCAAAGAAGACTCTGGACTCTTGGACTGGAATCCAACAGTCTACAAATACCTCGTACAAACCTCAAATCCTTTGGAGACCGTGCATTTAGTTCGAATGTTCCCGAAGCCTGGAACTCACTCCCGACTTGCGTCACAACATACCCTGACTTGACCACATTTAAAAAGAACTTAAGGACACACCTATTTAGGACAGTATTTAGTGGGTCCCTGTGATTCGTCCTTTATGTGCTTATGCGTGCTGACACTGTGCATGCTGCCACTAACCACATTTGCATGCCGACCCGGTGCATGTCACCCCTAACCATGTTATTCATTTTGTTTGTTTATCAAGCATGATATTACTCACCATTCAATCGCGTTTCCCTTTGCAGCAAATGTAAAGCTCCTAGAAGGAGATTGAGTTCTCTGAGGGTGCTTTATCAAGTGCATTATTATTATTATTATTATTATTATTAAGACACATGGCTGAACCTCTTGGATTTGTTGACCAACTTTCTGCTTTATTCTCTGGTTTGGTCCAGTGGTTAAGATGCTTGCGCTTCCAGTGGTTAAGGTGCTTGCTGACTGAAGTTTGCAGCACCATGCCAGAGGAGGGCTTTGGCTCCTTTGCCAGTTTCAAGAGTTGATTTTATTTTAGGACCGCGATCATACAGATTCTACTATTCTGGGTGGCTGTCGATGCATTAGGGCCTTCAATTCGTCACCTACTCCTTGACCTTGCATGCCGAGCATCTCGTTGACTTTGCTTCAGTCGCCCTCGACCAGAGAAGTTTGCAATTCTTTATTGGCCCCTGCAAATGGAGTGATTGCTGCTAAGGTTCCTCTGCCACTATATTAACGAGCTGGTTTCGCCCAGTGGTTAAGGTGCTCGCCCCGACCAAGGTCTTGCCGAGGTCGCACGCACGAGCCCTGAGGCATATGTGAAGCGCCTGAATAGAGATTAAGTTTTCTTAGGGTGTTATACAAATGCATTATATTTATTTATATTTAACGAGGCTGTTGAATCAGCTCACCTATTGCCTTGTGTAAACCACAGGCTCTTAGTCACTCTCTGGTCTATGTGACACTCTTCCCGTGGTTGTCTTTGCCCATTCCAGGAAATAGCCACCTGTCGAGTATAAAAATGGAAAATGAGCTTTCCCAACTGACCGGCTTCTATAGCAGGAAGTCTTGGTGGTTTTAGGAAATTTTCTTCGACAGTCGAAAAATGTCTTAGTAGTGAGGTGGAGCAAAATTAAACCCAGGCCACTGGTGCCGAATGCGAACGTCACTAGCAACTAACCCATCCTAGAAAACGCCATTGATGTGAGGTTTCAATGTTAAGTGAGTGGCTAATCACGTATTTTACTGTGTGCCCTCCTGGCACTATAGTATTACAGAAGGCCTTTCTAGACACGGTCTCGATGAGATAATTCGCATGGAGAGTATATAGTACGAAGGTCACTTAGGTTAAGATGTCCATGTACTACCTCTGAGTGCCTTCTTCAGAGATTGGTGCTGCAACGATGCCAACTGTCGTTGTAGGTGCTGATAAGCTATACAGACTTACTGACTCCCACAAGCCAGCGCCAGGCAGCTCTGTGGCAGCAGTACTACTTCCACTGCAAATGCTCCCGGTGTGTCAGCTGTACACCTTATGATGTCGACAAGGCCTTGATGTCGTATTATTGCAAACATTCTCCAGATGGCGAAGGCTGTGCTAGCTGTGACGTGTGCAGTCGTAGCCTCGCTGACACACTTGAGAAGAGAGTGGCTGCAATCCTGTCATTGCAAGCACGAGCGAGCAGTGTGGCCGAGTTCTCTGTAGCTGCAGGGCAGGCGGCGAAATTCCTGGCGGACACTGCATTCGTGCTGGGCAAGTGCAATGCGCTGACGGTGAAAGTGCGCGATGCTTTTCTGAATGCGAGCCTAGAGATTGGCACCTGGGAGGATGCAGCCGAGGTTGCTGCCCAGCTGCTGGAGCCGTACCAGCTCTGCAGCCAGCTGCTGCCCCATCCATCAACGGGCATACTGCACTTCATTCTCGCAAAGCTGCTTCGGCACCTTTGGCGACTTGCCGAGGCTGCTCGTCACTTTGACGAGGCACTCGCAATTCTAACGGTGACACACGGCTCCGATCACGCTCTAGTAAAGGATTTGATCGAGCAGCGAGGCCGCTGTCAGGCCGAGCTACTGCTGTCAGGCGGGCCGGACTCTATGCTCAGCACGTCACTGCGGCTGTCGACTAATGTGCCTCGCTTACTTTGATTTGCCCCAAAGTTGGGGCATTGAGAGCATAGTCGCGCAAGCACGATTTTCATTTCACATTATGAAAAAAAAACGTTTTAGCTATTCTCGTTGAATTTCATGCGATATTGCTCTCGCGTTCTCATCATGTGGCCTTCGATGGACCTGGCCTGGCCGGCTAGCGTCCCTACATATTCCAACTGCGATTCGGCCGTAATTTTTACAGCAGGCGTCGAGCAACTGCAGTTTCGATTTATCATTAAATAAAACGAGTGTTTTGGGTTTGCCCCCAAATGACGTGTGGTTGGGCACAAGCGGTCCAGTACAGCAGCTGCTAGTGGCCAGGGCCAGGCAGCCTACGTACATGGTCCAACTGCGATACGACTGCTTCCTGTTGGATACTGTGCTCGTGCTTAGCAAGTGCAATGCACTGACGGCGAAAGTGCATGATACTAAATGCACTCGCCGTATGCACTGTAGTTTCTATGGCTGCCTATTCAGCAAAAATCCCTGTCAGCATGCCAAGCATTAACTTTTTTTGAAAGCTGGATGCTGCTGCTTGCAGTGCACTGAGCACGCAGATTCTTCAGTCGGTAAAGTTTAGCTTATATATATATGTGTATATATATATATATATATATGTGTGTGTGTGTGTGTGTATAATTCATTTATATAGCGCCCCAAGAGAATTTAAGCTCTATTTAGGCGCTTCACATATGCCTCGGGGCTCGAGCCCATGACCTCAGTCAGACCTTGGTCGGAGCGAGCACCTTTACCGCTAGACCAAACCAGCTCGGAGCTTATCCAACTGCCGCTCCCCTGCTTTCACCCAAGGGTTAGTTGCTCGCCTCTATCAAATGGGTTCTAGTCCTTCAGCATGTGGAAAGCGCCTGGATAGAGATTGGGAACTCTTAAGGCACTGCAACTGAAGTATTTTCTCTTTTCTTCCCCGTTTTTGTAGCCGGAGAGCCGTAGTAGCTATCACTCCTGCTTACGGATTGACTTCAAGGTTTTGTCCCTCACTTTTAGGTCCCTTCATTGTATGGCTCCAGCCTATCTGTCAGATATACTACCCCATCAGGCTAAGCATCGTACCACCCGCTTTTCGGAATCCAACAGTCTAGAAATACCTCATACAAACCTTAAATCCTTTGGAGACCGTGCATTTAGTTCATATGCTCCCAAAGCCTGGAACTCTCTCCCGACCTGCGTCAGAACATCCCCTGACCTGACCACATTTAAAAGGAACCTAAAAACACCTATTTAGGACAGCATTTAGTGGGTCCCTGTGATTCGTCCTTGATGTGCTTATGCGTGCTGACACTGCATGCTGCCACTAACCACATCTGCATGCTGACCCTGTGCATGTCACCCCTAACCATATTATTCATTTCGTTTGTTTTTTCAAGCATGATTTTACTTACCATTCAGTTGCATTTCCCCTTGCAGCAAATGTAAAGCGCCTAGAAAGAGATTAAGTTCTCTGAGGGCGCTTTATCAAGTGCATTATTATTATTTTTATTACAGTGGGCAATAAATAACTGTCTGCTGTAGGACTTTAACCCACGACTTGTGTCGTAAAGTGCACTCACCAGTGGGCCAAAGGCAGTAGATTGGGTTGGTTAGTCATGTTCGCCGAGTTCGCTGTGGCTGCCGTGCACTACGAATCGCGAATCTGTGGTTTTGATTCCACATAAAAGAAAACAGTACTCCTGGTTTACCAACAAAATGTCATGCCATTGGGCGTGATCATTTAATGGCCTGGCCCACCCTATATTTTTCAACTGCCATACAGCTGCCATTTCCAAAGTAGGCGTCGCTCAGCTGCGGTTTGATTCGAAATTATAGATGACCCGTGTTCCGGGTGTACTCCTTTAAATTTCATGCAATTGTGAAGTTACATTTGTGTGGTATGGCCTCCAGTGGCACGGGCCAGCCAGCCTCCCTACGTATTCGAACTGCCATGCAGCTGCCATTTCCACAATAGGCGTCAAGCAACGCCGGTTTTGATTTCACCGTATAGAAACCAATGTATTACAATATAGTAAAATCCTTATCGCCAGTTTAATGCCGAGCTGGTTTGGTCTAGCGGTTAAGGTGCTCGCCACGACCGAGGTCGTGGGCTCGAGCCCCGAGGCATATGTGAAGCGCCTGAATAGAGATTAAGTTCTCTTAAGGGCGCTATATAAATGAATTATAAAATGAACTATAAAATGAATTATATAATGTCAGTATTAATGCGATAATTAACAGCTAATTTTAGTGCCTGTATAACAGACCAGAGTATACCTGTGGTCAAAACGGCCAAGCCACTTTATACCCCAAGGTTAAAACAGCCTAGGCCACATTATACCAGGGGTGTACAAAAGGCTATGCCAAACTATAATCCTCCAGGCAAGAATATACCCCGTCTGAAGGATAACACAGCACAAGATTTTTTAACTAAATTGTTGTTGATTGCTCAGTGGCAATTACCTAAATAGAGAACATTTGCAACAAATTTCTGCTGGTATCCGGCAAAGAACTTGTGCCGATATCTAAAAAGTTCATACATTAAAGCGATATTTTCAATTGGATCAATAAATTTCAAAAGCAGTCAAAGCTGTGGTAACATGCCAAAGCACCGGCGCGAAGAAAATTTCACACTAGGTCAGTGTGAGCAAAATGAGCGATCACCTACAGTCTCGAGTCTAAAAAGTGGGACAGCCAGGCTAGGATAATCAGATGATCGAAGCACAGGAGCAGGTATAAAGACAATTATTAGCTCGTACGTGAGTGCTAAGCCGTCGTGGGCCTTGAATGCGTGTCGGAACTTTTCGCTCCGCTTTTTAATAGGTAACCAGTCAAGTTGTTTAGGAAGGGGCGCGGAATGGCCTGGTCGTCTAGCTTTGTAGGCAAGTGGCGCTCCCTTGTTAATGGTAAGTTGAAATTGAGGCAGATAAGAATGCATCGGCATGAGGAGTTCGTTCTGCGACACAGCAATCGTATACTTTGCATACGGTTCCCTATAACTTGCAATTTCGCGAAGTTTTTTGCGGAAATTGCAGCTATATCGCCGTTCAAATTTTTAAACTATACTGGCTGGCCCGGGCCATTTGAGGCCTTTGCACGAGAACGCGCAAGCGCGACAGCATGCAATTTTGTGGGTAAACCTGCAACACTATTCTGTATAATTTGGAATCAAAGGCGCAACGTTCTGGCGTTTATTGTGGAAATGGAAGCTTCATCGCAGTTATTTGTTGGACCTCTGTAGTTCGTATGTATGTATGCATGTATAGTATGCAGGCTCCTCTGATAAGCCGCTGGTGAACAGCTGTTAGAAGAATCACCGAGAGGGGCCGGTGCACAGCTGTGGTCCGCCTGTGATGTGGCGTGGACACAGGCCGGTAACCCGCTGGTGGACAGATGGCAGATTCACCATCATGATCGGCCTGTGCACAGCTGTGGTCCTCGATGAATCATTGGGGTCGACCAGGGGATCCGAGGATTCGAGGCGAGGACAGTCGAGTGGGAGAAGGGGCCGAAGGGAGCCGTGCGCCCTTTGGTTCTGTGCGTCGTAATTAACTGTTGAAGTTAAGCATCGGCTGACTCTCTGCTGTGCGAATCAAACTACAACCCCAACCATTCCACAGATGCAATACAAACATTGGATTTGCAAGTCCACCTCTTCGCTGATTGCCAATGTATATGACGACCTAGTTAGTCGATCAATGGTGCCATTAGAGAAGGGCAGTCGTCGGCCAATTCGTCGAAAGCCCGGAGATCCGCTACAGAAACAAAGCTCGGAGCAAAAGTTAAATCGATGTGCATTCGCAGAGTTCCGTTGTCGCGGTATTCTTTTGCAAGATTGAAATCTTGATCCTTGCGCCGAAGATTCTGTCCGAGATCTAACAAGCATCCAACTAGCTGCGCTCCAGGAAATGTGGTTTAACATGCATTATGACTGGCTTTCTCAAAATCTGACATGTATTTGCCGGATTCAAAGTTTGCATTATTCATTAATGACGTAACTGGACATGCTACTATTACTTCCACCCCAGCTGCCATGCAAAATTTGCTTCTTTTTGGTATAACGTTAATTGATTTGGAGGACAACAAGCCGGTAATCAATGAAACCATATGCTCACAGAAATTATTATTATAGTTACGCGATTTTGTCACGCTCGGATTTCTCACCGTTGCTAGCATTGTGACTTTTTTCCCGCGCGCCCTTTTCGGGGTGCCCAAGTTGACAGCAGTAGTGGTTTACAGGCATTATACAGCGGCCGTGGCGTAACCCCACCCCGTACAGTGGCCGAGAGCTCAAATCAGCTCCATGCCAATGCCGAGTCCGGAATTGCAGCAGTCTGTCTAATGGCGCCGGCTTTTATGCGGCCTCGGCCATAGATTATCGCAGAATCGTGTAGTCGCGAATAATGAATATCAGTTGATGTGACCGATTTAGCGCGCCGCCATTTCAGCGTCGGAAGTGTGGCTATTTTGATATTATGACACTGTCGTTGGTTTGCGGGCTGTTGTGATTTATAGCAGTGCTATATAAGTAACGGGCGGCAAAGGCTCGTGGAGTCACGTCGAGGAGGCCGGGCAGAGCAGTCGCGTACTGGCCCGCTGCGGCGCCCGTGTGAATAGACGTCTTTGAGCCAGCCTCCGCCTTCTGCGCGGTGTCTCGCATACCTGCCGCTAGGAAGAATGTCAAAGCGCAGCTTGTCATGTTCCGAAAGAGCAGCTTGTTATGCTGCGCGTTTAGCGCTGCCTGAAATATTACGCCACCGCGGATCGCCCGACGCAGAAGCAACGACGCTCTTTTGCCGGCGCTCCGGTGTAGTGCCGATCTTGACTGGACAATCGCTTGGAGTAGCGCTGCCACTCGCGAAACTCAAATCGTCGAGACGCGACGTTAATGCGAGGGACCCCTTTGCGACTTTCGCGCGAATTCCAGAGCCGGCGCTGCACCAGGAGCGCCGAAAAGCGCAGAGAAAGATTTGAACGACAAAACGCAGCCAGCAGCCAAGCTGGTAAGCGTAGCACGCAGCATTTGAGCAAGATTGTCCGCGTCGTCTTTAGTTTGAATTAGGGGCGGCGGCGGCGGCTCCGACGCCAGCGCACGCTGGTGCGACCGTATTTCAACGTGTAGCGTGGTAATTAAATCGCGCCCCACTCGCGCTGCCGACGGGATCGGCCAGCCAGCCAGCCGGCTAGCGGAGATTTAAATAGGCTAGCCGCCGGATTGGGCCTTGAATGTGCACTCGATGGAAGCGTCTCCGCCGACCGACCGACCGACCGACCGACCGACCGACCGACCGACCGACCGACCGACCGACCGACCGACCGACCGACCGACCGACCGACCGACCGACCGACCGACCGACCGACCGACCGACCGACCGACCGACCGACCGACCGACCGACCGACCCGACCGACCGACCGGCCGACCGACCGACCGACCGACCGACCGACCGACCGACCGACCGACCGACCGACCGACCGACCGACCGACCGACCGACCGACCGACCGACCGACCGACCGACCGACCGACCGACCGACCGACCGACCGACCGACCGACCGACCGACCGACCGACCGACCGCGGTCTGATCGTCCAAGGGCGCGTCGCCGGAAGCCGCGCGAAAGCCGCGGCTTCCGGCGACGCGGCTTGCGGCAGCCGCCGGCGGGCCGTCCTCGAGAGTTGACTGACGCGATTCGCTCGTCGACCGGTCGCCGCGCTTTCCGGCTGGCGCCGCGCTGAGAGCGACGCGGCACTGTCCGCGCCAGATGGCGCCTCACGGCGAGGGCTGCGGATTGCGCCCAGCCGTCGCCCTCGCTCGTCCGCGCGAGGGCGGCTGCCGCCGCTCAGGCGATCTCGAGCGCCGCCAGAGTGCGCGCGGCGGCCGCCAGCAGGTCGGCGGCGTAGCGGCCCATTCGACCGGCGCCGTCGTCGTACCAGCGTCTGGACGAGCAGACGGCACCCTTGCACCGCTGCCGGTAGTGGTGCACCCACGCCGAGTCGCCGCGCACGGCCACGTAGCCGTCCGCCGGCAGCAGTCGCTTGTGCCAGTTGATTGCCACGGTGTCTTTGGTGCGGTGGACAGTCTTCACTTGCTCGTAGGTGGGCAGCGAGTGGCGCGTGTGGGCGAGCGCGTGCAGACCGCCGCCGTCGCTCGAGCGGCCGTAGTCTTCCAGGTACTCGGCCGCCAAGAACGAGAACGCTCCGGCGGCCGGATGGCGTCGCGCCAGACCGCGTATCAGCTCGGGCAGGGTTCGCTCGGACGTCGGCACGAGAATCTCGTCGAGATCGACGACCAGGACGTACTCGAAGTCGCGACGGAACCTGTGGTAGCAGTCCTGCAGCGAGAGCAGCTGCGTCTGAGGGTGTGGCTCGCTGCCCGTCGAGTAGGTGGCGTCGAAACTGTCGAACAGCGAGCTGAAGGACGCGTTGTGCGCCACCAGCCAGCGCCTGACCTCGTCCTGCACGACCGTCAAGTAGCCGCGGTCGACGTAGTGCTGGAACGTCGCGTCGGCGGCGGCCGCCATGCTTGCGTTGTACAGAATCACGTGGTCGACGCCGAGCAGCGCATTTAGCTCCATCCACTCGACGACGCGGCGAGCGTCCGGCACGCCGTACGCGCTCTTGACGCACACGCCCAAGAACTGCCTCGGTGGTGACGGCGACGACGACTGTCGTCGCGGCGAGCCGCCGCGGACCGGCAGAGTCACGTCCCTGGATGCGTTGCCGTAGTCGCCGATGGTTATCTCGGCTATGGGCTCTTGCAGGTCCGGCACGGAGCACGTGAAATAGATGGCTCTCCATTGAGCGATCGTGCCGTTGGAGTAGTTGATGAACGTACCGTAGGCTCGGTAAGAGCGGCCGCCGTACTTGCAGTATAGTCTTCCCTTAAAGTTGTGACGTCCGAATGCGGTCATGCGCAGCTTTGGGACGGGCTCGTTGAAGTCGGCGTACGCGGCCGCGAGAAACAGCCTGCAAAGACACGACGGCAGCTGCCCGCTGGTCGCCGCCGCTCTGGCCGCCCGCCGACTGCGCTGCTGCGGCGGCGGCAACGGTGAGTCGGCCGCCGCTACCGCTCGCGCTTGAACCTACTTTTCATAGTACACGACGAGGGAAAGAGGATCGGGCTTTCGCTTGCCATCCCGCCATCTTGCCGAAGCCGCATCTTGCCATCGTGCCGCTCCGCCGCGTCGGTCCTCTGCGCCGGCGACGTCGAGGAAGCTACGATCGCTCGTCGGGTTTCCTTCTCTCTGGACGAGCATGAGGACGTCGACCCGCTCCCTTTCCGACCTGGCCGTAACCGCTACCTATAGGCCGAAGGACTAGGACATCTGGCGCCGCCGCCGCTATCGACGTCGCTGAGCTCGCGGTACCGCGGCGGCGGCATCCGGCCGCTCGCGCCGCACCCTGCGCACGAAATCCCCGCGCGCGAGCGTTCCGTGGGGGGTTCCGGCGTCGCGAGGCCGTTGCCCATTAGCGACGAATTCGGCCGACGGCCGACCTAAGCTCGGTACCCGGTAGTCGCTAAATCCTAAATAACCTAAACCACGAGCCCCCTGAGCGACGCGGCGAGCGTCGGCCTCTTCCATTTTCGATTTGCTGCGTGGAGCGGTATCGAGTTATTGCAGTTTTGGCGCCGCGACGGCAGACGCACAGGGCGCCGAAGATTGACTTACAGTTCTACACCCAAAAAAAAACTCGCAGAGCGCGCCGACGACAGCGGTGCTGCACGCCGTTGCGCACGGATCAGTCGCCGAAACGCCACGCCGAGCCTGGCCGCCGTGGCCTCCCTCTCATCGTCAGCGAATGTTTTCTCATTCGAGCAGCCGCTCGCGCCTTGCCGGTCGGGAGTCGCCTGCGGTGCTGCTACGCGCGATTGGCACCCACTCGTCATCGCCAGCCAACTATGCGGCGGTGGCAGCAGCGCCGCGCCGTGCGGCATTCCAGGTTCAATACTACTACTGCAAGCGGCTGCCTCCGGGAAGGACGCTCGCACGACTCAAGCGGCTTCGAGCGGGCGGCGCAGGTCGTTTAGCGGCAGCGCCCGATGCCAACGCTCGACTCGATCGCGCTTCGATAGTCCTTCCTACCGCGGCGCTATTATTCAGAAAAAACCGTCCGCTCAATCTTCAGCTCGCTCCGGCGTCGCGTCGCGGCGGCTGCGGCAGTGCCGCGTCAGCGCCCGACTCGAGCTCACTCAGCCGCACTGATTACGATCTCCCTCGCGCCGGCAAGGGCGCCGCGCGCCGCGCCACGCTTAGTTGCGTCCCCGACGGGCTCCAGTTGAGTGCGAGCGCTGCTGCTGCTGAACGAGCGCGGCTCTCGGGGCGATGGCGTCGCGGCTCGGTCGACTCCGTCGACAGGCCAGCGCCGGCGCTTCGTCTGGTTGGCCGCGCTATCTCAACGCGATGCTGACGTTGCGGGGTAGGAGCGACGCGTCGGAGGACTCGCGGGTGACTGCGAGCGAGAGGCGTAAACTCGGCGAGAGGCGCTGCAGCGAGCTGAGCGCGACCGCAACACTCGCGGATACGGCAGAGGGCGATTCAGTGAAAGGCGAAAGGCGAGCGGCAACATTTGGAGACGTGGAACGGTTCGCCAACGCTCGGGCCGGCTGGCGGAACGCTCGGCGGCGAGCTGGCGGCGGCTCGATCTACGTAACGGGGGCACAAGAGGCGGCGCTTGCGCAATTCCGAGCCGATTGCCATTTCGCCCGCACCGCAGTCGCAGCTGCGGCGCGTACGCGATGAACGGACGGACCTGGGTCTTGTTTTGAGAGCTGCTCGGCAAACACGTAAGCCGCGACCGTGAGCCGCGGACAGATTGCTGGCTGCGCAGCCCAGAGTGGGACGATTTTGAAGGTCGAAGCGCACGAACTGAAGCCTCGGGACCTGCGTCCGAGTAGCGGCCAAGCGAGGCAGCTCCCGACGGCGAGTCGCCAACCGACGCGCTCTCCCGCCGCCGCGGCGGTCGGTCGCAGAGGCGTGAACTGCAAGCGCCAGCTCACCAGAGTCGCCGTCGCCATGCAGGCGCACAGCAGGATGACCTTGGCAAAGTCTCGCATCCGCAAGCGCTGACTGACAAGCGGCCGAGCGACCATGCTGTCCGGCGACTCTTGAGTGCTCTGTTTGAGTATTGCCACCCTCCGTTGCCACGACGCTGCAAGTTGGGCGAGGCTATACTATATAGGGTCTGCAAAATCCTGCCACGCCCCTCGCTCCGCCCCATGACTCACTCGCCGATCGCGCACCAGATGCGGCTCAGCTCGCCGGGGCAGATGCTAGCTTGAATTAGCGAGCGGCGCCGCTCTTGAGCAGCGATCACGACGACGTCGCCGCTGTCACCGCCGTCGCCGCCGACACCGCCTTGCTGTCGTCGCCTTGCCGTCGCCGCCTTGCCGTCGCCTCGTCGTCTTGCCGTCGGCTTGTCGCCGCCACCCCACCGTCGCTGCCACCGCCGTTGCCGCCGCCATTACTGTTGCCCCCATCACCCCCGCGGCATTGGGACAGCATTACCAATACGAGTTTTTGTTGCTCGGTGCCGCGCCGAGGCCCTACGACGGGCGCTCGCGCTGCCAGTCAGCCGCGGCGGCGACTGAAAGTCAGCTGACGCTCGGCGTCCGAGTGCGGGGCCGCTCGCGGCCGCCCTGGGAGCCACCTATTGCCACGCAGGGCTGAACTCGCGAAGCAGAGAGGCATCGTCGACTCTAGGCACTCACGTGCGTCCGACGAGGAGAGCGCGCCACGTCTACCTCGCCAATCGGTGACGGCGTCGGGCGAGCGAGGCGCCCGCCGCCGCCAGTCACTCGCGCCGGGTGAAGGCCGGGTGTCAGAAAAAAAGCCGCGTTCGAGCCGAGAGCTTAATCGAGCGAGCGAAACCACTCGGACTAGACGCTCTCGCGAGCTGATACGGCAGGTGGAGATTTTTCCGCCGGCCGCTTACCGGCGCAAAATGGAGCGAAACGAGGCGAGTTTTCGAGCGAAGAGAAGCTACCGCGGTGATGGCAGCTGATGTTTGCAATCGGGTGACGGGGGCGGCCGTAGGGCTGCCGTCTCCCCCAAGTCTAATCGCACGACCAGGCGCCATATGGTACCGACATTCGTAACCCCGTAAAGAAGCAGCGACGGACAGCGTAATGCGAGGCCACTGCACGTGCGTTGGGCTCCAGGTATGGGACTCACGCGAGAAGATTTCGTGGTTGAGGTCACTGGACGACCGCAGCGGATAGCCGCCGCTATGTTGCGAGCCACCGATTCACCGTACAACGTCAGCATTGTCGTCGATGAGTTCCATCGCCGTTCGCACTTGCTCCAGGGCAGGTTCTTTCCACCACAGATGGCGGATGGCCTCGTATAAAGAGCTAGAAATTTGAAAAGTATCGCGTTGCTCTCAGCCATCCTGGTATCGGACGTATCTGTGGCTTAAGTATGCCTGCCTCGCAGAGAATTCTCACTGTTTCCCGCGTTTTCTTTTCTCTTCCTCGCCCGGCTCGGACCCGTTCACAGCGAGCGGATTCGGCATCTGCAAGGAAGTCGGCGGCAAAAATTGATTACAAACTTCTCGTGAATCTCGGCAGCCAAAAGTTGCATCGCAACAAGGCAAAGCAGAAGGCTATCCGAGTGACGAATGAGGAGGCGCACATCGTTACAGGAAAGTGCGTAGAAAAAGACCAAGTTATCCGAGGGCGCTATAAAAATGCAATATTACTATTATCCTTATGTTAACGTAAGCGCTGAGAATTGAACTCGCTTGCAAGGATCAGTCGATGCGCTACGATCCATAATGAGCCAGGACTTGCCCCGCCGGTGCTACGAAGAATCAGCCGGGATGACTTCCTCGAACTCCTCATGTTCATGTACAAGTGCGACGTCCAGCTTACCGCCATCGCGCTCGGGAAGGCCTCCCCGAAGAACGCCACGACGACCAGCCGAGATATTCCGAGGGACCTCGTTAACGTGCTCGCTCATCTCATTCGTATGTGTTTTGATGAATAGGAAGGCGACGTTTATTGCTGCATTGTGGCGGACAGACGCGAGATTCGAGCAAGATGGGGCAACTGGCTCTTGTGAACTGCTTCACTCAAGATCGGTTTGCTGCAAAACAGACTCGTCGACCTAAAGCAGATGACAAACATCTGTACAGATACCTAATGCACTCCGGTCGTTGACATTCAGAGCCAGTTGTAGCCGGGTAGTGCTACGATGGTGCAGCCAATCTGAGCGGTGAGATTAATATTCTCCAAGCCTCGATCGAGCAACTGAATGAGTTTGCGTACTACGCACATTGTTGGGCACACACAAGGTTCCCATTAGCCGTACTTCCGGCCTGCGACGATGCCGTCCCCGACGTCGTCTCCTTCTTTTTCGAATTGGTCCGTGACATTATCAATGTGGCGATGGGTTCTTGCAACGGCAACGACGAACGGCTCAGTTAGCAAAAGGAGACCACACTGGACCTGATCAACGAGCTGCAGGCTGAGACAGACCGTGGCAGGAATCAGGAGACTTCACCGATTGAGCCCAGTATCCCGTATACCGGCAGCGGTCGCCATTTTGGCAACCGCTGCATCGCTCAATCGCGACGCTCGCCGATACCTTTGAAGTCATCGAGCACCTCGAAGGGAGAACGGTGGTGCGGCTGAGCGTAGAACCAAAGCGACGTGCCTCCTTTACCGAACGCATTCGTTCACCGTCACCTCACCTCACGTCTCGCGGAGCTCTTTTTTGCTATTGAGAGTCGGCTCGAGCTATGCGATTCGCTACGTAAGGAGGATCGGGATCCACAAAAGCAAGATTCGTCGGATCCATTGTCGGTGCTGCCTTGCACTCGGTCAATCATCCCGTTCAGGTGCTGAAAAAGATGCGAGCGGCTGGCTGCTGAAGATCTGCTGACAGACAGACAGAGGTGCAGAATCTCCGTCCTCGATCTGACGAAATCGAGACGATGCTCGACATGATCAGTAACGACACCAGCTCATACGCCCCGCCCCCGCCCCCAGGTCCCAGAGGGTATGTACACCGATAGTGATGGACGCTTCTTCCGTGGCCAATTTCTTTTTTCTATGCGGCGGTGGACGCGATACAGCCAAGAGTGGTACTTTTGGTTCGGCAAGGAGTCGATGGAAATGCTCCACCGGGCTGATGAGTACTCTCGCGTCAGCAGTTCTCTGCATTCAACATAAATAATCCTGCAAAGTATGTAGCCGAATTCTACAAGAGAATTTTCTAGCCAACATCTTCCTGAGACAATCTTCACAACGTTCGCATGGAATTAAGTGCGGACCGATACCCACTGTAGCCAAGGACTGTGCTGTTTATTCTGGGCTGACGGCGATGACGCACGAGATGCATCGGACGGATAGGCTAAGCCGTAAATAATTGAGCTGCGAGCGGAATCCATTTAGTTAATAGCTGACATTGAAACTGCCCAGTGTCGACACGACTTATGGTAGCTCCAGCTGGGCTTGCCCACGTAAGAAGCTATCCCGGAGTGCTTGATTCAAACATGGCCAGCATCGACTGGCCGCAGGACACAGGTGCCATTGCAATATGTATGTGTTTGTGTGCGTGCGTTCGTGTGTGTATGTTTGTGTGTGTATGTGTGTGTACATAGCTCTCTTTCTCTCTCTTTGTCTGTCTCAATTTCTATGTGTGAGTGCACGCTCCAAGTGAGTATGCGCCTGCTTGGTTTTCTCTTGAGTGTATATGCACTTAATGCACGTAATGCTACTAGTGAGCGGTGATGGCATACTAGGTTAGGCGGTTGCTTTTCACGGCCTCGGTCCCGAGGTCGTGGAGGTATCCTGTGGTGAGCGAGCGATCCTTTATCTGCTGCAAGCGGTGATGATAGCCGTAAAGGCTCTTCTGTCACTATACAAAAGAGGCTGTTAAATCAGCAGTATTTTTTTAATGTTCTCTGTGTCTTCTCCTTCTCCGACTTTGTCGCTGTCTGTCTGTCTCTCTCCCCCCCCCCGTATCTCTGTGTTGGGTCCGCCTGACAAGCCCTGCGACCAAGCTCTGCTAGCAGAGAATAGCGGATAGGCCTTAGGGTGCTTTTTGGTTTTTCCATACAACATGGCTTATAGATATTTAATGGATGACAAAGGTTATAAAACCCTGAGTTGCATGGCCAATCTTCTGACATGTGCAACTGCTCACACCAACTTAACACACGCAAACAGACACACACACACACACTCGTGCGCACACTCTCTCTTTCCTTGAGTGTGTGTGAACTTTCTTTTTGCGTATGTCCCTGAACGCAGTGAATGGCTGCTTTAATAATAATACTAATAATGCACTCGATAAAGCGCCCTCAGAGAACTCAATCTCTCTCTCTAGGCGCTTTACATTTGCTGCAAAGGGAAATGCAATTGAACGGTGAGTAACATCATGCTTGATCAACAAACATAATGAATAGCATGGTTAGCCGGGGGGGGGCCGACTCCAATAAATCTGTGTGAACTTTGCTCGATATTGGAGCAAGCTACTCCTACGATATAAGCACTTGGAGTGGAGGTACTTTAGTTCTTCGGCCACAAACATAGCACTCGTAATGCCACTAGTTCTTACAGTCAAATAACAAGCACTGATGGAGCTTGGCGCCCAGAAGCTTAGTGAGTCGAAAGGTGAGCGAGTAGAAGACTGGCGCGATTTTCGCACAGGTTTTCGTAGCCAGCAGAGCGCCAGCGGAAACAATACAGAGCACTCATATCTTAATATAACAAGTCCTATACGTCCTTTACGTAGAACACTCAATTTGCAAGCGACATCTGCCTATACGTTTGTAGAGCACCAGCCTTAGCGTGCAACTCACTGGCTCGAAACCCAAAATACGTCTTATTCGTTCGTAGCCAAAAGCACAACTAAATTACTATTAGACGTGACATTTCCGGTTCCCATAGACTGAAATTCTGAAACCACTAATAAAAACTAAAAAGGCCAAAAACGCAAATGCTTTGACAGCATTTGGTGGTTCCTCGCGATTTGTTCCTTATGTGCATATTCGCGCTGACGCTGCATGCTGCCACTAACTACATTTACATGTCGATACTGTGCATGTCGCCCCTAACCCCTTGCTGCATGTAGTGATGACTTCCGCTCATGGATGGCAGCACATTTTCTTAAATTGAATAATGATAAAACCAACTTACTGAATGGGCAAACCAAGTGTGATTCAGATATTGGAAAGGCCAACGCTCAAAATCGGCTCTGCCAGCCTATCTCCTATTACACTCATCCGAGGAACCTCCGAATTATGGGGCACCGCAGGGCTCCGTGCTGGGTCCTGTTCTTTTCACGGTTTATACTTTTTCTCTGGCCGAAGTGATTACCAAGCACAATCTAGGCTTTCACTTCTATGCGGATGGCACTCAGTTGTACCTTTGCTTTGATCCCTCCCAGCCCTCCATTACGTCGAATTCTCTCAACTCACTTGCTGCATGTATTGATGACATCCGCACATGGATGGCAGCACATTCTCTTAAATTGAATGATGATAAAACCATCTTACTAGTTATGGGCAAAACAAGTGTATTACGCTCTCAGCGTAGCAATGCGTCTAGTCGTTGTAACTCTGTGCCTTTATAGGGGACGGAACATATACGGACTGCGTCATTCTGAGCGGACCTCGATTAAATAATGAATTTTTAAAACTCAGGATTCACTTTCCGGTTGTAAGGTCTGTGTTGCCCTGCTGGTGCGGGATTTTCGCTGTTCGGCTTTAAATCCACAAAATCCCTAGTCATTTTCAAATTTGTCTTTTGCTTCAGCTCGTTTGTCGGCTTAACTCGAGTTGCAAGTGTCCCGCATTTCAAATTGAAGACCGTCGGCGATCGATCCTTGTGCTCAGCAGGACCGAGGCTGCTGGAACTCGCTGCTTCCACGCTCTCTTCATGCAGGCGCCCTAGCCTGTAACAACGTCGCTCCTGGCACTGTCAACGATGACGGTTAGTTCACGCTTTTTGACAGCAGCAGGCGTAGGTTACAGGTTAGCAGGAGGAAGGGCGAGGAGCAGAGGCTGCAGTCTAAGGAGCAGAGAAGTGAGGAGGACGGCGGCCTCTGGCTGTCTGCTTCTATGACCTGGTGTCGATCGTTGATAAGGTTGTTTCGTCGCAGAACCTCCTCACGCCGATGCATTCTTAATTGTCTCAATTTTTGTTGCCATGAACAAGGGAGCACCACTTGTCAACAAGCTTGACAACCGAGCCAAGCCACGCCCCTTCTTAAACCGCTTGACCGGTGAGCTATTGAAAAGCGGAACAAAAAATTCTGACACTTAAATTTAAGGCCCGTAAAGGCTTCGCGCCCTCCTACCTATCTGAGCTATTAATCGACGTTCACCCAGCTCGCGTGTTAGGAGCATCTGATTCTCCTACGCCGGCGGTCCCATTTTTAAACTGAAGACTGCAGGCGATCGTTTCTTTTGCTCGCCACGACCCAGAGTGATGAATTTCCTTCAACATCTTTGAGCAGGTGCTTAGCCGGTAGCGATGCCACTACCGGCATCCGGCTTCTGCCAGCATTCGCTGTTTTCTCTCTTAGCCACTCATTTCGGTGGCTTCGGTCTTCTGACTTGTCTTCACTTCCTGCTACTTGTGCTGAGGAGAGCATCTCCGAAAGCTCTCGAGGCTCTGCTCTCTTCCAAAAAGATTCGGTTATAGTTGAAAATTGTGACGTACGGTCATTCTTTCAGAGGGGGTATGTTTTGGCCCGGAGAGGTACAGTTTGGCCTAGCCTATTTACACCCCAGATATAAAGTGACACAAACCGTTTTAGCCCTGCGATGGATGCAAAGTGGCCTAGGCCGTTTTAACCCCGGCTATACCCTGAGCGAGGGTTAATTCTGGCCTGCTGCACCGGCATTGCACACCGTTCGTGCGGGCTTCGCTCTCGGCGGCCGACCGATTGCCTGTAAGTTTCGCCAGCGTTGGTTGCGATAGCCTACCGGAGCTCGCGCTCGCCCTTGCGCTATCCGCTTGATGGGGCCGGCTTCTCGGGCGGAAGTTAGCGCTTTGAGCTCCTGAGGGAGCCGGTCGGGGACAAACGGTAAGTCAATCAGAGTGGCAATATTTAGTGCGCCGCCGCGGCGGCTCAGCTGGCTCAGGGTGTCGCTGAGCGCGCCGGCTACGGAACGACGCGAATACAGAGCGCTTACATAGCAACGGTACGGGAGCTTGAACGCTCGGACAATTGCCTTGAGCATCCTTATGCGGTTTCATCAACAGCGGGACCAATGGCCCTAAGAGTGGAGCTAGCTTCTAGTGCGTGCACAGCGGCGCTAAAGCAAACGGACCTCTGAGCTTTATTTCAACGAGCAGCGCGGTCGAAGAGTAGTAAACCGACCCGTCCAGCAACGGAGCAGCGGTCAATCGCCCAAGCAGTTAGTATGGTAGCAGTCTCGAAGCAAGTTACGTCAGTCGGAGCATCCACAGTGGCCATAGCCGGTGCAGGAAGAACGAACACTCTCTTTCTCTCGTCTTCAGTCACGGTAAAGGTACCAGACAAGTGCACAAAATCATAGCTATTTCCATGTCCTCGTTTAAAATAAGCTCTGGCTTACCGAGCATCGTATGGGTTTGCCGATTTCAACAGGCGGAGCCTCAACCAGTACCTTCACCTGTGCTGCAATGGTCAACTTATTGCGATTATTGAGATATTTCAGATTCGCAATCACACGGTAGTAGGGCCACTCCTTGAGCGCCTACCGTCATTGCTCGTCAGGTATTTCGTCGTATCACCTATTCTTTTGGCTCAAGTTGGTTTGCTGTACCTCTAAAGCCATCAAATCCGGCTTAGTACATTTCCCGTGCTCCCAAAGCCTGAAGCTCACAGATTTACGTCACGACATCTCGTGACTTGAAATTTGAATACAACCTAAAACCCGTCAGTTTCTCGATGAATTTTCTGGGTCCGTGTGAAAAATTTACATGTTGTACTTACGTGTGCTGACAATGAGCACATGCTATCGCAATCCAACTGGCATGCTTCTCTGAGGGAACGTTGAATCAGGCAGCCTATCACTCACTGCAAGCCACCTAGCCCTTCGAGGGGTCACTCTGCCTAAGCAACCGGCTGCTGTCAGCGGTTAAGAGTGGGGACTGAAGTTCTCAGCTCTCAGCTGATCACTTTGGCTGACAGCCAAAAATCCATGTATTGGCGGCATCTGTCGGGGCATCCATCTACCCATGCTGCCGCCAGCTGGCGAACGGTTTCAGAATGGATGATGGCTCGGCGGTGGCAAACAATGCATGCATGGAATAAAAGGGCTGCCTGAGGAATGCTCGGAAAATAGAGCGGGACCCCTACGCCGGCGGCCGTCTAGATTGAGTGGGCTAGGAGGCCAGCAGCTAGCTGTGGTTTTGCGAATAAAGTGCTTGATCTAGCCTGATGACAAGTTGTCTACAGGCTGTCACAGCTTCGACTGCAGCATATGCTAAGTGCCCAGAGACAGATTTAATTCTTTCAGGTAGCTAAGTGAATGTCTTATTACTTATCGAGCAAGGTGCCTAGAGATGGTTGCAGCGAGCTGTGGCCTACGTGACGTGTACCAAATCGGCAGCCCATTCAAATCTGCCTATGCTCTGCTGTAAGAATGTTATTAAAATTCGGGCTCCCTTAGACGAGCATAATATAGCCAAGCTGGCCTATGAATTTGTGACATTCCATTCTGACTTCTGTAATTCACTACCGTCATGTCTTCTTCGCCTGCGCAATAAGAGGTGCAAAAATGGTGCCAAATTTGAACTCGCTGTGCTTGTCAGTCGTCAGCGTTGCACCGGCCGCACTCGCACCACTTTCAATTGCCATTATGCAACATATCAATCGGGTTGGATAAAAATGACTCGGGCTACGAACCCGGTTCTGGGTTGCGAATTGATCCCTGTGGGGTTGTAGCAGCTTCATAAGTATTCAGATATAAGAAAGCCTTTGAACGGATCAGCTGTCGCCGGTTTTCAAAAAGCACAGGAAGGCAAAAGATTTCATGTATTACCTATTTGTTACCAATATATTGAGTACTAAATTTGAAGGCACTAACAAGGCGCCATTACACCGCAAGGGTCATATGAAGATAGGGTAAAACCTCCGTAATGTGGGAAGAAAATCTAAGCTTTCCGTGATGAGTTGAGTGAATGGTTGAAGTAATGGGTGAAGAAAACTTATTGTTTTCACGGTAGGAGGAGAAGCATTTTAAAGTCGGTGTGCGTTTTTCTATTTTTAATACAGGAATACTTTTCGTGATTTTTTGACGGGCGCGGGAAATTTTCCACATAGTACCCTATCAGAAATCACGATTCTGGTAACGAACGACCCTCGCTAAAAACCCAGTCCGAGAGCAAATTAGGTTTTTAACCCGGCGTAACAGGCCAGAATATACCCTGTCCTGAGAACACCCGAGGTTAAAACGGCCCTAGGCCACTTTATACTCGGGGTTTAAAATAAGCTATACCAAAATATGCCCCTCCGTTCCAGAATATTCCCCATCTAAAAGATTACGCAGAGCACGAAATTGGTTAACTATAAATAACTCTTTTAGTAATTGTTGGTTGTTCAGTGGCAATTTTCCAAACGGAGACAATTTGAATGAAACATATCTGACAAAGGACCTACGCCGGTATATGAAAAACGTGTAAACTAAAGTGAGATTTCTAATTTGATCATTTAAAGCAGTTTTTAGAAGCACTTGAAGCTGTGGCCATACATAGTCTGCTACGCGGCTGCTGCCGGCACTGGACAGCTGTGCCGGGCAGGCGTCTTCGACTACTTGGCCTGCAGAGTGCAAGTGTGCCTGGCCGCTTGGCCCTCGCGAACAAGGAATCGCAGAGATGACTTCGCTAATAAAGTATATCTTCCTCGTCCTTCCTCCTGCTAACCTATGCCCTACGCCTGCTGGCTGCTGTCAAAAAGCGTGAACTGACCGTCGTCGTTGACAGTGTCACGAGCGGCATCGTTACAGGCTATGGCGCCTGCATGAAGAAAGTGTGGAAGCAGCGAGTTCCAGCAGTCTTGGTCCTACTGTGATCCGCCCTTGATGTGCTTACGCGTGCTGACATAATGTCACTAACCAAATTCGCATGCTGACCCTGTGCACGTCACCCCTAACCATTTTATTCATTTTGTTTGTTTATCAAGCATGATTTTACTCACCGTTCAATTGCATTTCCCTTTGCAGCAAATGTAAAGCGCCTAGAGAAAGATTGAGTTCTCTGAGGGCGCTTTATCAAGTGCATTATTATTATTACTGAGCACAAGGATCGATCGCCGACGGTCTTCAATTTGAAATGCGGGACACTTGCAACTCGAGTTAAGCCGACAAACGAGCTGAAGCAAAGGACAAATTTGAAAATGACTTTGGGTTGGATTTTGTGGATTTAAAGCCAAGCAGCGAAAATCCCGCATTAGCATGGCGACACAGACAGCTGCACTTACAACCGGAAAGCGAATCCTGGGCTTTCAAGATTCCTGAGTAAATTGAGTTCCGCTCAGAATGATGCAGTATGAACATGTTTCGTTCCCTTTAACGGAGCAGAGTTACAACGACGAGGCGCATTAATACGCTGGAGAGTTTTCGAGAGCGTACACAGAGCCCGAAGACTTTTGATGCGCATACGGTAGCAAGCATTCCGACTTAAGAAACAGTTTGTAGAAAAGACGAGGTAGATGAGAGGTCGGAGTAAAGAGTGCCTTAAGATAAGAACGTGGGAAAGCAGAGAATGAAGTGTGAGGGTTGGTGCCGGCGAGGGTTTGTGAGCCATCACGTAAAGATTCGTGTGTGTGTGTGTGTGTGTTGCTCAAAGTTGTTGATATGATGGCGTATAGTTTGGTCTAAAGGGGTATAAAGTAGCCTAGGCCATAATATACCTCCGGAGATATAAAGTGGCCTAGGCCGTTTGAAGCCCGGCTAGACTCCGGCCTGGGGTTATACTCTAGCCTGTTACACTGGGAAACGCTCGTATACAGACTCGCTCACCAGAGCGCCGGCTCATTCCCTCCTCTGTTGACCAGCCTGCCGGTGACAAAAGTTCGTAGCAGTAGTCGTGTTATGACGACGCTACCGGCTGGTCTCTCTCGATTGTTGCTAAATTGGCGGTTCCATATGCCACTTATACAAATCTATTTACCAACAACGAGGCCGTAGTTATGATGAACGAAAAAGTCACTCACTTTCGGTTGGCGTGCTCTGCGAAGGGCGTCGCAATTATGCTAGATTGCCCGGCGTCCGAGATAAAAGTAATAATAATAACAACACACTTGATAAAGCGCCCTCAGAACTTTCAAGGCGCTTTACATTTGCTGCAACGGAAACACGATCGATGTTTAGTGGTAGCATGCTCGATAAACAACAAGAATAACATGATTAGGAGTGACATGCACAGGGTCAGCATGCAAGTGTGGTTAGCGGCAGCATGCACTGTGTCAGCATGCATAAGCCCGTAAAGGTCAAATCACAGGGATCCACGAAGTGCTGTGATAAATTGGCGAGCTTTTAATTTCCGTTTAAATGTGGTCAAGTCAAGGGATGTCACGACGGATGTCAGGAGTGAGTTCCAGGCTTTGGGAGCATATGATCTAAATGCACGGTCTCCAAAGGATTTGAGGTTTGTACGAGATATTGGTAAACTGTTGGATTCCGAAAAGCGGGTGGTACGATGCTTAGCCTGGTGGGGGAGTAGATCTGAGAGATAGGCTGGAGCCAAAGAATGAAGTGACCTAAAAGTGAGTAACAAAACCTTGAAGTCGATGAGTTGCTTGACTGGTAGCCAGTGCAGGTAGGCGAGAAATGGTGTGATGTGACACCTGCATCGCTCACGGCAGACGACAGCCTAGCTACAGAATTGTGCACCGGCTGTAAGCGAAGATTGCACTGGCCGGTAGGCCAGCAAGCAGTGAGTTACAGAAGTCAAGACGGGATGATGTCACAAATGCATGCACCAACTTGGATGTAATATCCCTGCCTAAACAAGCTCCCATTAGGATATGACGTGCTGCTAGGTATTAGGCGCATGGACGCTATGCGCTAGCTCGGAGGCGTTTGAAAGGACGTCTGCAGCAATAAGCTTGGGGCATGACGTCGCATGGGAAGTAGAGACAGCATTAGCGACCTTCGCAAAGGGTATTTATAGCCCAATGTTGACCCTACTCTCTGAAAATACCAGGCTGTCGCGTACTCACGTATTTAAACTTCACACTTAGCTAATAAGTTGCAGTCTTGTTTTAGAGACAATTACTCCACAGAGCCAGCATTCCTTTGGGTGTATAACGACCTACTTAAGAATGCAGACTCAGGTAGAGTCTCTGCTTGTTCTTCTCGATCTTTCGGCAGCCTTTGATACTGTCGATCACCAAGACCTTCTTCAGCGCCCTCTCATCTCGCCCGGGCATCACTGGCACTGCTCTGCAGTGGTTCAGGTCCTATCTCAGTGGGAAACTCCAGAGTGTTGACGTGAATGGACAAAGATCATCGGAAGTTCCTCTGAAATATGGAGTACCTCAGGGCTCAGTGCTTGGTCCTGTTCTTTTCTCGGTTCATACTCTACCTCTTGCTGATGTGACTGCCAAGCACAATCTAGGCTTTCACTGCTATGCAGATGACACTCAGTTGTACCTTTGCTTTGACCCCTCTTAGTCCTCCAGCACGTCGAATTCTCTCAGCTCCCTTGCTGAATGCATTGATGACATCCGCATGTAGATGGAAGCAAATTTTCCTTAATTAAATGATGATAAAAATCAGCCTATTAGTTATGGGCAAACTAAGTGATTCGGAAATTGGAAAACCCTACGCTCAGAATTGGCTCTGCTAGCACATCTCCAGTTGAATTTACACAAAATCTAGGTGTCCTATTTCAAACTGACCATTCATTAAATGACCACATCGGCTCCACAGTCAATTATGCCTACTTTCAGCTGCATAACATTGCTAAAATTTGGGCTTGCTTAGACAGGGTAATTATTATATAACTACAAGCATTTGGTCACGCTTCCTTTGCAGCAGATGTGAACTGCCTCGAAAGAGGCAGAGTTATCCGAGGGCTCTATACAAATATATTATTATTATTATTACCAGCACACAAGATACTACTATAAACGGCTAGGGTTTGGCTTAAACTCACAGCCTACGATTGCCGTGCCGTAGTAAGTACTTTCCATGGACCCGCCGGTTCTCGCAGGCACTGACTGACTCGCATGTGGATGATACAACCGCCAATAATGGCATGGTCGCGAATGAGCGGGTCATTTCCGCGAATCTCGACAGTTCGCGCTAGAAACAAAACCAGCAGAGAAATTGTTAGGGGTCGCCGCCTACTAAGCCTTCCTGTCACTGGCCGTAAGTGCGAACTTGAGCGCAGCTAGCGAAGCTGAACGGCTACCTCGGTCTGCGACTCTGACGCAGCTTTTCCCGCCTTTCGAACACTTGGCCGACCATTTTTTTCTGCTGCTGGGTAACTACGACCGGCATTCTGGTATTTGAAGAGAGCCGCAAATGACCTGTCGTGGGATGCCAAGACTACGGAGTCGTACGGTCGTCGGATGGCGCAGGAGATCGACCGTCTTATGGCTAAAGAGGATCTTGTGCCCGTCGTGCGGTAGGTACCGTCCTCGCCAGGTGGGTAGGTATGGCGCAACGAAAGCAGATTAGCGGTGGCGGCGGGGCAAGTCGGAGGACGACCTGTGGAGGAAGCCTCCGGGTATTGAAAGCCCGACCGGGCAGCGCATATAAATCATGCTTAGCTCTAGGCTTTTATGAAGAGCTCACGCCTAGCCCTGGCCTGAGTAAGCTCAAGATGTTCACTGACTCAGGAATTCGTGGCTGCAATGCGTGGCAGCGATGAATGGCTACTATCACTCATCGAAGTGGGTACGCTTATCAAAACCTTCGGTCTGGGCTAGGCGATGGCGCGTCGGTGGATGGCGATAGGCGGCTACATAACCAAGGAGTAGGACCGGCAGGTGCGGATACGTCATTCTCGGATTCGATCGCGCTTCCTTTACAGCATAAGTGCCTTGAAGGAGATTAAGTTATCTGAGGTCGCTTTGCAAATGTATTACTATTTTTATTATTGTCATACAAAAGTTCTGTTGCAAACCGCTACAACCAAGTTGACCAGTTAATAATGGCCTTGGCCTTGCTCAAGCCCGTTGTGCACGTCGCTGCGGCCGTCCCTAAATAAGTCTTTCATCACCTGGGGGTCCGACTGGCCATCGACTGTACTTGTTTCAGTAGGGTAGTGTGTGCGCGTGTGCCGTGTGCGTGCGGCCCTTGCCGATAACGGCCACATCCGGGTTTCCACGTGACTGCGGATTACAGGGGAGAGCCGTACCAGGTGGAGATATCCAAAGAAAGGGGCCCGCCGTGGCAGCTCGAGGTGGGCGATTCGGCTACCTTCGGAACTAATGCTGTCCGCCAGCTATGTGCCAGCTAGGGATCAGATCGGAGCGTCGTATTAATGTGACTATAGGTCGTCTGGCGACGGCATTGTGGATCGAACTATAGCAGGAATGGCAGCCAGAAGTTGGCGGGATTGTGTTGATGACGCTTTGCTGGCACACTGCATCCGCCACGACCCGGGCTAGACGCCAGTACGCCGTCTAGCAGAAAACTCTTAAGAACCAATTAAAAAAGCAGATAGCTCGAGAACTCGGAGCGGACAGCCGAACGAAGGTGGCAATATCGCAGTGTAACAGGGTAGAGCATAACCCCAGGTCGGAGTACAGCCGGGCTTCAAACGGCCTAGGCCACTTTATAACGCCGGAGGTATATTATGGCCAAGGCTACTTTATACCCCTTTAGGCCAAACTATACGCCATCATGTCAACAGTTTTGAGCAACACACACACACACACACACACGAATCTTTACGTGATGGCTCACAAACCCTCGCCGGCACCAACCCTCACACTTCATTCTCTGCTTTCCCACGTTCTTATCTTAAGGCACTCTTTACTCCGACCTCTCATCTACCTCGTCTTTTCTACAAACTGTTTCTTAAGTCGGAATGCTTGCTACCGTATGCGCATCAAAAGTCTTCGGGCTCTGTGTACGCTCTCGAAAACTCTCCAGCGTATTAATGCGCCTCGTCGTTGTAACTCTGCTCCGTTAAAGGGAACGAAACATGTTCATACTGCATCATTCTGAGCGGAACTCAATTTACTCAGGAATCTTGAAAGCCCAGGATTCGCTTTCCGGTTGTAAGTGCAGCTGTCTGTGTCGCCATGCTAATGCGGGATTTTCGCTGCTTGGCTTTAAATCCACAAAATCCAACCCAAAGTCATTTTCAAATTTGTCCTTTGCTTCAGCTCGTTTGTCGGCTTAACTCGAGTTGCAAGTGTCCCGCATTTCAAATTGAAGACCGTCGGCGATCGATCCTTGTGCTCAGTAGGAACAAGACTGCTGGAACTCGCTGCTTCCACGCTCTCTTTATGCAAGCGCCCTAGCCTGTAACGATGTCGCTCCTGGCACTGTCAACGATGACGGTCAGTTCACGCTTTTTGACAGCAGCAGGCGTAGGGTACAGGTTAGCAGGAGGAAGGGCGAGGAGCAGAGGCTGCAGTCTAAGGAGCAGAGAAGTGAGGAGGACGGCGGCCTCTGGCTGTCTGCTTCTATGACCTCAGTGTCGATCGTTGATAAGGTTGTTTCGTCGCAGAACCTCCTCACGCCGATGCATTCTTAATTGTCTCAATTGTTGTTGCCATGAACAAGGGAGTGCCACTTGTCTACAAGGCTTGACGACCTTTCCATGTCACGCCCCTTCTTAAACAACTTGACCGTTTAGCTATCGAATAGCGGAACAAAAACTTTTGTCAGTCACACTCAAGGCTCGAAACGGCTTAGCACCCTCCTACCTGTCTGAGCTATTAATTGACTTTCGCACCTGTTCGTGTCTAAACATCACCTGATCCTACTACTCTGGCTGTCTCATTTTTAAACTGACGACTCTAGGCGACCGTTTCTTTTGCTCACTACGACCTTGAGTGCAGAATCTCCTTCAATATTCCCCTAGTGCTGATGCTCTAGATTGTTACCACAGCTTCGACTGCTTCTGAAAACTGCTTTAATTAATCAAATTGAAAATATCACTTTCATTTATGCACTTTTTAGATATCGACACAAGATTTTTATCGTATATCAGCGGAAATGTGTTGTAATATTCTCTATTGTAATATTGTAATATTTGATAATCGCCACTGAGAAATCAACAATAACTAAAAGAGTTTGTTAAAAAAAATTCGTGCTCTGCGTCATCTTTCAGTAGGGGTATATTTTGGCCTGGCGGGTTATAGTTTGGCCTAGCCTATTGTGCACCCCTGGTATAGTGTGGCCTATGATGTTTTAACCCTGGGGTGTATATTAGCTAGGCGTTTTAACCCCGGGTATACTCTAAGCGGAGTAGACTATGGCCTGTTGCATCTGTGTAGCAGACCAGAGTATAACCGGGTATGTCGATGAGATCCGTCATGGGTACTTTCTCCAGGGCCGGTTCATTTCACCACCATGCGTTGGATGGCCGCATACAACCAAGCTGGAAATTTGAAAAAAAATATTGCGTCGCCATTAGCGATCCTGTTATTGGACGTTTAAGTGGCTGGAGTTTACCTCGATCGCAGAGAATGCTTACTGCTTCCTTCTCCTCTCTCAAGCGGCTCGGATCCAATCACAAGGACCGAATTGGGCAGCTCGAAGACAACAAAGGCGACAAAGATTGCAAAAATGCAAACTTCTAGCGCATCAAGACACCAAACGTCACATCACTACCAGGCATTGCAGGAGGCCATCGACCTCATCAACAACGAGGCTCCCACATGATAACGGTTCCCACTGAGAGAAAAACTCTCAAGCGAAAAACGTAGCTCCCTCGGGTGCTACCGAAGCTGAACGTATCTCTCCTGCTATCAAGGTGAATTGTCCACTTGGGCATTGACTAGACTTGGATTTTGAAGGGAATGTCTTAATATCGTGCCAGTTCAGTCCTCCCCTTTCCGAGAAAGATGCCTTTCTAACTGACGGCAGTAGCCGATCCATGCCTGTTACAGGTGTAAACCATGCCTGTGTCTGTCGGTCCATGGCTCCTGAGATATCAGATGATTTATTTCAGCCATAAGCACCATTTTTGGCATGAGGGTCTAATTGTGCCGAATGCCTAAAATATCGACCACGGTCGTGCCCTCGGCACACTCTTGTCACGTTATAAGCTCATGAATTGCAATCCCGGCATTTGGCATCAAAAAGAAGTTGGCTTCAAAGAGAGGCGTGAAGCTTTGACTTTAGTGCTGCCGAAGCCTCAGCTCTTCAGTCGACGCAACAACCCAGGGAAGGATGCAAAATGGCGCAGGGCCATCTTTACTCGATGAGTCGAGTGTAAACAGGAGCCGTTAGCATGAGCAGGCCATTGTTTGGGCCTTGTTGGTTTATGACCGCACGATGGCCGAATGCATTCCAAGGATCTTATTACTAAAAGCAACCAGCGCCGAATAAAAGAAGTCACCAGCGTCTCTCTTTTTCTCTCTCCCACTCCCTCTCTCTCGATCATGCTTCCTTTGCAGAAGATGTAAAGTGCCTAGAAAGAGATTGAGTTCTCTGAGGGCGCTATATCAAATGCATTATTATTATTATTATTATTTATATATCTCTCTCTCCTGCTGCTCCTCCCCCTACTGCACGGGAGCCTCCTGGACCTGTTCGGTCTGGCTCCTGCACAGCCTGTCCGACAGGCAAAACTAAGGCATGTTTAGCCGTCGGGCAACCGTGCATTGGCTGCTACGAAGCCGCAGATCCCGACCAGCCAGGTGACCAGCTTGCCGACCGGCTCAGTGTGATAATCCAAGAAGGGAGCCACCGCGAACATGACCGCTAAAGGTCACAGGCACAGCACATCACGGCTTGGCGTCGATGGCCAGCCCGGCTCACTAGAGAGGCAGCCCTTTGCACGAATCGGCATCTACCTACAGCTGGTAGCTGCTGATATTCAAGCATGGCCGTCAGCCCAACAACCTGCCTCCGAGCAGAATCTAGTCAATGCCAGCCACCTGACATATCACGCTAGAAAGAAACCTGTGCCCGAAAAAAGCAAGATATTTGTTAGCATTAGATGCTCGGAGTGGATGCAGCAATAGCAGCAGATCGATTTGGAGCAGCAGCAGCAGCCGCAGCAGCCGACCCCAATGCATTTCATTGCTATCGGCATCATTACAGGAAATTGAGATATTGAGAAACAAAGGCAATCGCTGAAAATCGAACTGGGTTATAAGGATCAATCGACACACTGCGTTTGATAATGAGTCAGGGGATGCCAGGCCGGGGCCACTCTAGTCAGTTGATTCCCTCAACCGGCGAAACTTCCTCGACTTTCTCACGTTTATGTGCAAGCGAGATGTCGAACGCCATCGTGCTCGAGAGGGCCCCCCCACAACGCCGGGATAGCCAGCCGGGACATTCAGAAGAATCCACACGCGAGCTCATAATAAATAATAAATAAATACTAGCTGATTCAACAGCCTCTTTTGTATAGCGACAGAAGAGCCTTTACGGTCATCACAAATGCTAGCAGCGGCAGTAAAAGATCACCCACAGCAGAATTTGAACCCACGACCTCGGAAGCAAGGTCAAGAAAAACAACCACCTTAGCTAGTGTGCCATAGCGGCTCAAATTTCTTTGGTAATCGCCTCGATCGCACGATGGGGTTTAAAACCATATTTTCGGCGAACGATACGCGCTACGGTACACGGCATGCTTGCCAGGCGTCGAGTGCATCTTCTTGAGACAGTGGCTTCAAAACTTTTGTGAGAAAATAGATTCGGACTCGCCACTGGAGAACGTCCAGACGCTTCACGTAGCAGAGGCGTCGCAAGGGTGGGCAGGGGAATAGATGTCTCCCGGCGCCAGGGTCGAGGGGGCGCCACAAGCAAAATGAATTTCGTATATTTTTTTTTTATCTTTTTTTCATGTGAGAATACCAATATTGATTTCAAGCAAGTCCTTGTTTCAATGGACGTGATTATTGCTGGCTGAGCTGGTGAAGGATGTTTACAGACTTAGATCAAGCTAGGCTTAGCTGGCTTTGCCAGCCTGGTACTCTCGCCAGAGAGCATCCGATCCATAAAACGTAAATTTTGAGGAAGTGATTAGTAAGTGTTTATTTTAGATTTTATTCTGCTAAGAGACACTGTGTACACTGAGTCTCCTGGCGCCATTATGTAGACCACGTCGGCAATTCCAATCTTCCTAAGCCTTTTAGTCCAGATGCTCTATGGCTCAACCTCTTCATCTGGAGACGGAGTCAACGGTGTTAAGGTCAGTGTTACTCCAGATCGGCCTCCGTGAACTGCATTGCCACAATGGCTACTGCGCACTTTCTTACATTTTTTGTCACCCCAATCTATTTTCAGAAGACACGAGAGAAAAAGGCAAGTGTTGCCCAGCACAGAAAATGAAAACGTGAGAAGAAAGAAGCAAACAAGTCCAGCAAGGTACTAAAAGGTACTAGAAGGTTTCTTGAAGAAGGCAAAGCTGATGAACAGTGAAGCCACAGAAAAACACCAGGAAACGTTGACAATCACAGAGCGAATAACGAAGAACAGTTTGAGGTGGACGAAAGCAAGCAAGACGGAGACAACGACAAGAACAGAGAAGAGGAGGAGGAGGAGGAGGACAGGAATGGAGGCAGAAGGCACGACAACACCGGCGAAACAAGCACTCTTCTAGGTGAAAACTTCATAAAGAAACAAGGCTTCGCTCTGTGAAGACGAAGACTGCCACCATTGGGACCACGAAGGTGCAAGCACTGCCACAAGAGAAGAAGATATGGAATCTACTGCAATCTTTCTCAAGTGCTGACCCTGAATGATATTGGCTGCCTGAAGTTTGACCAAACCTCATGTTTACTCGTCTTTCCGTAGCAACTTCGAACTGAACTAGTAGTACGAGGATCCAGCCTGTTTCCGAACGAAGAAGGTCCACTTGCTTGAAAAAGTGGTCGAGCCATGAGCACAGCCTGCGTCAAGAGGTAACTTGCTAATGGGCATGAAGTTAGCAGGATCTGCCTGTTCTACGCTCCCTCAAAAAAGTCGTAATATTGCTTCTGTTGTTTGCTCTACCCTATGCCAATCAAAAATCCCCGATCTTCATGGGCAAATGGTTTAGCCAGGAAAGAAACCTTAAAGCTATTTGCCCATGAAAGCAGCCCTTCTCAATGTCTGGCTCTCACCAAGTGGAAGGAACGCAGAGAAAAGACTTCTCAAAGGAAGAGGAATAGACACTGCTGTTAAGTTGCAAGTCTTATGGGAAAGCAAGGACATAAGAAGTCATAAACAGAGTTCTCAGCTGCATCAAGTTCTCGGTTTCTCAAAACCTGGCATTGAGTGGATACCGAGAGAATCTTGGCCTGGCTGGTGAGGAAAACATTGGTAACTCCTCGGGTAATTCTTCGTCTTCTAGCTCAGTACGGTCCTCTTTTGTAATCTGTACATCTGGAACACGCCAGAAGGAATTCAAAGTCAGTCTCTTATCCTCTTATCAGTTTCTTCAAATAAAAAATTATTTTCTTAGTATACTTGCATCCACAGTCAGAGACAAGCTACTCGGTAACATACGACGAAACAAGTACTGCGGAATTCTGTTTGACTCAACTCCTGATTTGGCACACCGCGAGCAGATTCTGAGGTCATTATATATGTCGACGTTTATTTTCCCAAATAAAAGGCCATCATCGAAGAGTATTTCTTGGACTTACTTCAAATCTACCTCAAAGATGCTGCAGCAATTGATGCTCTAATCTTGGACAGATTTGAATCTTACAAAATGTCCTTGCAAGGTTTTAGGTCGCAGTGCTATAAAAACGCAACCGTCATGTCTGATTACTTGTCAGGCGTCCTAAGGAGAATGCTTTCACTAAATTAGAAGGAAATTTTTGTAAACTGTTATAGCCACAGCTTAAACCTGGCAGTTTTTCATGCTGCAAGTCAAGGTTCCGTTGTCGTTACCTTTTTCGGAACAATAGAGAGCACCTACTTATTCTTTTCAAGATCAACTCTGAGGTGGGAAGAACTGAAGAAAATCTTAGCCACCACGGTCAAACGTGACTCTGCAACAAGGTGAAGTGCAAAAGTGGAGGCTGTGAAAGCTATAAATGATGGCCTGAACAACATTGTAGGTCATTCGGAGCAGCTATCTGAGGACACAAGTGGAACGCTTGAAACAAGAAGTGAAGCTGGCAGTCTCCTACATTGCATTTCGAACTTGGCTCCATTGCCATTTTGGCTTATATTATTATTTTTACATTGATTGTAAGTGCATTATTATTACTATGTCACTGTCGCGTAGTCACGCTGCGAGAGACTCAACACTCGAGCCGAGGCCGGCCGAAGACCTAATGTATAAGCTGGCTATACTTATTCTGACACTGCCAGTGTCAGCTGTCAAGGCCGAACGTGTATTTTACGTACTAAAACTTATCACGACATGCCTTGCTTGCAAAGACGATGGTTGCAGACTACCCCGACGATGCCGCACTATAGTATCTTAAGAAAGGAACGGCCGAGATGGCGACGAGTGATGAGATCATCGCAAGCGTTCAATCTATGCACAGCCGCCGGTCGTGTCTAATAAAGGACTTTCGATTGCACTGCCTTATCATTTTCATAAGGGCTTGGTCCTACCTAAAAATACGAACTCCGCCACTAGCTGGAGCCACCACAGCTGGTCTGTGAAGACCGTCAATCGCTACGTTGGCTCTACCCGCTAAGCGGCGCGCGATAAACTCAAATCCCCAAATTTTAGGCACCCTTCGCAACAGACGTTTTTTCTTCAACTTTTTCAATAATTGTTCAGTCAATTGCTTGTTTTTGTGATTAGCACCGTTTTTCTATTTATCTTTTGTGATACGTTCTAAATCAATGCATTTTTACTTTTTATAATAATGCTTCAAGAATACAAGTGCATTAAGCGACTTGTCTGAGAGACGCGATCTTAATTGTATAGAGAAACTCGTACAGAACGAAAAAACTCTTTCAATGTCCGTTATGTTGGCTTAATGGATAAAATTGCGCCGTAACATTTTCTGGATTTTCAATTGGCTTTTCAGAGTGCAATTGATTATCTATCTTTTTAAAGCAACACATTCAAGCCATCTTGAAGAGACAAGTTCATATTTTCAGCATCATTTGACGACTCTCAGAGGACAATTCTACAGCGTTGACTGAAAATAGACGAGGCGCTAGATTTCCTGCAAAATTTAGCTAATTTTTTGCGGGGATGGAGATGGATATTTGAGACGGCGCAAGAGATTCGCGACATCCTTGTTCAATAGCTCTTCAACACGACACTTCAAATTTTATGTTAGCCGGTACTAACGTCATTATTCAGATTAGAGAGCTTGTTGAACATGAAGTTTAAAATTTTGTCAACACTCATCAACGTCGCATCTTTTCGACATCGATTCTCAACAGCAAGTTTCACGGGTTTCATGAACCTCAAAAGAGTTTTGAGAGCGTCCAAATCCAATTTCTTAATCATATCCAGCGCCTTGAACTCTTTTAGTGTCTCGCGGATGGCGACTTCTGTCTTCAATAGCGGATCTAAAATTGTTGGGATGGAGTTCCAGCGCGCCTTCGGGCCAAGTAATAATAATAATAATAATAATAATGCACTTGATAAAGGGCCCTCACAGAGCTCAATCTCTTCCTAGGCGCTTTACACTTGCTGCAAAAGGAAACGCGATTGAATCGTGAGTGATATCATGCTTGATAAACAACATAGCAGTTCAATCTCGCGCAAGAACTCAGCTTTTACTTTGGATTGATAGACATTATTTCCAACGGGTTGATTTTTTGAGGAATTTGAAAAGCCTGCGTAATTTCGTGAGCAGATCATGTTAATCGACGTCTCCTTCTAATCTCTGGTCACTTCCAAGTCCGTACCTGCTTCAAAATTGTCCGTTTCATCGATATCCTTGCTATCCAGGTTTAAATCACCCATCTTAGTACTCTTCTTGTACAAGGTGTCACATATGCAAGTTGCAGACCATGGTTTAAGCAGAACTGTCGATTAAATCGATGGGGCAAATGCATTTCTTGTTTAGTGCAGCGTCATCCTGAGGAGATCCCACCAAATACCTCTCCATTGTTACTCCAAAAACGCTCAAATGCTGTCTTATTGATTCGACCATATCGAGAGCAGTGCACTAACCAAATATACGAACAAGACCAGTCTCGATTGTTGTTTTATCGCCGCTATCATATTGACTCCGAAGAACCCTCTCACGGTTTTCTATTCACCCAGTCATGCTAAACTTTACTCCTCGCTCGAGTTTTCACTTGATGTCGGCAATCGTTTTGTTTTTCTTTTCTTCGTAATCATCGTGGACCAGCTTTATCACCTCGCTGTCGTTCTGAAGTTTGAATTCGCCCCGTGAGATTGATTAGCTTGTATACTTGTCTCTAGTGATAGGCCTAATCGATATCCCATCAGCAGCCAGATTGGTAACAATTTCCTTCAAACTCTTTCACCCCAGGAAATCGGACTCGTTTTTTTCTTGTTTTTACGGGCTCTTCCTTGTATGTACACTCTCCAGCAGTTTTATCAGAATTAATTCCACGTATTTTTAGCTGACTCTTCAATGCTGTCGTGGAGCTTCTGGAACACTTGACGATTTTATCGTATCGTCAGCTCCGACCTATCTCTTCTGTAACTGGGTTCTTTTTTCGGCGTATTTCCAAATTGAAGACATGGCTAAAAAGAACATTGATATTTATTGATGTCACAAGATCAATTTAATAATTATATTTTTTAGGTTTTTTGCAAAATTATGCTTTAACTTTAGTTTTGGGCCAATTCGATAAAAAATCATCATACAAATCCCTAACGCATTCATAAGAAAATGTAAAGTTATTTTCCATTACGAATTCCATATCCATAATTAAAATTGAAGCTCCAGTTGTAGAACCTTGGTATTTAAAGATCTCCATTAGAGATCGTAAAGCAGTTAGAAAAAAACAGCCGCTCACTGTTTCTTGATTTTGGACAAAAGCAGCTGTTTTACAGAGGCGGTTAAACAGCCGCCAGAAACTGTTTTCATTATATAGGAAGCCCTATATTACGAGTAGCCGACGAGTGCACAGTGCGAGTGCACAGACGAGTGCTCGAGCACAACGCGTGGTGCCAAGAAATACATAAGTATCGGTCGGACTCAAAAATGTTGGCTGCAAATCAACGGCGCCACGCCGAGGGAGGGCAAGCGATTTCCAACCAGCCCGCAGTCGAGATGAGCCGAGGAAGGCCGCTCATCGAGCACACGCGCATCGCTATTTGTGAAGCCGGTGGAGGTACAGGCACAGTTTCCCTCGCGCACTGGGGGCAGCCGCATTACGCCGTTCCATGAGCGAAGTATCCTATCGATCGCAGAACCCGTGAACGAAGCGGAGTGCGCGAGGCAAATTCTTTGCCGGAGAGATGGAGCCTAAGCGATAGTTAGACGCAACCGAAATCAGTCACCAATAAGTTTGTGCTGCGCGGATTTCGAGCGAATTAATTAACATAGAAGCAGCATTAATTTAAATACCAGCGACATCGACAAATTTGTTTCTCCAAGCAAATTGAAAGCCTTGAGTCGAGTCTTCGATACAAGAACGCATTTGAGCTTTCTTGACTCTACTTGAATAATAACAAAATAAAATAAGTTAAATTAAATGTAACAAAATTTGCGCCATCAAAAGCAGACCAGCTGATTTTGAGATCAACCGCAATAACGTGAACAACTTTTGTTGTCCAGCACGCCCACTTTACACGTTCTAAGATCCACTGCGGGCTCCTTGACCGGCGAGATGACGATAGGTGGCGTAGCAGAGTGCTTTTGCTACACCAGATCGCCCAGGTCGAGAAAGTGAAGAAGGCTTACGACTCCAAAGAAACAGAGCGCCCACGAATAGACTGACGTAGCATAAATCGATGGGACAGTTTTCGGACGCTCTGGAGGAATCTGAGCGTGTTCGGTGGCCGGGGGGGGGGGGGTAGAACAGCCCGCTGCTCCGACAGCGTACGTGTGCAGGGCTCTGGTAGCCCAGCACACGTACACGTACAGCACACGTACCTAGCTGAAGTCGGCCCTACTCTGTCTGACTGTTTGAGTTAAGACAGAGAGAGAGAGAGAGAGAGAGAGAGAGAGAGAGAGAGAGAGAGAGAGAGAGAGAGAGAGAGAGAGAGAGAGAGAGAGAGAGCGAAAAAAAGAGAGAGAGACAAAAAAGAGAGAGAGAAAGACTTGCGTTTTCACTTCCATGCCTTTTATATCACACTGTACTCTCATTAGGTTCATTTCGGCGTTAAGAAAGGACTTGATTTTGTATGAATTGGCTGCTCTACGCCAAACACCAAATTAATCCCTAAAACTGGCATGTGGTGATTAAAAAGTAGGATAATGCTGCCTCTCTCGACAGCTGCGACGCTAAGACCCGCAGTGATAGACCATCCGCACATTTAATTGTAGTCGACTCGCGACTGGTTGACAGCACTAATCCCACCTGGCTCATGCTTGCTTGTAAACCCATCCCCAGCCGTTGCGCAAGGTGTTGCTAAATCCAACCTTGAATTGTACGATAGATACCTGTAAATGGCAGACTTGAGTCCAGTGGTGTCGGGTTGATTCTTAAAGCAAGCTTTCCCGTACTGTTTTTTGGGGCGCCATCTAGTTCTCAATCGTCCTGCCGGTAACTCACAGACGAGTGCACTGCAAGAGAATCTATAATTTATGGGATTAGCTCGTCTTTCAATGCCTGAGACGCTTTGGGTGAGCCATGTCCGAATGCAGTAGTTGCTGCGTAGCTACATATTTAGGGTTTATGAAGCACAACTGCAAATGAAGCACAACTGCAAATGGACAAGGACAGAATGAGAGGTAGACCAAGCTGGAGTAAGGTAGAGCCTGGATAGAAGAAGCCGAGTTTTTTGACATCCTCCAATAAAGACCAGCAAGCCGTCGTCCATGTTGGAGCTAAAGGGTTATGCGAATCGGCACTCCTCGTAGCCCGTGGGTCGATAGCGCTTCGGTTGGCGAGAACTCGGTTGGATTATGACACGCGGCTTGACCTCGAGAGACCGCAGGAGATATGTGCTGGAGATCTTGGACACGGATCTCTTATTTCATTTACCAACTCTAAAGCGGCCGCAACGGAAGGCAATATGCAGGTTTGCCGATGCAATCGGGGTGGTACAACGTACTGGCCAACTCGTCAGCTACAGGACTCTCGTGCGTGGACCGTCGAGGTCGTATTCGCTCAGTCAGGTAGCGATGACTCAGCGATGATTCATGGGTAATATGAGCGAGGGGCTTCTTGGTCGACCAGCATTTTGGGTGACTCGCGCGCTCAGAAGAAGCTGCATCTAGAGCACTCCCGACACCGAGAGGCTCAAATCCGAAATTGATGCGTGCTTACGTGACTAGCTGCAGTAATTGATACGCGTCTCTGCATCGTACGTCTTTCTTTGGGGGACGGGCGGGGGTCCAAGACGTACTCTAGCAGCCGTGCGAAGAGCGAGCCACGTCTACTCTACGAGTACGGCTTAACCAACCGCCAATCAACCGGCCAGAAGCCGACTAAAGTTGAAGTGTGCAGCAGGCCTGTCATCTCGTGGACTTGCCACGCGCGCCGCCGAAATAAGCAGCGCTATATCCCCCACCCCCACTTTTGGCGTCACGTGCCGTTTTTTTGGGAGCGAGCGTTCTGTTCTACAAGACAATTCGGAGGAAATTGGCCTTTGCTTTACGTCGAGCTGAAACTAAAGGTAGTGCAGTTTGGTTTGGAGATATGGCAGTAAAAACATAACAATCTCTCTTAACCCGGAAATGTTGATGAAAGCAGGGTCGCCATGGTGTTTTTTCGCCAGCATTCATTACCACTCAAACGCTAAAGCAGGCTAGGATTATGATGGGTTGCTGGTGACCAAAAATTCGCGGATCTATCTTCCTTTGCAGCAAATGTAAAGTGCCTAGAAAGAGATTGAGTTCTCTGATGGCGCTTTATCAAGTGTATTATTATTATTATATTATCATTATCTGTTTTATTGCATGTTTAAGACATAGGCAACGCTTTGCGTATCACTGCTGCTACTGAGTCTGTTCATCGATGCACTGTTTGTTGTGTCTCTTTGCTCAGTGGCTTCAGCCGAGTCGCATCGACGTCAGGCACCGGAGACCCAAGGTTAGGTCTGCGCCATGAAAAGTGATTCTAGCCATCTTGCGCTCTCACGATGTTCTGAAAAACTTAAAGTGCCACTAACGCTCCTTTCATGGTTATAAGAAAACATAAAGCATTAATAGTGTTTAATGTTAGTTAGAACAGTCAAAAATATATTGTTAGATACCTGTATCACTTTGGAAGGAGCGCATGCGTGAGGTGTACTTTGTGTATAGCCAAGTGTGTATATAGGTGTATAACCAGGTGTATAGCCAGGTGTATATATAAGTGTATAGCCAGGATGTCAAGGATGTCTGGGGTGCGCTTTTGTGAGCTCGAGATAATAATTAGCGAGACTCATGTCCGAGCTGAACCCAACGCCCTGTCCCTCCACATCAGACACGGAAGACGGCTGAATGTCGCATCTTGACACCAATGATGTTTTAGCGACTAACGGACTGCCAACCTGCCGCTACCCTTCTGACCTTTCTGGAGGTCAGCTGCACACCCCGCTCTCAACACGCTCGTGTCTGGCGGCGGGGAGGGGAGGGCAGTCGGCCTCTGTGCCGATTTGGTATACTAACCGCAACTTACGCGAAAGATGCTTTTAACGCACGTTTGATGTCAGCACGTTCTCTCGCACTTTGTCCATACACTTGTGTATCCATATACACCTGCACACCGAGAGGCAATCAAGGGAGCTCTCTCTCTCTCTCTCTCTCTCTCTCTCTCTCTCGCTCTCTCTCGCTCTCTCTCGCTCTCTCTCTCGCTCTCTCTCTCTCTCTCTCTCTCTCTCTCTCGCTCTCTCTCTCTCTCTCTCTCTCTCTCTCTCTCTCTCTCTCTTCCTCTCTCTCTCTCTCTCTCTCTCTCTCGCTCTCTCTCGCTCTCTCTCGTTCTCTCTCTCTCTCGCTCTCCCTCGCTCTCTCTCGCTCTCTTTCGCTCTCTCTTTCTCTCTCTCTCTCTCGCTCTATCTCTCGCTCTATCTCTTCCTCTCTCTTTCTCTCTCTCTCTCTCTCTCTCTCTCTCTCTCTCGCTCTTCCTTTCTCTCTCCCCCTCTCTCTCTCTCTCTCTCTCATCTCTCTCTCTCTCTCTCCCTCTCTCTCTCTCTCTCTCTCTCTCTCCCTCTCTCTCTCCCTCTCTTCCCTCTCTCTCCCTCTCTCTCTCCCTCTCTCTCTCTCCCCCTTCTCTCCCCTCTCTCTCTCTCTCTCTCTCTCTCTCTCTCTCTCTCTCTCTCTCTCTCTCTCTCTCTCTCTCTCTCTCTCTCTCTCTCTCTCTCTCTCTCTCTCTCTCTCTCTCTCTCTCTCTCTCTGTCTGTCTTGCCTGGTGACGCTGAGACTCGTGCCTCTCCAAAGGCTCCGTATACCCGCTACCGCTGGAGTCACAACTGCAAAACAACAAAACAAAACAACACATCTGCCAAACAACTATGCGTACACATATCTCTTATCTGAGATCAACTTACTCCGCTTATAAAAATTCGCACGGGCCGGCAAATGGCCATTTTTATAGGCGGAGTATTCCCATATGCGGAGTGAAACTATAGCTAGTGTAAATCTGGAATGCGAAACTGCTATTCTTATAAGCGGAGTATTCTTATATCCGGTATTCTTATACTCGGGGTCGACTGTATCTAGATATCTATTCCTGCTATATATCCTAGATACTGTATCTATCCTTGATAAACACTCGGTGTGCTCGATGAGGCCTTAACTCGATCGCACCAAGCTCGATCGCTCGATCCTGGGACAAACGGAACCTCTATTGTGACGCAGACGAGATTATCTGTGAGCTCGTACGTGCAGCATGCAAGCTGCGAGCGTTAGTGCGCATTGCAGTCTCTCGGAGGCTTTTACGTGAAACGAAAGACTGAGCAGGACAGCTGTATGAGCTTTCCGAGTGAAGACCTTGCGGCCGGTACGATTCATGGCGGAGCACGCACGACAAACGTGTGAGCTAGTGCTTCACGCGATACCTCCACGTGAACCATTACCACTCAACCACGGCTCCGATCAAAACTGAATCGACCGAGTATGAACGTAAATGAATCCGTGTTCATCATGCCAACTCAGCTTCGGCCAAAGGTGGAGCAACGGCTCCGTAAAACTCACCCGCAAGCCGTTCCGTGAGGAACACGAATCAACACGCCAAAATAACAGGATTGGCTAGCAATTTTTGCCGGACCGGGATCAAAAAATGGAAGTTTCACCCTTTCATGTCATGGTAAAGCACCTCGGAATCATCGGCTTCGCCGGGCCCAGAAACGAGAGCATATAAAGCTGACAAGAGTAGCATACTATCGAGCTCCCTATTCATTGCAACGTGGACTGAAGCCAAGGTGATTTATTCAATGCTGCGCAACATACACCGCAAAAGAAGCTCGCATTTAAAGCTGACAGGAGTAGCATAGCATACTATAGAGCTTCTTATCCATTGCAAGATGGACTGAAACCAAGGCGACTTATTCAATCCCGAGCAGTCATACACGCCAACAGAAGCGTCAAGAGGATTTTCAGTAGCAAGCTGTAACCAAAACAACACTTATCACTTAAGTCTCAGTAAGACTGTATAGCCAAGAAGGAGGCATGTAGCGTACGCAGGCCTGTCCCATAAAAGTGAGACGAAAAGCCGAGCGTGCCTGCATCCCTCAAAAGCCCCCCTCCCCCCAACGAGACGCGATGAACCCCGTGGCCGTGGATGATCAAGCTTAAGGTCTTGTAAATGCGCCCGGGAAAGATTATGTCTCAGCAACGTCCGAGCAACGAAAACTGGCCTCTGAGAAATGTGCAAGACTCGTTTATAGCATCAAAGTGAAGACTTCAAAAACGCGTCCGGTACGAGCTCGACTAGGGCAACCGGTCATTAGACGCCGCGTAACGGCGGTGTCGTCGTGCCCGACGTGCGCGCCGACAAACTTCTTGCGGATGCGACCTTGCTACCGCTGCTGTGTGCCATAAAAGAGAATCCGCTTCTCGCTTCTTGCTCCGCTTCACAGTAACTTCGCTGCCTTTCGAAAGTCTGATAGTGTGTACCTGTGCACCTGTGAGATATTGGACATAAGACGCTGTCCACCATATCCAGCGGAGTACTTGGCCGAAATTTAGGCAGACGAGAGTAGATTGCCGAGGCGATGCTAGTGATTGAGCGCGATGCGTGGGTGTCTTGATTGCTCGTGCATCGATGCAAGCAGGTCTGCTCTTCCTTGTATTGGGCGTACTAATTTAGTTCTAGTTTGAGATATTTTCTGTAACTTATTAAAGATGGCGCTCAGCTAAACGCGCTCGCATGTCTCCAGCCAAGCGAAGTGCTGACGACCTGAACGTCTGAAAAGTTGAGGAATACGGCGATGCACTCTAGCCCAACAAGTGTATGGGATGGTTGTTGGCGAGAAAGATGAAGACGCAACAGCTATAACGACAGCTTCTAATAAAGCCTCTTAAAATTCTCGGAAGTCAGTGGCGAGGCCAATGGGGCCAAGGGGGGATATCCGGTCCACTCTTTTGCGGGGCAGTGACCTGGGCCGCCAGCAATTCCTAACCACCCGATCGTAATCGTACAACGAAATCATATCCTGCTTTCGCCCGATGAACAACCGCCGAGTCGTTCGTGTCGAATAAACACTGTGAACATGTGCTGCTGTAATGTTTCATTACTTGCGGCCCTTGCCGCCGACGTGAAAATCTTGCGAGTCTTGCTCCCCTCACATGAAAATCCTGGCTCAGACTCTGACAGTAGTAATTAATGTCGGAGCCTAACGACGTGCAGCGCGGCCCAGCGTTGACACCCACCGTAGCTGGCATGTTGAGCTTTTTATTATTCCGGCCGAGGACAGCTTTGTTTTTAAGACGGGGCAGTGAAACATCGGCATGCTAAAACATCCAGATTATGACTAATATATATTCTTTATTCGCGGTTCTTTTTTAATGGCTGGGAACTGGCTATGCGATGATCTGTGGCCAGGACAGCATAAAAGCCGTGGCCATGTAATAGGCGGCCGTTGAGCGGTGCCTCGGCCGTTGAACTGAGCTGTAGGCTTTATAGGCTTTGAGCCGTGCGAGAGTTGCTGCACGCCGCTGCCGGGCTGGTTTTAGAGTCGCTGTTGAATAAACTGCTCTGCGCTACGCATGTGGACCTTAAGTACCTTAAGGTGTGAAAGCCCGCATATCTATGGGCCCTCGTCGTAGCCGCTGCTTTCCGCCACTTGCAGCATGCCTGCATGCCATTGGTGCAGCGCCTACGCATCTCGGTCTGGAACTCCACAAAGCGGCAAAGACTACGTGGGTGCTACGCAGGAGAGCTTGGCATGGCTCGCTCACAGCCTGAGCGACTTTCGGTAGACATGTTGGCGCATGCGCGTTCGTTGATTATTATTAACACATAGTCAGGTTTTGACTATTTATTCAGCCATCAAGTAGATAAAGAAAAAAGGAGAGACGAGGTCCGATCAGGCCGAACGGCAGGCAGAGTAGGATGCATCCGCTTGGCCCAAGCGGCGGGAGGGAAGTTTGTCACTTTGTCTCCCATAAGACAGATGTGGGCACGGGCAGCATGTCGGACCTCGAGGTATTGGCCTCACTGTTGGCCATAATAAGAGTAATAATGCACTTGATAAAGTGCCCTCGGAGAACTCAATCTCTTTCTAGACGCTTTACATTTGCTGCAAAGGGAAATGCAATTGAATGGTAAGTAAAATCATGCTTGAAAAACCAACAAAGTGAATAATATGGTTAGGGGTGACATGTACAGGGTCAGCGTGCAAATGTGGTTAGTGGCAGCATGCACAGTGTCAGCACGCAGATGCATATAAAGGACCAATCACAGGGACCCACTAACTGCTATCATAAATAGGTTCCTTTTCAAGCTCTTTTTTAATGTGGTCAAGTCAGGGGATGTGACGCAGGTCGGAAGTGAGTTCCAAGCTTTGGGAGCATACAAACTAAATGCACGGTCTCCAAAGGATTGGAGGTTTGTACGAGGTATTGGTAAACAGTTAGATTCCGAGAAGTGGGTGGTACGATACTTGGCCTGGTGGGGCAGTAGATCTTATAGATATTCTGGAGCCAAAGAATGAAGGGGCTTAAAAGTGAGCGACAAAATCAAGCGATTGGGTAGCCAATGGTTTTTATTTACATGCATTCGGTAGCCAACGGATTTAATCTCTCGCAACAAGAAAGTGAGAAGCGTAGCCGTGTCAGCAGAGCAGTTGAGGTAGTGAGTAGCAGCGAAGTAGCAGCACATGACGGCAGGAAAGGATGTGCCATAGTCGGCAGCAGGAAAATAAGTGTCATTGCGTAAGAATTGCGGATATGAGTTCCACTGTCTAGGACCTGCCGGTCAAAAGCTTCTGTCTCCAACGGTCTTTAACGGAGGAATGTAACAGCAAAAGTGTTCATGCAGAGCCTGAGGGCACGAGGAGGCTAAGACTGGTGCAGCAGTTCAGCTAGGCATGAAGGATCCAAGCCACGGTGGGTCAGCGTGAGAACTGCCTGCAAGTCACTAGCAGGGAAACGAGGTTCATGCGTAATTGATATCTGTCGCATGTCAGCTGACTGACTAGTCATGCAACTAGAACCATTACTAGCGCTGTATTTGCTGCCTAGTTCTGTGCGGACGTAAAAGCCGGCTCACCCCGTACGTTAGGTCCACTCATGTGCCTGTCGATTGCCTCATATTTTACCACATTTTCTAGCAACTAATTGTAAATTCGTGCCGCATGTAAGCAATAAAATTGGCCTGCACGCACAAAATCAGTCTCTCTTTCCTTCTCTCTCTCTCTCTCTCTCTCTCTCTCTCTCTCTCTCTCTCTCTCTCTCTCTCTCTCTCTCTCTCTCTCTCTCTCTCTCTCTCTCTCTATCCGTCCGTCCGTCCTCCGTCCGTCCTTCCGATCTTCCGTCCTCCGTCCGTCCGACCGTCCTTCCAACCGTCCGTCCTCCGTCAGTCCAAATGTCCGTCCGTCCTCCGTCCTTCCGACCGTCCATCCTCCTTCCTTACGACCGTCCGTCCTCCGACCGTCCGTCCTTCGTCCTTCCGACCGTCCGCCCTCCGACCGTCCGTCCTCCGTCCGTCCAATCTATCTATCTATCAGTCACCTTCTTCCTTTCTCTGCATCGTTCCCAATCTACGCCTCATTTTTTTTCGTTTGGATTGTATGGCTATATTGATCTCGCGTTGTCACTGTTTTCTGTCTTCCTTCTACCAAGCAGTCAGTTACCCGAGGTCTTCCCCTAAGCAGCACCTGAGCTTTGATCCAGAATTCTCAGCACCTACACAGGCTTTTCCATTCCGTAAGCAACTCCCTGTCTCTGTTCCAACCACATCTCGTTTTTAAGACTGCGAATACGGTTTTCACAGTTTACCACAATGTTCCCCAGACCAACTTAGAATGATGATGTGGTTGAAATTTTTTGGATACGATAGAATTATAATCAAGTTAGCTATTGCCAATGACAAAGAACCCATCGCTCGACCTAGCATGTCGAGCCACGATCATACGCGTTTAGACAGGACAACACGTCGAGGTGGGTGTGCCGATTGAGATGCTAATTGTCTACGTCTGCCATCCTTTGTGGTCGTCTAAGTCACTTATAAAGGTGGCTACACCCAGCAGTAATCCCACAGATAAAACGAGTGTTCCTGGATTACGCGCGAAGGATTCGCTTTAGCGATTTTATCTGATTTTCTTGCTCATTGGACATTTGGACGCCCTGGCAAGTTCGGGTTCAAACTCAAACCGTAGTTGCACTGGCCGCCTATTTTGGCCAACGATAGAGCGGCAGCCACGGCTCACGACAGCTCAGCCAATAGCAACGAGCCGACCGATCTGATAATCCCAATGCAAGGTGATTGCAGCGTTCGACTTTGCCGGAAACTCGCGCGCCGCACGTTACCGCCACGTCATCGCAAGCTGAGCCTTCCGGCGGCGAGGATGCGCTCGGTCGGCGACTCGGGCTTCGCCGACTGGCTTCGACGTGTGAAGGGTGTGGGCAAGACGCACTCACTCACTCACTCACTCATCGCCGCCGACGACCCGCACTCACCTAGCTGATTCTCGCCACTTAGGGTGGAAAAGCTAACTGGAGTCGCAGCACAGATTGCGTCTTGGGTAACGGATTTCCAAAAAACCGCTTACGGCAGGGCTCTCATTGCAGTAATGACCTTGACTTGTTCAGCTTGTTCGTTCACACGCCATCGGCCTTATATTTCGCCTTTGTCAATATCTCTACGGCCTAACGGTAGCGCCTCTCACGTCCGAACGTCCTGTCGCGGCTCAGTCAATGCTGTCTGCACTGTAATGCTTCCGGCTCTCGAGCGCTGCTGAGGAATGGAGGCGAGAGGGTAAAAGAAACGGCGTAGCGGAATCGCTAGCCAGACTTTTCTAGCGCTCAAACACCGCGAGTGGTGCTGGAATGTCGTAGTGCTTGAAAGACTGAAAACAGATACGCCAAGTCGTCCTCAGAAAACGAGCCCGCAACGTCTGAAACCCAAGGTCCGTGTCCTCAGGCGAAACTCATAGCCGATGCCGCATCGATGGAAGGCCGGCGTGGTGAAGGCAGCGAAGCACGGCCGCAATCAGGAGCGCCTGAATAAAACACCTGAATAAAACAAGTCTACGTCTACAGAGAAAGCCTGCGTCTAAAACAAGCCTACGTCGTTGGCCTAGAGCAATCTATAGGAAGACATGGAGGGCTGAGCCGTGGTAGCACATTAGGTAAGGCAGTTGCTTTTCACTACCTCGCTGCCGAGGTCGTGGATTCGAATCCTGCGGCGGAAATTCTTTATTGCCGCTGCAAGCGTTAGTGATAGCTGTAAAGGCTTTTCTGTTGCTATACAAAATAGGCTATTGAATCAGCTATGGCTAGATGTCCATAGCATACCAACCGTAGTGTACAAATCGAAGCCCAGAGAAACAGTTGACGAACCATGACTTCAAATGTCCAGCTATACTTTCTAAACTAAAGATTATGATATATCCGGCTCCTGTGTAATAGAGGAACAGGTAATTTCAAGGACTGTCGCAATCGGGCTGATCCACAGCACGAGAACAACGCTTATCGCAGCAAAGTTTGGCATAGAGTCGAGTCTTTACTGCTCTGCAGCCTTGCAAGCGATACTATTTGCTTTGGGCTGCACTACTGTTGCCGTTTTAATATAGCACTACATACACATGCGCTACGCGAAAGACAAGCCAGTTTTCTTCAAGTTTATCGGCTGCCGCGATTCTAACTTTGAATATGCATGGCATATGTGGGCCAGCATGTTCTTCGCGTCATGAACAATTCATTAGGTCTGTTGATTTGTTTCACTTCTTCCTAGAACTGAAACCTCAACAAATTGATTTGAGCGCGAACTCACTGACCTTCAGATAACACCCTATTGGTAGCTGTTCTGGAGGCTCAGATGTACAAGTGTGCCATTGTTTATAATGGGATACTAAAAATGCAGCTGCCGCCTCGCCAAAACACCACTCAAATGTGTTTTCCATTTTTTTGATGGCTCTTATAAGTGAAGGTACAGCTGAATAAAAATGGCTGATCGCTGTTCCCACTGGCTCGTTTAATGAGCACACTCAGTGCTTGCGGTCGTTCGTCCATTTCGCCTCGGCCAAATTAATGGAATTTTATAGAGTTCATATACTCAGGGGCCAATAAAGTGCTGACGGTAGCTTGCCAGCCTAAAGCAAGCTCGGGTGCCAGCACAGACGCAAAGTAATTGAGTTGGCGATTGTTCACCCACCTAAAATCCTTCTGGGATAAAGATTTGGCGGCGCATATCCGGTGCATCCGCCGCGCTGGTTTGGCCTAGTGGTTAAGGTACTCGCCTGATCAAGGTCGAGGTGAATGTGTTTTATGACTGAGGTCGTGGGCTCGAGTGCCGCGGCATATATGAAGCGCCTGAATAAAGATTCCATTCTCTTGAGGCGATATCAAAATGAATTATATTATATTATATATATATATATATATAATAAATTTATATATGTAATCTGTTTATGTTATATATATATATATACAATACAATCATGTGCCACGTCAAATAGTGGCCGATTGAATACTTTTAAGTAGCTGCCTAAAAGCTCTTTCTTATGAAATGCCTGTGCGCAATACTAGCTGATTTGACAGCCTCTTTTTGAATAGCGGCATAAGAGCCTTAAAGGCCATCACCGCCGCTTGCAGCGGCAATGAAGGATTGCCCACCGCAGAATTCGAACCCACAACCTCGGGACCGAGGTCGTAACGAGCAACCGACTTACCTAGTGTGCCAACACGGCAGATAGATTATCGGCACCGAGTCAAGGAAGTCTTTGGACCAACGGTTCATGTGAAAATTGTTTACATTTATTCCGACCAATCCAATCCGGACTGGCGTGCAGTTTAAGAGACCAACAGGATTTGCCGCAGAGGTTTTGGAATAATGCTTTGGAATTATGGAATTATTCTTTTTGGAATTATCTGCCTGCACTTGGCTTTAGGGTTTGCTTTCGAGGACGCATACGAATTAAAGACAATACATGGTGTTTTCTTTGCTCGAAAGAGTGATTTCACGCAGTTTACTACTGGCGAATACTGTGGTTCAACTTTTTTAGCTGTTAGCCTGCTAATGGTTTAAGATTTTCTGGTGTGGTCTCATAAAAGAAAGAAAGAACTGTATTTTAGTGGTTGAATTGGCATCGGCTTTTGACCAAATAACAATCCTTTCATTCAAGAGCCGTCTAAGATGTGTGTGCATGGGAAAGCCGAAATGGCAATTGTCTATAACGAACCTTCTTCCAACGACCATAATTCTCTTCAAACTCGGTTAATATCGAGTTTTACAAATACATCTGGTAACCCTAGTAGGTGATAGGCTCTGTTGGTCGAATGCCCGGATAATTTTGTTGCCTTTGGTCTGCTCACACTTAGAATGCACTTCGGTTCATTTGGGCTTTTTATTCGACAACATCGTGGCCACTATAATTTAGGTGAGCAAAGCAGTTATAACCTGTAGACTCTATTCTAAAACCTTTTCTGTGTTCATCTATGAGAACATTAGTCCAGCAAGCGTGTAGCACAGAGAGACGCGCTGCTCGGGCAGCGGCAGCGGATGAGCGGCGCCAGGCAGAGGATGAGGCGGGGGGCCGGACCGTTCTTGAATCACACACACACACATATACACACACACACACACGCACGCACGCACGCACGCACACGCACGCACGCACACACACAGGCACTTATCTATGAGAACATTAGAACATTAGTCCAGCCACGGCTCGGTTAACAATGACCCAGTAACTGAGTACTCTCCACGTTATTTAATTCGTTCATCGTTTGAGGGGGCTAAAGTGAGCGGCTGGGTAAGACTGTATGAGTCTCACTTTATTCCTATCCAAGTTTCTCAAATATTTCACTAAATTTAATTCACGGAATACAGAAGTAAAGCTCATCCAGAAATCTGTAGTCTATATAAACGACATACCACACTCTTACTTTCAGTTGTTATTGATATACTGATTAATGTCAATAGAGCTTTGTCTGTGTCAAGCGTCTTTTGTTTGCTTGTGCGGATAGACAGTGTACATGTTATCACTAGCCAATCGACCTGCTTCCTTTCCAAAATATGTGCACTGGCTAGAAAGAGATTTATTTCTTTAGAGCTGTGTGCAAATTTATTAATATAATTATTTTTGTTACTTCGCTTCTGTGGAATTTCATGGCACATGCTTCGCAGCCACCATCGGATGGCATTTACAGATATTTTGACGATATTATTTGTACGTGAGAATTTCCTATGATTCCTAATAATGTCCAAAGTTATTCAAGTGTATGATATATAAATATAATTTAGTCATTAGTAAAGATGTGTAAAGCTTGGTCAATTGAGGAGGCCATTCAGCCATTGGAGAGGTTGAAAGAAGATTAAGATTTGACACAGCCTTGTCAAGAGGGTACTTTGATTGTTTCTGTTTGCATAGCTTTTATGAATTTAGAATCCCTATATCATTTTTACTTTGTTCTTTAATTATTCAGTTTCCGTATGTTTAGGGCCTGATCAAGCATACTTTAATTTAGGAATGATCTAAGCTCGGTTGAAGCTATCACTGAAACTTTAGTGAGGCTGGGATTGCAAAAGTGAGGGTCACCCCAAAAGGACTGATCGCAGGTTGGTTGACGGCGGAGCCAAGGGAATGTTGGTCCCGTAGTTCTGACGGAAGCGAACGATTAGCCCAAAGGTGGTACACCTTAGTGTTAAAAAGACACTGGGTCATCTGAGGCAGTAGTTCTATGTGTTTAACATGCCCATGGATATTAAAGAGTTGTGCAAATTCTACCGCGCATGTTGCACGAAGAAGAAGCCCTGGACACCATTATTGCTTCATCAAGTGGGTGCTCCGATGAAACTAGTTGCAATTTATATAGCTGGCCTTCTGATTCTCACTAAACGTGGCAAAGAGTTGATCATTTTAGAGGATTAACCTTACCAAAGCCAAGGCAATCCTGTAGCAAGAGGTCACTGCAGCTATCAGTTTTACATACGATTTCCTTTACGGTTTTGCCTGCCTGACGAATTAAATTCCGATCATGGCATCAATTATGAATCAGCTGAATTTTCCGAATGCTCCAAGCTATTGGGTATCCATAAAATACGGACTGCGCCTTTACATCCCCCGTCGGATGGTATGGTAAAGCGATATAATGGCATGCTGGCACAGGGTATTGAAGAGTACTGTAGCTAAAAGCACGACGATTGGGTTTAATTTTGGCTGTTTTTGCAGATAATAATAATTATTATAACGATAACTGATTTAAAAGCCTCACTTGTGTAGTGGCAGAAGAGCCTTAGCGGCTATCAGCACCGCTTGCAGTTGGAAATAAAGGATCGTCCTTTGAAGGATTCGATCCCACAATCTCGGTTGTGAAGAGCGATCACCTTACCTCTTGGGCTATCACGACCCAGATGGCACACCGTTCAGTGGAGCATGAGCCTATCAGATTTATGTTGGGTATGGAACTGAGGTTACCGGTAAATCTTTTGACAGGTCTGCCAGAGCTTGAACAGCCTGCTGCTGGTATTCAAGAGTTTGTCCGAGACGTACAAGAATTTTAGACCTTTAGGCTAGAAACAGTGTAGCCGTGTCTGTAAAGAACATTAGGCAAAAAGCTGATTTAAAAGCCCACGGTGTGCTGGAACTATGTGAAAGGTTTCAGGTATTCGAGAGAGACTTTTCACAAAGCCTGTAAGTCTAGGGATACAGTTTCTTTCGCTTTTGAAAATGGACTTTCAGGTGTGAACTTTCGCATTCGCTCTACACCAAAAGCGAATTATTAAGCTGTGTAAACTAATCATTTGTGGAAATATCATGGCAGCAGTCTTTTCACGTTGACCAGTGGCAAGCAAGGCGGAGATTTAGATTTAGTTCAGTTGACGCATATCTCACCGACGCTTAAAACGACATTTTGCTGGTCTGCACCACGGTACTGAAATTAGTCTTAACCAGCACGGGCAACATATCGGCGATGGCCGGTGAAGATTGAAGCGGAAGTTCGCCGCACCAAGACAGACAATGAATTAAAATGATACAGAATGAGTCGGAGTGAGTGGGTGGCACGCCAACTCCAGTAAGTGCTGTGAATTGCTGGCAGTGATGACCGTCATGCGGTCGCAGGTCTGGCATGCTGTGAGAAGTGCATTCTATGCCACGGTTTTAATTTTGTTGGGTGTTTTTTGACTTGTGAATTTGCGTGTGTGTGCGTATGTGTATGTGTGTGTATGTGTGTGTGTGTGTGTGTGTGTGTGTCTGTGTCTGTGTCTGTGTCCGTGTGTGCGTGTTCGAACACGAATGATTGTGACACCTAGTGTGTTTCATGAAGCTACTTCCGAGAATCTGGTACTGAAGTTAGCAGACATCAAAACGGTTGTTATAATAGCTTATGTAAGTTCACGTGAAACAAGCACATAACAACTAACTCTACGGTAACTAGGTAATCACGGAGCGACGTGCAAAACAATTTTGGGAAACACGACATCGCCGTTCGCTGAGTGATCTACAATGACTATTCCTTACGATGGGGTAGCCTAATGGCGAGTGCTCGCATCCATCTCGCAACAGATATCTTGTTACGATTTTCAAAGTTGCCTTTTTAACAAAATTCTCACCAGACTGGATTTCGGTATTTCGATAGTATTGGACCGAATATTCGTTGGGTACACTAATGAGACTCTTGTTTGATGAAGCTTGATTCACTTTCTAGGTTTTTTGAGAATGGCTGTATGTCTCCTTCTCTGTTACTGTGTCTTTTTAATATTCAAAATATTGATAATTTTAGTTACGGCTTGCCATTTAAAATCTTTGTGAGGCCTTTAGGTGGTAAATTACTATACCTGATTGAGTTAGTCAGCTCGGTTTGAGATTTAGTTTTGTTCTTTGAGATGAATTAACTATTTTTCTAATGAACTAAGATTAGAGGCTTTCTGTTGTAGCCTGACTAAATATCTGGCCAAGACTTGCCAGATATATCGAAGAATGATTTATACGGCTTTGACTTGCGTTGTTAGCTTCTAGGTCCTGCCAACGTTTTAGTCAGCTCTAGGATTTTGAGGTGTTGATTCGTGTTTTTAATGGAAGGGCTCGTCTCAACATTAAAAAGAGCTGTTGCATTGGATTTGAGCGATCCCAAGTTTGCTTGCTGCACACGTTTTTCTGCCTTTTCCCGTGTTTTTGGTTGTGATCATTTGTGATGGTGATTATATTGTTATGATTTGGCTGTGATTAGAGCCTGGCTTACGTGGCTGTCAGTATTTTTCAATATATCCATATATTTGTCAATATAGTGGTCGCGGAATACTTTCTCTACCCAGACTTGCATGATTGAGTCGTGGTGGTCGAAGCACTTTTCGACTGGTACATTTGTATGTATAGTGGACACGGGATTCTGTACCAGTGCATGATTGAGAGTCAATTCTGATGTTATTCAATTGGCATTCAATTATTTGACCGACTCCCGTATTTTAGACCTCTATGTGGCCGCCCCATCTTGGAAGGCAAGCTCAAACGTTCATCGTGTGGGTCTTCACGAAGCAGTTAACAATATTAATAATAGCACTGTTGACGGCCAGTGTCTACATGTCCCAGCTGCTGCACTGCTTGGTCGCAAAATTTACATATTAAAGCTTGAAGACTGGACGATTTGCTTGCAATTAGAACGAAATTAATAAAGCTTCCGAGCCAACTTCCGACGTCACACGATATGATTCCCTTTGGTCAATTGTGCCAACAATGCGTAGGACACTCATCAGCCTCATTCTCATGGGATGAACCGATAGTTGTCGATGAGCTGCTGCTGCTTTATGGGCGCTCGATCAAGCAATTTTGCCCCGCGGGGGTCTTCGCCCAGGAGGTAAGGTGCTCACTCTTCACGACCCGGGTCGTATCCTGTCGCGGTTCGAGTTCTTCTGTGGGTAATCCTTATTTATCTATTGCAAGCGGTGGTGATAGCCATTATAGTTAATTTGCCGCCGTGTAAATGAGGCTGTTAAATCAGCTAGCCCTTTTTAGGGAGAGCGCTATCGAATTTAGGGAAAGGGAGCAATGTTGATATTGTCGGTTTGCTAAGTGTATTAGTACAAGACTGCCAGTGTAAGGTCTGTACTCATTGCAAGGGTTGTGTCGCTACTTGAACTAGTTCGGGATACGCGGGTATTGCGCATTGCATCCCAGCGATGGATGCCGCGGCGTGCAAAAGGTAGGGATCTAGTCCGGCCAGCCTAAAAACATCAACCCACGACCACCGGCGCCCTCATCACCCGCAGATACCGAGTAATTTTTATAATATCAACCTCTTTATCATCCTTCGTCGCTCTACTTGTAGTCTGCCGTGAGTGCAATGAATTTCCGCATTTTGCCGCTGGTTCCGAGTGAGTATCGCGGATGGACCTTTGCAGTACATGCGATCGAGACTGACGTCATTGCTTTGTCGTCATTGCATCGCTCTTGACGTGCCCGAGCGCGCGTCGGCACAAAAATGCCTTGACTCATCAGCCGTTCAAACTCAATAGCGGCAGATTAAACATCCTCCGCCAACGAGGCACGCTAACGTAGTCCAGCCAGCGCATGCGCGCTTCGGGCGGCGCATGAGTGCCGCGGTTGCATGCGCAGAAACGCCGGCTGCGCGCACGCGTGCGCGAGTCGGCACGATCACCGTCATCAGGACTCGAGCGCCTCTAGCGCCTCTAGGGTCGAGCGAACGCCGGCGGTCAGCGCGGCCGCGTAGCGACCCAGCCTGGCCGCGCCGTCGTCGGCGGCGTATCCGTACGCGCAGCGCCTGCTCTTGCATCTCGCCCTGTAGTGGTGCAGCCACGCGTGCGCCGGCGCGACCGCGGTGAAATTGGTCGCCGGCCACAGCCGTCGGTGCCAGTTGACGGCCACCGTGTCGCCCGTGAAGTGCACCGTCTTCACCTGCTCGAACGAGAGCGTCGTGCGGCGCGTGTACTGGAGCACGTGCGAGCCGGCGGCGGTGGCGGCGGCGGCGTCGGGCGCCGCCGCGCCGAACTGCTCCACGTACTCGGCGGCGGGAAAGGAGAAGGCGGTGCTCGTCGGGTGGGCGGCGCGCAGGCGCGTCAGCAGCTCGACGAGCGTGGCGGCCTGCGTCGGCACGAGCACCTCGTCGATGTCGATCACCATGACGTACTCGAACGCGGCGCGGAAGCGGTGCAAGCAGTCCTGCAGCGAGAGCAGCTGCGTCTGCGCGTGTGGCTCGCTGCCCGTCGAGTAGGTGGCGTCGAACTGTCGGAAGGCGCTCGCCAGGAGCGCCGAGCTCCGTCCGAGCTCGGCGCGGCAGTCGTCGCGGACCGTCGTCAGCCAGCCGCGGCCGACGTAGTGGCGGAAGGCGCGGCCGATCGCGCCCGTCATGCCGGCGTCGTACAGCACGACGTGATCGACGCCGAGCAGTCGGTTCAGCTCCATCCATTCGACGAATCGGACGCCGTCCGGAGATCCGTACCCGCCCTTGACGCAGACGCCGAGGAATCGCTTCTCGCCGCCGCCGCCGCCGCTGCTGCCGCCGCGGACGGGCAGCGCGACGGCGGCGCGCGCGTTCAAACCGCCCGCACCGCCGCCGCCGCCCACGGCGACCGACGCCAGGTGCGCGGCGGCGCCCGCGGGAGCGTCGCACCAGACGAGCGCCGCCCGCCAGACGGCCACCGTGCGGTTGGTGTAGTGGATCCACCGGCTGCGAGCCGGACTCCGCAGCTGCGGTCCAAAGTAGCAGTGCATCTCGCCTCCGCGAAAGTCTCGGTGGCCGAAAGCGGTCACCCAGATTCGGCGGGAGCCGCCTCTCGAATCCTCGTAGGCGCCCACCAGGAAGAACCTGCAAGCGCATGAGGACTCGGCCTTTAGCGAGCGAGCGTCAGATCGAGCGGCGAACTCGAAGCGAAGTCAACTTGAAACGTCGATTTGACATCGGCTGGCGGCGCTCGAGGCTCGGCGGTTTCGCGACGCTGTCGCTCGCTGGAGAGGGGGCGTACAATCGCCGGCTAGCTAGCGGCGGGTCGAGATGCATCCAGTCGGCTGGCTGAGACGAGCCGGTCGTCAGATGCCGACAATCGTTTCCGGCGAGCAGGCAGACGGCGGCGCCGGAGGCTCAAAGCGCGCCAACCCAGTCCGACGCGTCAGGCGGCCTAGCGGGCTGCATTTTAGAAGGGCCGGCGCCGCGTGCAAAGCCCCGCTGCTACTTTCGGACGCCATTTTGTCCCGTCGGCAGTCGGCTTGACGCCACGGCGCTCTGCGCCTCTTTCACTCGCCTCTCCGCGTAGGCGTACGCCGACAGCGGCGCTGGGCCGAGGCCAGCAGCAGCAGCAGAAGCAGAAGCGGCAGCAGCAGCCGGCGGCCCAGCGTCCGTCGCTGCGCGGTCCCGGTTCGTCGAGCGTCGCCGAGCGTCGCGGGGGACGAGCTCCGCCGCGTCGCCGCGCGCCTCGTATCCTCGCCAGTCGGCTTCGGCGAAGCGGGGGTCCTGAAACAGAGGAGACGCGCCGGTGCGGTCGTCGGCGCATCTGGCCAGCGAAGCTGACAGGCTGTACGCGGCGTTGCAGACGCCAGCGTCGGACACTCCCCGAAAGATCATCCAGAGAGTGCGCCGCGGTGCCACCGAAAAGGCAGCGGCTCCGGCGGCGCGCGCAAGCGTGAAGACTCAAATGAAGCGCAAGCAGCCAACCCACCGGTCTGTTCTTCGCGATTGCAGATCGCGTGCGCAGAAAGAGGCCGAGCAGCGGTCCGGAGAGGCAGCGCGGCCGGCCACCTTCGCGGGCTTTCTAGCCGGCCTCTTTTTTGAGAGCAAACTGACGGGCTGGCAACTCCGCGAATTCTCATCCTTTGAACTGGCGATCAATTGGCTGAGGCAGGTAAAAGGCCAGCTGATAAAACTACCTCATTTCATATAGCCGCAGAAGAGCCGTAACGGCTATTACCGCCGCTCGCGGTGGTCTGCATACGCGGCGTGGCGCAAGCAATTCTCAAATAGCTGGAAGCGCGACGGTCGTCCAAAAAGAAAAGTGACATACATTTAAAGAGGAGGTGCGAAGAGTTTTCGGAGAGCGTCCGCCTAGCGGAAGCGATGGTATGCGGTGATGTTCGGGCAACTGCACGAAACAAGATTTCTGAATAGCTCCGAGCCTGTGCCCTCAAGTAGCGAGGTCAGTCGGAAAATGCAATTCGGCCGTTGGCGCAGCATTTATTGTGTAGGCACAACGCCGCTAATGCCTGCAATATTTACTTGGTTCGTGGAAAAATCGGCAACAATTCGCGAACTTCAGGCTTCGCGATATTCCTAAAGGCGGCGATGTTTTCAAGCATTCCCTCGGATGCCTCAGAGATGCTAGCGGTATTAAGTGTGGCGGACATTTATCTACGTAAGAATAATCCATTGCCGCATTCCGCAAGACCATAATTGTACTGGATCGGCAGTGAATTTATTGGCGTGTGCGCTTGCTCTCTTTACTAAATGCCAGAATTACCTTGGCCTAAGTGCCACTTTGACAGCGCGAGCACTTCCTAGCTTAGAAGTCTCAATTCAATGTCAAAGAAGTGGCAGTTAAATGAGCTACTCTTGATAAAGCGAGCTCGATCTAAAGAAAATGACGACGAGGGCTTGCCATGCTGTGAAAGGCTACAGACTAACTTGCCATGCACCTGTACCTTGTACCACCTGTACCTGTACCCCACGTGTACCTTTGCTTTGATCCCTCCCAGCCTTCGAGCACCTCAAACTCTCTCAACTCACTTGCTGCATGAATTGATGACATTCGCACATGGATGGCAGCAAATTTTCTAAAACTAAACGATGATAAACTAACTTACTAGTTATGGGAAAACCCAGTGTGATTCAGAGATTGGAAAGGCTGACTCTCAATATTGGGTCTGCCAGCATATCTCCTGTTGTATCAGCTCAAAATCTAGGTGTCATATTCCAAAGCGACCTCTCGTTAGACGACCATATCAGCTCCACAGTCAAATCTGCCTATTTTCAGCTCCATAACATTTCTAAAATTCGGGCTTGTTTAGATAAGGATACCACGTCCAAGTTGGTCCATGCATTCGTGACATCCCGTCTCGACTTCTGCAACTCACTGCTTACTGGCCAACCAGCATGTGCGATCAGGCGATTGCAGCTGGTGCAAAACTCCGCAGCTAGGCTTGTCTGTCGTGAGCGTCGCAGTTGCCACATTACTCCACTTCTCGCCGACCTGCACTGGCTACCAGTCAAGCAACGGATTGACTTCAAGGTTTTGTCGCTCACTTTTAGGTCCCTTCATTCAATGGCTCCAACCTATCTCTCAGATATACTACCCTATCAGGCCAAGCATCGTACCACCTGCTTTTCGGAATCCAACAGTCTAAAAATACCTCGTACAAACCTTAAATCCTTTGGAGACCGTGCATTTAGTTCGTATGCTCCCAAAGCCTGGAACTCCCTCCCGACCTGTGTCAGAACATCCCCTGACCTGACCACATTTTAAAGGAACTTGAAAACACACCTATTTAGGACAGCATTTAGTGGGTCCCTGTGATTCGTCCTTCGCGTGCTTATGCGTGCTGACACTGTGCATGCTGCCACTAACCACATTTGCATGCTGACCCTGTGCATGTCACCCCTAACCATGTTATTCATTTTGTTCGTTTATCAAGCATGATATTACTTACCATTCAATTGCATTTCCCTTTGCAGCTAATGCAAATCGCCTAGAAAGAGATTAAGTTCTCTGAGGGCGCTTTATCAAGTGTATTATTATTATTATGCAGGTAAGATTGAGACCTCAAATGCATTACCTCTAGAACCGATTGCACGTAGATATCAACACCGAGAAAATACTGCCCTTGCGTACATGACCCTCGCCGAACGTAACTCATTTATCCGTATCAATCCTACAGAAATAAGCTCATAAATGTTTCTTAACACCAACGCACGACTTATTTCTTTCCGCCGAATAAAGATGCATCTTGAAACATGTATCAATGACGCAGGTTGCTAAATACAAAGCGAGAAATTGAAATAGACAGATGACTGCTAAGACCTTTCTAGAATTTAAATCGTTGTTACGAACGATATCGATTGTAATCGATGTCCGCAAATTTCGTTAAATTAAACGGCGGCAAAACTGAACTGATGCTCATAGGACACCCCAAGCGCGTAGCTCGACTAGAAGGCCTCGCTCTTCTAGTAGGCGGTGCTGTTGTGCGATCATCACCGTCTGCTCGGAATTTAGGTGTCGTTTTCGACAGCTGCATAAACTTTGAACGCTTCGTTAACAGGACTGCTTCCACAGCTAAGCATAACCTCCAATCCTTGTCTAAGATTAGGAACTGTCTTCCCTGGTGGCTTGCAAAGAATTTAACTAGATCCTTAGTTCTGTCTCGGCTAAATTACTGTAACTCCCTTTTGGCTGGGCAACCGAAAAAAAGCCACTAGGCCACTGTAGCTGCCCAATAATATGGCTGCAAGGCTAGTTTGCAAATTCCAGTGGTTTGACCAAGTGTATTTTTTGTTGAAAGAGCTAAACTAACTGCCAGTTAATCAACAGATACAGAGCAAAGTTCTTACGCTGACCCACAAGGCCCGCCACGGCTTGGCTCCTTCAAACCTAGCTGAACTGGTTTCAGTCTCCTCGTGCACCAAGGTCGTGTATGGATGATAAATTAGCTGTTTCATTCCTCTGCTTAAAGACCACAAGCGACAGCTTTTGCTCTGCATGTCTTCGACTGTGGAACTTGCTTCCACAATTCTACGCAACGACAACTACTCTCCTGCTACCGACTATGGCACATCTTTTCAAGCAGTCCTGAGCTGCTACTTCCAAGCTACTCACGACCTCAACTGCTCTCCTGACTCAGCTATGCTTCTCACTTTCTCTTTGTTGCGTGAGATGAAGTCTGTTGGCTATCGGATGCGTACCAAAAGCCACTTAGGCTGTGAGTGCGCCATACAAAACTCCCCTACATAAAACCCACATAGTCGCTGTGGCTTTATGGAGTTGCAGAGGGAGAAACATTACATTACATAACAATTGTAGGGCAGTTAGGCCATCTTATCTAGTGGATTTCTGTAGGGACAAAAACGCCGATGGCTTCCGCTTCGCTCATACTAAGCAACAGTGAGACAAATTTCTCTCAGAGTGAACTAGAGGCACCGTCTTTGATTGTGGGCGTCCAGCCTTCACTTGTCTCTCTATGCAGGAAAATTTGTGCTGAAACTGACCATAAACCATTGCGATTCTAATCTAAACAAATTGTCCATACGATATCGGCCGCGAGAACGCAAAATTTGGCTGCTATACTGTCTGCCTACTCATTCGACATAGAACAGATAAGATCAGAGGACCATTGCAATGTCATTACAATGTCGAGATTGTCTCAGCCAATCAGGGTGGAGGACTGTGAGCAGATGAGGCGGTTCCACGTAGAATATTTCGCACGCCAACTTGTGAAGTTTTAGATCACGAAGGAATGATTGCTAATCAAACGTACTCTAAAAAGCCTGCGGTACTAAAACTCGTGGCTGGTCTGAACAGCGTTGTCAGGCACGAGGCTTTTCACGGGTTTCACCAAAAACTCTCGAACTTTAATGGATGCCGAGAAAGCCGTATCAGGTTTGTGATACCAACCAATCTTTGAAAGCACTATCTCCAAGGATTTACATGACGGACAACTGGACAGAGTCAGGATGAAGTCCGCTGCATGCTTAGTGGCCTCGAGTCGTCGCGTGAAGCTTTCGGGCAGTGCAATGCAGTTTGCAGTACACCGCCAGCCAATCCTCATCCTGTGGCACAACCTACGAATCTAGTGCAGCGAATCCATTTAGACTTTGCGGGCCACTGAAAAACCGCCTTCTTCCGATACTAACAAAACTAACCAACTAAGCAAACCACCATATCGACGCCTTCGCTAGACAGGGCGTACCGCTGGTCATTGGCAGTGACAATGGACCACCGCTCCGCTCTGCTGTCTGTGCTCTCTTTCCGCAATCTCTTTAAGCATTAGGCACATTTTTACCATTCCTTCCACCAAGCCATGCGCTGGCCACGCGGCTAGCTCATGGCTCAAACGCGCATATGCAACCTATGTACCCATATGCGCCACCTAGAGAGCTGTGCATATGCGCACGGCAAATTTTTGTAAAATCGTATGTCTAGAACTGAAGGAGCCCAGCTATCCCCAGCAGAAAGGCTCACAGGCCAAAAGCCCAATACGCTGCCTTTTTCGACCACCACCTACGTACTTCCACCGGCGAACCTGGCGAGTCTCCGTGACAAAACATTATTCAACAATGGAGACCTGGTGTGGTCTTTTGCTCAGCTCTTGCTGCCTACAGCAAGTGTAAATAGACCTCGTGCATCTGCCACAATTAAATTCAGCAGCAAAACCAGGCACAACTGCAACAGACGACGCACGGTCACTGCTGCTGATGCGTCAATGAACTAAGAATGAACTAATAATAAATATGAACTAAGCTGATGCAGTTGAAGACATCCAGCAATAGAAAAACTGAGAACTTGTTTAAAAGAATTTTCTTAACTCAACAGCGAAACCACTTTCGTGAAGTCTGGGACAGCTGCCATTTTAAGTAACTTGCCGCCATTCTCCTGTTGCTAGCTCACTGCTGTCTAATAACGTGCTTCTGCTAGTCAACACACCCAGTGGTGCTGTTCTCTCTCTCTCTCTCTCTCTCTCTCTCTCTCTCTCTCTCTCTCTCTCTCTCTCTCTCTCTCTCTCTCTCTCTCTCTCTCTCTCTCTCTCCTGCGGGCTAGTAAATAAGCCACGGGTCTGGCTGGCTATCTATGGTTTACAGTAGGAGCAGTATGGTATTGCATGCAGTTCCCACCGACATATAAACATAGCAGAGCGAAAGACCTCAAAAGTCTGGCTCTACTTTAGTGCAGAGCTTAAAATGCCCTACCTGTTGTTCTGGTAAGCCTACCCAGACATTATTGAAACAGTTAACTTTTAGCTTGTACAGCGGTAGGTAGTAATAGACAACATTTTTGCGAAAACACAGCGGTAGTGCTCTCAGATTCGAATTTATTATTTCGACGCTTGGCTGAACAATCGGACATAAACGTCACTGGCAAGTAATTCGGGGGTTTAGACTGGCATGCGTATGCTAAGTTTGCTTACACTAAACGAATCGACTCTCAAAGATCACTCGCAAGTAATTCAGAGGCTTAGACTGGCATACGTAAGCTAAGTTTGCTTGCACTAAACGAATCGACGCTAAGTTGAGAATGGAGTATCGGCGGAAAGCATGTCAAATTGTGCAGTAAGATTCCGAGGTAGAAAGCGAAGATTCGTGCAATTCTTCATAAGAAAGTCAGACATCCGTGAAAACCGGCGCAGCAGAGGAAACACGTAATCCGTGTAAACTTTGACGTGCATAGTTTGTGAAAATAACTTAAAAAAATTATTATGGTCAAAAAGCTCACAAAGGTCTCTTGCAATTTATGAGGTCTCTTACGTGGTGATGAGGTAGTCACAACACTCAGATCATTCTAAAAACTTTCCAGTCACCCTTAAAGTTCGCGATTCGCTTCGTATGAGACACTCATTAAATTGTCCACCCTCTAACCTCCCACTCTATCTCTACGTCTCTCTAACTCACTCACTGAATTACGTGATCTCTCTCTCTCTCTCTCTCTCTCTCTCTCTCTCTCTCTCTCTCTCTCTCTCTCTCTCTCTCTCTCTCTCTCTCTCTCTCGCTCGCTCTCTCTCTCTCTCTCGCAAACTCTCACTTGCTCTCGTTATCTCAGTATATCCCTGGGAACTCTCTCCCTCACTCTCGCACCCACTTGCTTTATCATTCACTCAGTCGTCTCTCTCTCCCTCCCTCTATCTGTCCGTCTACTTGTCTGCTTGTCTATATATCTATCTATCTATCTATCCATCTATCTCAACCCTAAAATTGTTGACAGCTACCTGAATGAAGAATGTATGCATCGTTATGCGTAGCTTAGCACTGAGCGTTCATTAACACTGGAGTAGCATACCAGCTTCTATTGCGTTTTCAATAGCTAAAATAAAGTGTCGTCAAATGTATTTATTTATACTGTGAATGAAATTGAGCGTAATGCCATAACATGTTGAAGGTGGCGTGCGAGTTAACTCGCTGGTATTCAGACGCTACTGCAAAAAACCTGATTTCTAACTCCCGGAAACAACAGTAACTTGAGCATTCGCTAGGAGAGAGCAATTTTCCAGTACACTCTTATTTCTTATTGATTCGTGGGTATTTGAGCCTACACGGCCACTTTGTCAGGATCTGGGTACCTTTAGATATGCCACGACCAATTAGTGTAACGATAGAAACTCCAGGCACCGCTGCAAACTCTGTAAACGTCACTGTTAGCACGTGGAGGTTGTTGGCGTTATCCGCCATGTGAGAGCAGTAATTTGCTTTGATATACTCTCTCGCTCCGGCTGAGAAGCGCATGTCGCGATACATTTGGCCTGATGTATTTTCTCGTAATAAATCCTCATCAAGCCGAAGTGTCAAAGCCTCCCTCATACTCATTTCCGTCAGACTCAGTCCATTAGTCTCACGGCGGGCTGAATCGGTACGTGCGTTAGCAAGCAGACCCATTCCAATGCCGACGCAGCACACCTAAGCCTGGCTTGTGCGTCTCACCTAATTCTGCCCAAAATTCTGCCCTATCCAAAATTAAGGTCGGCCCCCTACTTTTGGAAAATCCGACCGGAGCTGCAACAGCGGAGCTTAGCTCGACGATAAAACTCTGGGTAAGAGCGACCAAAGGCACACGGGTAAGGAGGCCGCGATGGCGGCATCTGCGGCTTGCGGTCGAAGAAGGGCGGCGCATCGTAAGCACACGCTGGCAGATCCTCGGCCTCGATGCACAGCTCTGCTGCCTCGGCCGGAGAGTACGCAGCGAAGTCGCTCGGGTTGAGAGGGCGGATCCAGACTGCGACCGGGACTGTGACGTAGCAACGCTTTAGATGGATTCGGCACGAGCTCGCGGCGGCGGCGGCGGCGCGCTCGTGCCGAACGCAGCGGCGCTCTTTGGCCGGCCGCCGGTCCACTCACCGTAAAGGCGAAGGCTGCGAAGCAGGCGCAGAAGACTGCAGCCATCAGAAGGCGCCTGATTCGCGGCGACCTCCTCACGAACGTCAACGCGATCATGGCGGTTAGCTGACGCCGCGCGCGGTGGGGGCGGTAGCGAGCCGCCGGATTAGCGCCGGCGGTCCGTCCTCGGTCTCGCCTCGCTGCGCCCCCGCCTCCTTCCGCGACTATCCCACCGCGCGCGCGCGCGCGCGCAGATCATCATTCACGCTGCGGCCGCACTCATTGCCAGCCGGCCTGCCAAGCTGCAGTCTGTACACCATTGCGCCCGTCGGGACAAGTTCGAAGCCTGCAACCTGGAGTCTGGAACCCCTGGCTCGTGCTAAGTAACCCCGTCTCGATGTAGTCCAGTGGTTTTCAACCTTCCCAATGCCCCTACCCTGTAATACAGTTCCTCATGTTGTGGCGACCCCCAACCATCAAGTTACTGCGTGCAAAATGTGGACATGCGTATTTTCCTATGGTTTTTTAGGCGACCTCTGCGAAAGGGTCGTTTGACGTCGCAAAGGGGTCGTGACCCGCAGGCTGAGAACCGCTAATCTAGTCGCTTCGGCTTTTCGCGCGGCCGCTTTCAATCCAGACTGCGGCGTCAGGTTGCAGCGTCCTTTCCAACGCACGCACGAACGCTTCGCATTCGCTTCTCACGCATTGCAAGCGACGGATCGTCAATTGATACCGTCAGACAGCTGCTCAGAGCTCGAAGGTCAGCGTTTTCGCGACCTCGCTCGGCTTCGTTCCCAAGTTACTCGGTTAGTGATCTGCAATATTTAGTTTGACATTCTCTACGCGGCAGGCGCGCGATACCATACAGAACATCGGAGCACGGGCTCGAAGACGTCTATTCACACGGACGCCGCAGCGAGCCAGTTCGCGACTGCCCGCCCGGCGTCCTCGACCCAACTCCCGGGCCTTTGGCGCTCGTTACTTATATACCAGTGCCATAAATCGCAACAGGCCGTAAGCCAACGACAGCGTCATAATCTCAAAATAGCTACACAATACAAGGCAGAAATAGTCGAGCTACCAGCTCAGCCTGCAGAGACCACGAAACGCCTGCAGCTATCAAGTGCCTAGCACCACCTCTGATTTATCGCAGCCAGAGTGCCTCCTTCAGCTGCTGGAACTCCAGCAAAGACGCAGATCGTTAATGGGTGCATGAAGGTTTGTGCACGTTTGTTTGTCGGCTCGGCTAAATCCGACTCTATTTTGCGATTAAAATTTACATTTTGTCTCGGCTTGATTATTGTAATTCCCTTTTGGCTGGGCTACCAAAGAAAGCTATAAGGCCACTGCAGCTAACTATGAATATGGCTGCAAGGCTAGTCTTCAAGTCCCAGAGGTTTGAGCACGTGTCTCCTTTGCTAAAAGAGCTAGGATGGATGCCGGTTGAGCAACGGATCAAGAGCAAAGTTCTTACGCTGACCCACAAGGCCCACCAAGGCTTGGCTCCTTCGTACATAGCTGAACTGCTGCACCAGTTTCAGCCTCTTCGTGCCCTCAGGTCCTGTGTGGACAATACATTAGCTGTTCCATTCCTCCGCTTAAAGACCGTTGGCGACAGAAGCTTTAGCTCTGCAGGTCCTAGACTGTGGAACTCGCTCCCACAATTCTTATGCAACGACAACTACTCTCCTACTGCTGACTATGGCTCATCGTTTTCAGCAAATCTGAGCTGCTACTTCTAAGCTACTCACTACCTCAACTGCTCTCCTGACTCTGCTAGACTTCCCACTTTCTCTTTGTTGCGTGAGACGAAGTCAGTTGGCTACCGAATGCATACCGAAAGCCGCTTAGGCTGTGAGTGCGCTATACAAAACTCTCCTGCATAACGCCCACATGGTCTTTATGACTTTGTGGAGTTACTGTCGGAGATACATTACATTGCATTACATTACATTGCATAATCTGTTGGTCTGCACTTCTGCTAAACCTCAAGGCAAAACATCGCGGAAATAGTAGGAAAACTTTTATTGGAGCTGTGGCTAGTTACGTAATGCTTGTGCATTACTTCCGTGACAACGTCTGAACCGAGGCCTAAGGCGAAGCTGCTGTAGGTTCCGCGTAATCAAAGCTATCCGAGCGATGAACGCAGAAAAAAATACAGCTACGACGACCTGTTTTGTGAATCGTGAGTGTTATTTGTCCCTGACGCCGCTTTCGGCCGCGTCTCCGTCGTATGAGGCTTCTATCGTTGCATCTCTGGCTACGGTTTCCCGGCCTATCAAGAGCGTCCTCGCATGCCTGCTATCGCTTCGAGCTCGTTTAGACAGTACTAATGCACGTCTAGTGCATGTCTCTGCCAGGCGAAGTTAGATATCGCCCAAAGAACACACGGGGGCACGAGAGACCGCCTAACTGGGGCCTAATAGCATTTCGACTATTTGTACAAGCCTGCAACTCGCGTTTGAGCGACTACTAATTTTACGAACCAATACCCGAGTGCTTCCGTTAGAACTGCAGCTAATTTATCTAACCTAGCGTACGTTGCATTGATCTGCTGCTGTCATGCAAAACTAACATCATTAATATCTCATTAGCCTCAGGTCAGCACCTTTCAAAAAAGCTGTAGTCAGGCCACTTCTCAAGAAAGCGACACTAGACCAGGAGAACTTAAGCAACCACCGCCCAGTCTCTCTTCTACCATTCCTATCAAAGACACTGGAACGGGTCGTGGCAGACCAGCTGAACTCATATATCGAAACCTCACACCTTGCTAGTAAGTTCCAGTCTGGCTTTAGAGCTAATCACTCCACAGAGTCAGCATTGCTTAGGGTATACAACGACCTACTTAGGAATGCAGACATGGGTAGAGTGTCTTTGCTTGTTTTGCTCGATCTTTCGGCAGCTTTTGATATCATAGTCTAGGTCAAATCTGCCTATTTTCAGCTTCATAATATTGCTAAAACTCGGGCTTGTTTAGATAAGGATACCACGTCTAAGTTGGTCCATGCATTCGTGACATCTCGTCTCGACTTCTGCAACTCACTGCTTACTGGCCTACCAGCATGTGTGATCAGGCGATTGCAGCTGGTGTAAAACTCTGCAGCTAGGCTTGTCTGTCGTGAGCGTCGCAGTTGCCACATTACTCCACTTCTCGCCGACCTGCACTGGCTACCAGTCAAGCAACGGATTGACTTCAAGGTTTTGTCGCTCACTTTTATGTCCCTTTATTCTATGGCTCCATCCTATCTCTCCGATATACTCCCCCATCAGGCCAAGCATCGTACCACCCGCTTTTCGGAATCCAACAGTCTAGAAATACCTCGTACAAACCTTAAATCCTTTGGAGACCGTGCATTTAGTTCGTATGCTTCCAAAGCCTGGAGCTCCCTCCTGACCTGCGTCAGAACATCCCGTGACCTGACCAAGTTTAAAAGGAACTTAAAAACACACCTATTTAGGACAGCATTTAGTGGGTCCCTGTGATTCGTCCTTCGCGTGCTTATGCGTGCTGACACTGTGCATGCTGCCACTAACCACATTTGCATGCTGACCCTGTGCGTGTCACCCCTAACCATGTTATTCATTTTGTTCGTTTATCAAGCATGATATTACTTACCATTTAATTTCATTTCCCTTTGCAGCAAATGCAAAGCGCCTAGAAAGTGATTAAGTTCTCTGAGGGCGCTTTATCAAGTACATTATTATTATTATTATTACCATCGACCACAAAGTTCTTCTAGAGCGCCTCTCATCTCGCCTGGGCATCACTGGCACTGCTCTGCAGTAGTTCAGGTCCTATCTCAGTGGGAAACTCCAGAGTATTGACGTGAATAGACAAAGATCATCTGAAGTACCTCTGAAATATGCAGTACCTCAGGGCTCAGTGCTAGGTCCGGTTCTTTTCACGGTTTATACTCTGCCTCTTGCTGATGTGATTGCCAAGCACAATCTAGGCTTTCACTTCTATGCGGATGACACTCAGTTGTACCTTTGCTTTGATCCCTCCCAGCCTTCGAGCACCTCAAATTCTCTCAACTCACTTGCTAAATGTATTGATGACATCCGCACGTGGATGGCAGCAAACTTTCTAAAACTTAACGATGATAAAACTAACTTACTAGTTATAGGCAAACCCCGTGTGATTCAGATTGGAAAGGCTGACTCTCAAATTGGCTCTGCCAGCATATCTCCTGTCGAATCAGCTCGAAATCTAGGTGTCATATTCTAAAGCGACCTCTCGTTAGACGACCATATCAGCTCCAGTCAAATCTGCCTATTTTCCGCTCCATAACATTTCTAAAATTCGGGCTTGTTTAGATAAGGATACCACGTCCAAGTTGGTCCATGCATTCGTGACATCCCGTCTCGACTTCTGCAACTCACTGCTTACTAGCCAACCAGCATGTGCGATCAGGCGATTGCAGGTGGTGCAAAACGCTGCAGCTAGGCTTGTCTGTCGTGAGCGTCGCAGTTGCCAAATTACTCCTCTTCTCGCCGACCTGCACTGGCTACCAGTCAAGCAACGGATTGACTTCAAGGTTTTGTCGCGCACTTTTAGGTCCCTTCATTCTATGGCTCCAACCTATCTCTCCGATATACTCCCCCATCAGGCAAAGCATCGTACCACCCGCTTTTCGGAATCCAACAGTCTACAAATACCTCGTACAAACCATGAATCTTTTGGAGACCGTGCATTTAGTTCATATGCTCCCAAAGCCTGGAACTCCCTCCTGACCTGCGTCAGAACATCCCGTGACCTGACCCCATTTAAAAGGAACTTAAAAACACACCTATTTAGGACAGCATTTAGTGGGTCCCTGTGATTCGTCCTTCACGTGCTTATGCGTGCTGACACTGTCCATGCTGCCACTAACCACATTTGCATGCTGACCCTGTGCATGTCACCCCTAACCATGTTATTCATTTTGCTTGTTTTTCAAGCACGATTTTACTCACCATTCAATTGCATTTCCCTTTGCAGCAAATGTGAAGCGCCTCTAAAGAGATTAGGTTCTCTGAGGGCGCTTTATCAAGTGCATTATTATTATTATTATAAAGCGCTGACGCGACGATCTCGGGGACCGCTACTCTAATTTGTGCCTCTGGAATACCCGCTATTTGTGCAATCAATCGCTAGTTGATGGCAGTTGGATGCTCGTGACATTGTCGTTGCTACCGAGACCGAGCTAAATTTGCCGAGCTGCCACGCTATTACCGCTGCCCAAAAACGCTTCTACCATTTTCATTTCAGATTTCGCTGAATTAAGGCGGGTGGTGGAATAACCGCTGTTTCTTGCACCCCGTTTAATTTTAAGCCACCCAGCAGTCCCTGATATATAATTAATTTCTATAGCACGCTAAGAAAACTTAATCTCTATTCAGTAGCTTCAATAGGCCGCGGGGCTCAAGCCCATGACCTTGGTCGGGGCGAGCACCTTAACCACTGGGCCAAGCCAGCGCGGTATCATAACAATCTTTTGAATCTATGGCTTTCTGTTCAGCTAGCGGTAAGTTGCCAATTGTTGCATTAATTTATCGTTTTCTAGGCAGCAATCCCAGCATCATTGTGGCTGACTTTCTGTCAGTTCTTTGCACTAGAAATCGTCACCTTCTCATTCGAGATGATTTTAATATTCGCTTTGATAGGTCACCTGACTCAGCGTCTTGAAAATGCCTTCACTATCTGAGTGCTTTGCCTCCCTGTTCATGTTAAAGAACCTACAAATATTAAAAGCCATTGATCAAGTTTTCTACCATGATTTTATCCTAGCAACCACTAACTTCACTCCTTTTGGCACATCTGTGGATTATTGTACGCGAATTTCATTCTCCCTTGAAAGCGTTTCCCATACGAAAATAATTACATATCAGTCAAGAAACCGAAAGTCTCTTTAGATTGATGCTGTCCGCATCAGACTTGCATCATTTTCCATTCTACTTCACTCTCCCACCGACCTTGCATCATTGATGCAATGCTAAAATTCGATGCTAGACAACGTCCTTGATGAGTTTACACCTTGGACTAAATGACAGGTCCGCCCTTTCGAGATGCCCTCTGGTGTACGGCTCGCACGCAAAATGCAAGGCGCACTAAACGGGGACTCGAGAAGGCCACCAAAAAGGCTTGTGGTCCAGATCTAGGCATTTAAAGATTACTAGATTTCGTATCAATCCACTTGAGCGAAAACGCGCCCAAATTCTGTAGAGATCAAAGTCGAATCACCCATCAATAGCCCAAAAGGGTTAATGTTCACCATCGGCCATCTTTTATACCCCCACCTCCAGCAACCATACTGCCCAGCGATCCCAACGGTGACTTCACAGAGTTTAAGGTCTAGTGCCCTTCAGGGTTCAGAGTTCAGGGCTTGGGGTTAAAACTTTAGGATAGACAGAAGGAGAAAGCTAAAAAGATGAGATTGAATGGATTAGATTCGCCATCTCTTCACTATTGTCCGTGCAGGACAGCAAACTTTCCTCGTCATTCACTTGTTCGCTGACCTCCTTCATTGTCATCTTGTTTGACACCACACCTTAGGTCCGAGGTCCGGGGTTGCCTCGACTCCTTCACAGCCGTTGCCAAGCAACGCAGTGCCAAGCAGTACTCTGGCCGATAGCCTCCTTTGGCCCCCGCTATGCGCCCATCAACTCTTTATGAGCAACCTACCGGACCCTCGTCTAGTACCAGTTGGCTGCGGCCCTACCGGATAACATCAGGCAGCTGGCGACTAATGACAGATGTGTCGACATACGCGACAGCCTACACCAGCGGGACTTTGGTGTCGAATGCAATATCGTATCCGTCATTGTAAACGTCACCATCTCTTCTGACAACAAATAGGATGCCCTCGAGAAGATCGGATACCGCAAGATCACAAAGCATCGTAACGCCAAAGGCTCAGCGGAGGAGCCGTAGCCCGCCGCTTACCAAGCGGCGTAGCCAATTGCCGAGTACCGGTTCGGAGCGCTAAACGCGAAATACGCAGATCGCCGTGCCTATCCTACTTACCGTTATCTAGGGGTCGCGAGTTCGTTGGCGTGAAGTGGACCGACATACCAGCATAAATAGGCGATTTTACTGAGCTTGATTCACAAGCGCACACTATCCCTTCGCGTTCAGTTCAGTGTTATCCCCACATTCCTCGCAAACTCACGCATATAAAAATAATTAAAAAAATATAATTCATTTATATAGCGCCCCAAGAGAACTTAATCTCTATTCAGGCGCTTCACATACGCCTCGGGGCTCGAGCCCACGACCTCAGTCAGACCTTGGTCGGGGCGAGCACCTTAACCACTAGACCAAACCAGCTCGGCGCCTAGACAAACGCACGGACCTCGCCCCTATACACAGGGCGCTACCAACGAGGAAATAGTTAGCAGCAGCGCCGATTCAGGCTCCCAGTGGCTCCCACAGAAATCCCCTGAAATGCTCTGAACGTCGCTCCAGCAAGAACCCGCCCCTGCCGAGGTAAGCGTTCTCCTTCAACCTCCTTAATCGGAAAGAGAGAGAGAGAGCGTGTCATCGTATTTTTATCTGGCAGCGATTCTACCGTACGGTCTTTAGCACACTGAAAATAAGGCAGCCAATTCCATTTGCATCCTTGCAATTTGGTAGTTTCGGCTCGCGTTTTTCGCAGCACGACGACCCCATCATCTAGCTTGACATATAGACGCATATTTCGTCCTCTCGGAATGGCTGCGGCAGTCATTATGTAACTCTGCTCGTAATGCTAGCTAGCAGGATAGACAGCTGCAAGTCGAGTCTCTCTTACTGAACACTAGTCACCAACTCGGTAACAACGTTAGACCTACGGTCTCGTTTTACTGCCCTTCCACTGGACTGTAGCATGGAAACTTTTACCGAGCGAAAATTCCAGCCCGTTCACTGTAAGCAGCTCTGGAGCGACCACCAGCGAGGAATCTCGGGCCTCAGACTCGGGTCAGAGGTCACGGGCGCTCGTATTTCTCGGCCCGGGTCGTTGACTCGAGTCCAGCAAGCAGTCAACCCTTTATTTCCCGCTATAGGCAGGCTAATTCTGTGTGGGGCCCACTGCAAACGATCCGACAGCCGTCCAGGCTCTTATATCCGGGCTCTCTGCCACTATATGGAATCGGCTGTTGAAGCAACCGACATTAGCGTTTTTAAACATACATGCCAAAAGGGGTTGCTGATACCAAAAGAAATTGGAGAAAAAGAAACGAATGGTCTTAACGAGCCTTGATCCGGATCGCTGCATGGATGTTCTTTAAGACTCTGGCATTCAGAAGCTGGAGGAGCAGGATTTATAATATTTTTACGGAGGACGTCTTTCACACATTACGTAAGGGTGCCCATCATTTGGTTTTTCTTGGCCTCGTACGCAGCTCTAAGTTTACGAAAATATTCGGCACGAGGTAAACTGTCGTAGGACAGTGTCGCCGGCGGCTGCTAATCTAGTGGGCGTCTCACGGAGACACAACGGGCACTCGTGAGCGGTAAACGAGGCTCTCCTTTATTACTCTCAACGTGCACATATATACGGAAGCCCAATCAATCGTAGCTGACGACACGAAATGCAATCTGCATTGGTGGCCCGACGCTGCGCCGCTTCAACCGCTTAACTATTAGCCACAGGTGAGACATGTACATTAGTGTCAGGCCCTTTGCTAATTACAACAGAAGAAGCCGCAGGAGCACACAACAAAGCGCAACTAGAGGTTTCTGTTGCAGACCTTGAGCGGTCGAGCATTTCGTAAACAGTGGAGATTAGAACAGCTAGAAGCAGACAGACCTGGGAGTGCTGCAAAGCCATTGAAATTAGTTTTTGTATTTCAAGTTCATTTTGAATTATTTTAATTTAGGCATTTATTCAAGCCGCCACTACAGACTCTTCCAAGAAAAGCCACTTTTCGCTTGAAAGTTTGTTTCGCTTCTCCGCAGTCGAAAACCTCAGCGCAGGAAGATTATTGTGCTTAAATCAGTTTGAATTAAAAAAAACTTTAAAAACATATATGTACGCATATATATTTATACAAAAATGAGTAAAGTCCGGCTTAAGTGATCACCGAAATAGCGCGCCAAAGCAATAAGTCTAGCTGCTAAAATTTTGGGGCGGTAGATCATCAGGTTATATCATAAGCCGCTACCGTAACTGGTAGAAACTTTTTCAGAATGAATGATTCCCCAAATAAATTTGTAGGCTATAACCAGCTCTGGGCTCAAATGCAGCGTCGGTTACTTTGGGTCTGGTTACATCGCTAATTTAAGTCCTTTCCAGTATTCGAAACGCGCCAAATAAGCAAGGCGCACGAAAGAATCAATAGATATTTAAGAAAATGTATTTGGAATATAATAATGGTAGTATTCTGCCCGTCTTGCATGGGTTAAAGTTGAGGTAAAAACCAACGCTGGTGGACGGAATATAACTGGTCTGGGGCCTAGCGTTATACCGGAAAAGACGGGGCTGACCGGAAATTGGACCGCGGGTCTCGACGTAACCTTGACCTTGCCAATATCGCTACCGCTGCACGTGGGATTGCTTGCTCCGTGTGCGCGCGCGCGCCTTATGGCGATGAACCGGTAAGCCAACTCTTTGCCGAGTCGGTTAAAAGTATGTCTCATAAGAACCTCGGCCAGACAGGCTTTCGTGGCTCTTTTTTTTTATTCCGCCATGATATCGTGCGTCGTGGGTCGCATTTATACGCTGTAGAAATTGGGACTTGCCGTCACCACCCGCCCAACATGCGAAATTTGTGGCATTCTACCTGAATGTGTCTCATCTGTGCATCCCTTGAGAGTCACAGCTTTAGCCTTTAGTTGCTGTGAATCTATTCTACCGTTGAGTACGGCGTGGCCTGTCCGATTTCTCGTCCTTTCTTGGACTTTTTTCCAGGGTATCGTACACAATCCGTTCGCACTATAGTCCGCTGCTTACCTGACCGCTGTCGAGACCAGCTGTTCATTGATTGGCTTTCTGGCAGGTGTTGCTGTTCACCGAGGGCTTCTGGCACCTTTTGCTACAAGTCGTTCTTTGATGTTGAGTTAATTGTATGTATATTCGATGTTTGAAAGATATTATTCGCTTATATAATGCGCCTTCAAGGAGCTCGATCTCAATCCAGGTGTTTTACGGATCATCAGATTTCGAGCCCGCGACATTGATCGTTAAAGGTGTGAGCCTTAGCCCTGGGTTAAACCCAGGGTTAAGGTGCTGGCTCTCCACGATACCGGTCGTGGGTTCGAGTCCAGCAGTCGGTGATCCAGTATTGCCTATTGCTAGTGGTGGTAATAGCCGTTAAGTGTATTCTGCCGCTACCTGAATGAAGCTGTTGAATAAGCTGATATTTATTTTTTATTTATTTAATTACGGTGACAAACCAGGGCGGCTGGTGAGCCCTATGCATTAGCGATTCTTAGTGACGATCAATACCGCAGGTTTACGTTTATCCGACTGCATAATATCTTAAAGTTGCTTTTACATGGTCGAAGTTTTATATTGCCAACTCTGCCAAATGCCTGTGGTCCGCTGACGCTCACGATGCTCTTTATGCTCTTATACGGCTTCTTGAGTGATTTTTATTCTAAAGTTTGATCGTGTAAAAGCAGTTAAACTAGGCTAGTCGAGCAAGTTTGTGTGCCCTGTGTCCTTGTTAATGGGACTCGTCTCATGAAAAAATGTCGGCCAATCGTCCTTGTGATAGTAATGGAAACTCGATCTCTCATAGCCGAGATTCGTGTCTCCTTAATCTAATATTACTTATCGGCCATGCTGTACTCATGTTTCCGTACCAGGCTGTGAGCTGAAAAAATGGACACCGGAGCAGCCGATCGCAGTGTGCTCGTGCAATTCAAGAACGAGGGCGGTGAGCTCACGGGATCTCCTTTTGACATACCAGTCAACATAACCAAGGAGCAACTAGAGCAGCTGTGGAACAAAATATTGCAACAGGTACGTGTGTGGTCAGTGGGACCAAAGTGGGTGCTAATCAGAAACCTCATAAATTGTATATTCATGTTTATGTTTAAGCTTTGTGGCTTGCATTAGACTTCAGCTAGCTGCATTTGCTGTAAACAATCTGTAATGAAAAGTTCTTGAGGCAGTTGCCTCCATTGCTTGAAAAATACATGTACCTACCAAAAAGTGTTTGCTTTTGATGGTTGTTCAGCATAAATACACGGTAAGAGATGCTGTAGCGACCTTTTAAATGGGCATGACGATCGTTTTGGTACATGTCCCTTACCTTTTTAAGAGTAGTTATTAGAATCAGGTAATAAGGTCATTGCAGATAAGCTTGGAGACAGGAATAGTGCCCTCATTTTTGTACCTTGGGCTATTTATGTTGTCCATATGGTTATGACTCATTCAAAGATCAGTTGACTTGCTTGTCATCGGTTATTGACTATCAGTTGCCATCTGTAATAATTGGCACAATCCTACATTGGGAAACAGCTGCACTCAACAGAGGAAGTTTCTTTGCAATTTTGAATTACAAGTCAATTCGAACAAGTTCCCATGAGACTGGATACTGGAAGAGGTTTGTGCAACCCCTAAATTACACAGTGCTCACCCTTATCACTGTGAAGCTTTCCTATCATGGCCCTACCAAGTAGCCCAAGGTTCTATCAGATTGCTTACAGTTTTTATATCAGTCTTGCCCCATACCCAAGCATCGGCTATATTATAGAAATGTGCAGCAAACTCAAGCTGACACCCCTCAAAAGATTAATTCGGTTCTTAGGCTTGGTTAATCTAGGCACTGCTGATCTGATTTTTCGAGTATCTCCTCCACTCCCCTCAACCAGACCCTGTCAAAGCAGATTCAAGTCACAGGTCTAGTGGGGTCCCTGTTTTTTCTTTGAGGGGTGAGGTAATTAATCTAGACAAAAAAGGTAGCTACTGGCTGCTGATACAGGTAAAGTAAAGGTTAGTTGATTAAACAGCCTCATTTACAGTATATGGCAGCACAAGAGTCTTGCAGACTATCACCACCACTTACAATAAAGGGCAATAAGGAACTGCTCTCTATAGGACTCGAACCACCCAACCTGGGTCGTGAAGTGCAAGCACCTTACCCTCTTGCTCAGACCTGGGAGCAAATATTAGCTGATTTAGCAGCCTCATTTATATAGCAGCAGAAGAGCCTTGATACGGCTATCGCCACCGTTTACTGTGGGCAATACATGATTGCTCACTGAAGGAATCAAACTCAAGAAAAGTACATGCATGCTTGCTCTCACTTATAGTGCCGTGGGCTTGTGAACCAATTGCTGTGAAGTCGTCGAATATTTTGACCTATTATGCCAGCCTTTCTCTAGGCCATGCCACGTGGTATATAGAATACCGTGTGTGTGTGTGTGTGTGTGTGTGTGTGTGTGTGTGTGTGTGTGTGTGTGTGTGTGTGTGTGTGTGTGTGTGTGTGTGTGTGTGTGTGTGTGTGTGTGTGTGTGTGTGTGTGTGTGTGTGTGTGTGTGTGTGTGTGTGTGTGTGTGTGTGTGTGTGTGTGTGTGTGTGTGTGTGTGTGTGTGTGTGTGTGTGTGTGTGTGTGTGTGTGTGTGTGTGTGTGTGTGTGTGTGTGTGTGTGTGTGTGTGTGTGTGTGTGTGTGTGTGTGTGTGTGTGTGTGTGTGTGTGTGTGTGTGTGTGTGTGTGTGTGTGTGTGTGTGTGTGTGTGTGTGTGTGTGTGTGTGTGTGTGTGTGTGTGTGTGTGTGTGTGTGTGTGTGTGTGTGTGTGTGTGTGTGTGTGTGTGTGTGTGTGTGTGTGTGTGTGTGTGTGTGTGTGTGTGCGCGCGTGCGTGTGCGTGCGTGTGCGCGTGTGTATACCATATACCTTTCTATATACCATTAGGCTATACCACGGTGAGCACTTGCCGAAACTTAGCCTAGCCAAGGTGCTACCTATTCGTGGTGCTAGCCTACCTATTCGAAATACACTGCCTCACCAAGCTTCACATCGTGTCACTTACTCTTTTGACTTAAGTTGTTCAACTGTGTCTCTAACCTACCAATTGAAGTCAGGGCATACCGTGACTAGATGACATTTGAAAAAAGCTAAAACACAGCTGTTTCTCGCAGCATGTGCTTTGTCTGGATGAGTTGTCTTTCGTGTGCTAATGCATGCAGACGCTGTGCATGTATCACTAACCAGTTAATATGCTTCCTTTCCAGTATGCATATGAAGTGCGTAGAAAGAGAAATTTCTTAGGTTGCTGTACAAATGTCATATTATTTTTATTCTCATTGACGTGTAAGGCATTGCCTGCTAATGCCTATGCTTTTTTAGACTGCTCCTTGAAGTGTTACGACTTTCATTGCTTATCAAAGCTGCAGTTAACCAGATGTTGTCATGTTAGCTATAATAGCCCAGCTGCTTGTTTCCTATTATTCGAACTATAGATTCAGCTGTGTGCACACATATTTACTCCACTATTTATTATATGCATAAGGTTGTGGTGTACCGGCAAAAGGAGATACAAGATTGCACAGAAGATTCTTGTCTTTTAGATTTGTCTGCTTGCATCTTTTCAGAATTAGTCTGCGTGCTCTGCTATAAATGGATTTCATATAATATTGTTATTGACAATTCTGGCTGCGTTATATTATATCGATAAAGACTTATTGGACTGTACAATCTAGCCAATTACCAGACTACATAGCATGTGGCATGCTATGTCTTGGCAAGTAAGGGTTGTGGCACTGCAAAGATTTTGAAGATACCACGCTGACTGCATTGCGTTTGGAATGTGTTTGTTTAGGAGGAATGGGTACCATACTCATTCTTTGCAAACGACATCGAGATCATTGGCAGCTTAGTTGATGCTCTCAGTGCAGCCGGCAATTCTGGCAGTGCAGGCGTGAACAACTTGGAGAAAGCCGTTGAGATTTTATACCTTCCTCAAGCGGTATTTCGGGTCCGTGCTGTGACTCGATGTACAAGCACAATAGAAGGTCATGCTGAGGCAGTGATCTCTGTTGCCTTCAGCCCAGATAGCAGGTAGGTGCTTCTATGGGGTCAGTTGCATCCGTGTGGTGCCAGTTGACCTGTTGTACTATTGCTTTGATAGGCTGCTCCGACTTTTAAAAGACTTTTGCAGTCAGTGGCTCTTTAAAGTCACATTTGAATGTCGCTAGGGAGGTTGCACATCTGAGAGCTGCCGGCATAAGATTCTGCAACGAAACTACTTATCCCAACACCCTAGTTACACTCAGTTAACTAGTTAACCTAGTTAACTCCTGCTGGCCAGAGTTCCAGAGTTGGAGTTATTTAGGAGCATCCTCTTGGGCAGCTACAGTAATCTTACATCCAATATTGCTTCAAAAAAAGCTAAAAGTAAAATCCTTTTTGCCAGCAGATTTGCCATTTTTTTAAAGGAATGTGTTTTTGGGGCTTTCCAACATTTATAGTATCAGTCTCTGCCTCATTTCTTCACACTGTTATGGGGTGTGTTGATAATACTTTAGTCCACCCATACCTGTACTTCCTGATAAGTCGCATATAGCTGCGAAATGCTGGCTCAAATCACTTCAGAGGCCATGTTAAGGGGATGCTGACAGCGCTGCATCAACAAGGCCATTGCAGTAGTCGGGTTGGACATTGGCATGGGATTAGCACATTCATTGTGTGCTATGCTATCAGCAAATGTACTGGGTTCGATGGCCCTTGCTGCCGAATCCGGTTTCACCTGTACCTTCAGATGGTCAAGCAAGTTGGGTTGCAAAGTGAAAATATCATGCTTGGGGGATCATTATATTTGGCTGGCATTAAGATAACGACCCTAAGCTTACTCTCAGGCCAGTAAAGGAGCTTCTTTTACGAATCGGGTGTGGTGGCTGATGCAGTGGCCCAGCCCGGCACCTGAGCTGAACCTCATAAAACGTTTATGGGACGATATCGGCAGATGACTGAGGCAGGCCATTCGGTCCACATCAGTCGCCGAACTTGTCAGTAAAATTCAGGCTCTGAAATGATATAACAGAAGAGACCATGCTGAAGCTTGTAGCCTCCGTACATGGGTGGATTATGGAGGTCATAAAGAATAGTGGTGACCCGGCACCACATTAGATGCATTCTTAATGCCTACCTGTTTGTTTCTCGGCTGCCAATAAATATTGTCGAATGCAATGCGAAACTTTAGCTTGCCTAACATATTAGAAAATTCTGTTATTACCCTAAAAAAGTTGCAGCCACAGCAGTTGCAGCTATGCTATGGGGATTTTTGCGACTGGCTGTGCATAGTACGACCTGACTTGATGGTCTCCTTTTTAGGTAGGGAAAAGAAAAAAGTATTGGTCTCATATCACTAATGTGCTACCTCCCAGGGCAATGCAAGAAACACATGCCTGCATGAGTTTATTTACCTGTATTTGATGTAAATTGATAACGGATTAATAGGAAATTAATAGTTGATTCGATTTAAATGGTTATGGGGGCGTTAGTCTTCACATGAGAAGTGAGCCCAAGAGTATAGGATAATCATGATGGCTCAGTTTCTACAACTTAACTTGCCCAGCTGTAACTCTGTAAGCCTTGGTGCCGACAAGAATTTTTCTGCTCATGTTTTGGAAGCTTCAGCAGCAAGCTGTGACAAGTACACATGCAACCGAGCGCTATCGAAATACAATCGATAGTGCTAACCGTGGACCAACCACTAGAGTGATGGGTGCAGTTATAACACGAACTTGGGCAGTTATAACACGAACAGTAGTGACCCCAAGACGGACATCGTGAGCGTACAGGTGGAGAGCATGACACATAGCAGCATCGTTCAGAGCAAAAGTGCTGTTGCAGTCTTTTTTCTAGTCCATGATTTGGCTTGGCCACTGCGTGACCTCAATTGGATCGAAGCCGTAGCCTGCAGGGTTCGTGAAAAACTGTTAGTTTTCCACAGTAGTGTCTTTGGGTCGGGGTCATGTTGCCAACAGAAATCGAGCCCGTGAAGAATGTAAGCAGATGGCAAGTCAACATGCTTTACGATGTTGATGTAAACATTCTGATTCATGATTTCTCTAATTTGATGCAGCTGCCCTATACCGGAAATTGAGAAGTAACCCCAACCTATACACTCCCACCACCGAATTTCACGTTATTTTCCAGACAACCGTCAACGTACTCTTCACACTTTAACCGGCAAACACACTTCCTCCTCTTGTCGCAACCAAAGAGGTTGTATTTGGGACTCTATAGTCCACAGCACTTGGCTCCGCTGTTCAGTGCTGGTATCAGCAAGCAAAATCTAGCCGTGCTTTTTGAGCTGCACAGCCAACAGTGGCTTGCACTTGGTCACTCATGCGTTCTGCCCTTGTTCATTAAGCCGTCTGCTCACGGTATTTTGGCTTTAAAACCGTTCCGGTACCTTGGCAGTGACTGGCAGTGCATTTTAGCTGTGGCAAACCTATCCTTCAGAGCCATGCTTTTGAGTAGTGGTCCTCACTCAGAGAAGTTACTCGACGGCGGCCATTGCACAGCTGTGCTTATGTGCTGCCATAGTCCAAATGTTTCTTTATAATTTTCCCTACAGCTTCCTCTGAGATCTTCAGCCGCCTTGCAGTATTGTGGTTTGAATTGCCATCTCCGTAGAGCGACATAAAAAACTGCATCTGTACTTTTAGAAAGCTGTGCAACTGGCACTATGTTCTGGGCGTGTACCAAGCATCAATACTGCACAGGCCGGCCCCTATAGGCCAAGGAGACATCCTTGTACCTAAGCTCATCATTGGCTGAGGCACCGTCGGTGGCAAAATAGGTTCTGCTCGATAGCCTCAAAGAGACACAAATAATCACGTGACACACATGCCTATCTTTTTACCTGGGAATTGCCTCGGTTGCTAGAAAATGCAGTTACTCATTAAGCCAAAGGTAGCTAAAAATGTGAATCTAAGACCTTATTTGTACTGATTGATTGTTACAATTTAATAGTTGGTGTAGCCTAGTGATCTACGAGAGTATGGGCATTAGCAACAATCAAACTCAGGTCGATGAATCATGTGTTAGAAACCTTTCGAGGCAGTGTATGTGACAGCCGAACGAGGTCTAATGTAATGGGACCTTTATTTTATTGCGAATGCCATTTATGTCGCATAGCAACGATGGCAACAGTCTCTCGTGTGTTTGCCTTTCCATGCAATCAACTTTATTATGTAAAACGGTGACTTCGAATAAGTCTCCACCCAAAGAGTTGTAACCAATCTGCTACGATACTGGTACATAGCGTTCGATACTGTCGATCACCAAGTTCTTCTCGAGCAACTCTCATCTTGCCTGGGCATCACTGGCACTGCAATGGTTAGTCTTATCTCAGTGGAGACTCTCCGAGTATTGATGTGAACGGTCCAGGATCATCCGAGGAATCGCTGAAGTATGGGGTACCACAGGGCTCTGTACTTGGTCTGCTTCTCTTCACGGTTTATACTTTCCCTCTTGCCGATGGAATCGCCAAGTACAATATAGGCTTTCACTTCTATGCAGATTGTTGTACCTCTGTAACTCAGTTGTACCTTTGCTTTGATCCCTCCCAACCCTCCGGTACGTCAAATTCTCTCAACTTCCTTGCTGCATGTATTGACGACATCTGCACATGGATGTCAGCGAACCTTCTCAAATCGAATGACGACAAAGCCCGACTTAATAATTATGGTTAAACCAACTGTAACGCAGAAATTGGGGTGGTTAACGCTTACAATCTGCTCTGCTAACTTATCTCCTGTTGCATCTGCACGAATCTGGGTGTCGTTCCAAAGTGACCTTGCACTAGAGGGTCACATCAGCTCAAGTCATCAATCAGTCAAGTCTGCCTACTTTCAGCTCCATAACATTGCTAAAATTTGAGCTTGCTTAGACAGGGACACTACATCCAAATTGGTCTATGCGTTTGTAACATCCTGTCATGACTTCTGCAACTTACTATTGCTGATCTGTCGGCGTGTGCAATCAGGCCCTTACCTTATGTGCAAAACCCTTCAGCTGGCCTTGTCTATCGTGAGCATCACAGTTGCCACATAATAATAATACTAATAATGCACTTAACGAAGCGCCCTCAGAGAACTCAATCTCTTTCTAGATGCTTTACATTTGCTGCAAAGGGAGCATCACCCCACTTCATACCGACCTGCACTGGCTCCCAATCAAGCAGCATATTGACTTTAAGGTTTTGTCACTCACTTTTAGGTCTCTTTATTCTCTGGCCCTAGCCTACCTATCAGAACTACTCTCCCACCAGGCTAGGTGTCATCCCAGCTGCTTTTCTGAATCAAATCGTTAGCTACACCTCGTATGACCCTCACATAACTTTTAGAGACCGTGCCTCTAGTTCCAAAGCCTGGAACTCATTCCCGACTGATGTTGCAATATCCCGTGACTTGACTGCATTTAAAAAGAATCTAAAAACAGACCTATTAGTTACAGCATTTCGGGGTCCTTATTATGTCTTTTGTGTGCTTAGGCGTGCTGACACTGTGCATGCTGCCATTTACCATATTTTGCATGCTGACCCTGTGCTTGTCACCTCTATCCATGTTATCCTTGTTGACATTGTGCATGCTATAACTAACCATGCTTACTTTACAGCTTTTCTAAAGTGCCTAGAAACAGATTAAGTTCTTTGAGGGTGCTATGCAAATGTTTTATTATTATTTTTTTTACCGTGCTGGACGTCAGAGCACAGGGTTGTAAGCATTCAAAAAAATGTTATCTAGTCGTAATATTGCATTACATACTAGTGATTTATTGGATTTAACTGCTTTAACGCACTCCTTGTTAATTTAAGTGACTTGACCTGATCAGATGTCATTTTTGGCTAGTCCTTCGATGGCCAGCTGTAATTCTTTATGCTCTTAGTTAAACATTCCCATACAAATTAGGAACAAACTTCTTATGAGTAGATACCGTCTAGTGCCAACCGTCCCCAACAAAATACCTCAAAGCTGTTGGCAATCTCTTTGCCTGTATGGTACCACGACAAGGGGTGATGGTCAATAACTCAGCTAGAGTTTAGGTATCACCAAAAAAATTCCCTGACGCCTGCTCCAGTTACATGGTCATCAATGCAATTGTTTTTATTTACTGCAGCTGGCTGCTTCCTACCCCCTAACTGAATGGGGAACCCTTGTTCATTACAGTATGTTTTTTTCAAATTAGTTATGTTTTCATGCATCAGATGACTGCTAATGCAGATCCATCAGAACACTTGGAATATGTCAGTCGTGCAGGCCAGCTGAGCTTTCCTTTGAGAGAGCTTCCCTAGTTGCCTTAAGATGTTTTTAGGCTTTAAGAGAAGCTGGCTATAATAAGCCAGTATGGCCAGCTGCTGGGATCCCCACATGACCATGTGGGGATCCAGGCAACCAGCATGGAGATGGCATTAAGACGAACAAACGCATGACGAACGGCACGGCACGTATTGTATTTTGTTGTATGTTATGTGTCAAACTTGGAGTCAGCATTCCCTTCATTTATCGTGAAATGGTCGGTGCAAATGTCGGGCTTATGCGACCCCGGTCTACTCGAGTCCCGTGAGCAGTTGGAATGAACCTCTTAACTCATGTGAGCATTACTGTAGACTCAATGCAGGACTAGTAGACTATTGTTATAAATTAAGTACGACTTGCTGTCGATCTCTGCTTAAATTTACTCAGCTTTTTGCAGTCATTAAGCAGCATAGGCATAGCGATGGAAGGCAGTGCCCGTCCAAAGCCGGATGGAAGGGTCGTGCAGCCTGCTATGATCAGCTGGTTCAGGCTATGATCAAGTTTCAGGTCCCCCACCGAAGGTTCAGCTACCTTGGCTTATCCACCTAAATTACATTATTGGTAATGCCCTAGGACCACGGACAGCACTAGTCAGATGGAACTCAAACCATCTGCTAAGACTACACTAGGTATGGAGAAGCCAGTTATATCTTCTATTTGATTTATCCTGTTAACCAGTCCATATCCATCGAACTCAATGGGGCTGTGATGTTAGCTTTTGTTCTTTATTGTTTTTAGATATATTTGGCCAGCTTATACATAATAAGTGCTGGATTTGACAAACAATATATAGGTATATATACATACATATATGTGTGTGTGTATGTATGTATGTATGTATGTATATATGTGTGTGTATATCTACATGTGCTTGTGCTTTGCAGATTCTTGGCAAGTGGCTCAGGTGACACAACAGTGCGATTTTGGGATGTTACTACGGAGACACCCCAGCACACTTGTCGAGGTACACGTGTTTTCCTGCTGTACTCTGTCAAATGTGGTCAAAACTTTATGGGTCCGTGCCAGCTTAATAATTACGTATAATAATAATAATAATGATAATAATAATGTACTTGATAAAGCGCCCTCAGAGAACTTAATCTCTTTCTAGGCGCTTACATTTGCTGCAAAGGGAAATGCAATTAAATGGTAAGTAAAATCATGCTTAAAAAACAAACAAAACGAATAACATGGTTAGGGGTGACATGCACAGGGTCAGCATGCAAATGTGGTTAGTGGCAGCATGCACAGTGTCAGCACGCATAAGCACGTGAAGGACGAATCACAGGGACCCACTAAATGCTGTCCTAAATAGGTGTGTTTTCAAGTTCCTTTAAAATGGGGTCAGGTCAGGGGATGTTCTGACGCAGGTCGGGAGGGAGTTCCAGGCTTTGGGAGCATACGAACTAAATGTACGGTCTCCAAAGGATTTGAGGTTTGTACGAGGTATTTGTAGACTGTTGGATTCCGAAAAGCGGGTGGTACGATGCTTGGCCTGATGGGGGAGTATGTCGGAGAGATAGGCTGGAGCCAAAGAATGAAGTGACCTAAAAGTGAGCGACAAAACCTTAAAGTCAATCCGTTGCTTGACTGGTAGCCAGTGCAGGTTGTAGTTATCGGTATATTCGAAAGTGCAGCAGAAATCTTTTAGTTTTTGCTATTGCAAGTTGTCTATAAAATGCAAGGTTACTCCCATGTTGCTGTTCATTTTAACAGTATTTCCATGGTGATATGCACTGAGTACCTGAATGAAGTATATTCATCCTGCTGCACGTACGGTGCTTTTATATTTATATTTTTTTATCACTGGTCAGTCATTATCAGCTTTGTTGACAAGTGCATATGTTTTAGGCAGTGATAGCCTAGAAGGTAAGGTGCTCGCTCTTTACGACTGAGGTCGTGGGTTCGAAATTGCAGTGGGCAATCCTTTATTGCCAACTGCAAACGGTGATGCTGTTAAACAAATGAGGCTGTTAAATCAGCTAATATATGTTTTTTATTCGTTCACAGCCTGTGCTAGGATTGGTTAAGATTAGCATGACTTCGTAAAGCAACCGGGCTAGCTGATCAAGATCTATAGACGGATTGGCTTGCCAAATGGTTGTGGTCTCTCACTTGCATCTTTCTGCCTTGTAGTAGAAGGTTCGGGTATGCCGGCCGTGCTGTCTGACAATTGTGTTGCATATGGGACGGTGGAAGATGTGGGAGATGTTCTTAGCCTGTCATAAATATATATAATTCATTTATATAGCACCCCAAAAGAACTTAATCTCTATTCAGGCGCTTCACATATGCCTCGGGGCTCGAGCCCACGACCTCAGTCAGACCTTGGTCAGGGCGAGCACCTTAACCGCTAGACCAAACCAGCTCGGCTATTGTCATATAATATAGGCGAGGCTGAGGAACCAAAAAGAAGCCAAAAGTTAGTAAAGTAAACAAATATTGGCAGCTCAAACAACATGCGATGTTTCCTGTTTGTTTTTTAACATTTTGGTAACCCGAATGCTCATTAGTATGTTGAAGGAAGTCTCTTTAGCTGCGACTGGTTTATATGCAGAGAGAAACACCATCGTTGTCTCCGGTGCCAAGTTTTAGCCTTCTCGTCCTACGAATTTGCTCGAGTACTAAAAAAAATGGGACCACAACAACTGCACTTCAAAATGTGAGACCAAATTGCGACTTGGTCTGGAGTTCTGTTGCTACATTAAGCACATCTTAGTGAGCCGTGATGGCACACTAGGTAAGGCGGTTGGTTTCACGACCTCGGTCCCGAGGTCGTGGGTTCGATTCCTGCAGTGGGCGATTCTTTATCGCCACTGCAAGCAGTGGTGATAGCCGTGAAAGCTCTTCTGTCGCTATACAAAAAGAGGCTGTTTAATCAGCTAGGATTTATTTATTAATCTTCGGGTATTAGCAATAATTGGAGCATATAGAAACTGTGTCTAATCGAGAAAGTTTTGGTCTGGATTAAAGTAACACCGATTTACTGAAATATGGTTTTCGGTATGACTAACGGCACCTGTAATAATAATAGTAGAAATCTACTTAATCGTTGGTTTATCGGCAGTGGTCGGTACTGGAATTCGTCGGCATACTCGTGAAGAGATGATGAACAGATCGGTCCGATGTTTGAGGCTCTCGTATGACGAGAATTCATGCATCTAAGAATTGTACCCATTCAACCGAGTTTTGCCCGTGCCGTATGACAGGCAGCTTACCATTTGTGAAGCTCCTCAAAGGTGGTTTTTCTGGCCTCCTGTTGTTCTTTATGTAATGTAAATAGAAGCTGTTGAGTAGATCATTCAGGCCAATAACATTTGCTGTCACGTCTATGCTGTCCCAGTTGGTGAGCTGGTGTGGCATGTCACTGGTTTCCTAGCTCGTTAGCACGTTTTTTTCAAGTGCTATGAAATTCGCTTGTGGAGTTCGACATTATGCCAAGTCTGCTGCTGGTTCTGCTGCATATTCTTTCACATCCAGCTTTTATTTATAGTTCAACTGCTTAATTTTTTGCATCCAGCTTAATAATAACATTAATAATACACTTGATAATGCACCCTCTCAGAACCCAGTCTCTTTCTAGGCGCTTTACATTGGCTGCAAAGGAAACACGATCGAATGGTTAGTAGTAGCATTCTCAATAAACAACAAGAATAACATGGTTAGGGGTGTCATGCACAAATTGGTTAGGGGTGTCATGCACAATGTCCGCATGCATAAGCATATAAAGGTCGATTCTCATGGAGCTTTTATTGTTATTTCAAGTCTTTAGAGTCCCACGTGGTGGCTCAAAACAAAACGTGTCTTTCCTGAATATTTGGGTAATCGAGAGTTATCGTGATTGTTCCTGATTTGACTCACTAAGTTTTGGTATAAGAAGTCCTCAAACAGTCGAAGTTCTATCTCTGTAGTGTCGAAACTTTTCCGTAGATTTCGAAAAGCAGGTGGTACGATGCTTGGCCTGGGGGGGAGTAGATCTGAGAGATAGGCTGGAGCCAAATAATGAAGTGACCTAAAACTGAGCAACAAAACCTTGAAGTCGATCCTTTGCATGACTGGTAGCCAGTGCAGGTGGGCAGTAAGTGGTGTGATGTGGCAACTGCATCGCTCACGACAAACAAGCCTAGCTGCAGAGTTTTGCACCAGCTGTAATCGCCTGATTGCACATGCCAGCGGGCCAGCAAGCAGTGAGTTGCAGAAGTCAAGACGAGATGTCACAAATACATAGACCAACCTAAACGTGGTATCCTTATCTAAACAAGCCCGAATTTTAGCAATGTTATGTAACTGAATCGTAGGTCGCAGGAAGCAGCCTTGGAGTGGCAAATAGCTTAATGCTTTAGTTAGATACCCTGGATGCACACAGGAGCAACGTATATGTGTTCACCCATAAATGCAGTGGTTCTGCTCAAGAAGTTGAATTCAGTCACTTAGTTCGTCTGGTCTGTGAGAATTAAGCTGCTCTATACCCAATAGTGAGCCAACTAGATGCCATACAAGTTCTGGCTTTTGAGATTTGCAGTGTCACGTGTGAAGGGGATTTGTGAAATGCAATGTTGGGTTGCCGGAATTGTGTGGTAGCAGGTAGCTAGGGCAGCAATGCCCCCCCCCCCAAGTATCAACAATGGAGAGGCATGTAGATGGGTTCACTGAGTCAGCTCTCTGTTGGAGTGCAGGAATAAGCAGATGAGTGACATATTGTTTTCAACGTGTAGCTGGATATCTCCTAGTGGGACCACGTGGCATAAGATTCCAGACTGTGGTGCAATCTGTTGTTACAGGTAGATGTACATGTTGTGTCCACCTTAAGTTTTAGCTCAGGCACTAATAATGCGTTGATAATAATTAATTATTACTACGTATTACTAGTTAGTTCAATGCATTTTCACTTACTCACAGCTGTCAGTGCGTGAGTTTCTCCTGCCTGGATTGCTGGTGCCTGCCTTGACCCGCTAGCTAGAATAACCGTCATTTAAGATGTGGCTCATAAAAACCACGATAAGCCTAAATTGTTTGCTGTTTGTTGCAGGCCATAAGCACTGGGTGTTGTGCATTGCATGGTCCCCCAATGGGAAAAGACTTGCGTCAGCATGCAAGAATGGACAGGTACCGTTGAAGGCCTGTCAGTGCTTTGTTTTCAATCTTGCTTTCTTGTCGTGAAACGAGCGTTGTTGCTCTCATCCGAGCTGTGCCTGTGCTTTGGAGCTATGCAGCTATTGGCTTGCAGAAAGGCACTAGATGCAAATAGTTATTACCAGAGCTGTCGGGTCATTAGTATGCTAGTGATCCTTTTTTTGTAATTTCATTCGGTAAATCAAGCTGATGATGCTCCGCTGCTGCTATCGTAACAAGTGCACCGTCAGAGTCTTCGGGTTCTTGTCCTGTGGCAGGTCCGGCTACGATTGCTCGTCGTATGCAGGGCTTGGCCCTCCCTGGCCCACCTTAGGTATATCCATCCATAGACAGCCGAGTGGTAAAGTGAAGCTCTATTGGGATGGCCCTTATATGCTGTATGAACCGACATTGGCTTGTTTGTCTTCTTGACATCTTGCTGCTCCAGCAAGCTTGGATCCCCCAGTTGATGACGTGGCCCCACTAGTATCAGCAGCGGCCCCCACTACCAGCAGGCAGAGCCGGCCTTCAGCAACTAAAAGAGTGCGGAAGACTGAACGAATTTCTCACCGCCGGAGCGCATGTGCACCGGTCTCCGAGTGATGCGGTGGGTGCATGGCAGCGCTTTTGGACCGGCAAGTTGAACCGCCACAGCAGCCAGGCCACATCTGACTTATCTATGGATAGTGACTACGATAGCAGCAAGCCATTTCCTCTAGTGATTTGTGTGAGACTATGCACCAGACAAGGCTGCAAAGAAATAAAAAGGCTTACAGCAACTTCCTGCCAGAAGAGTGAGAAGTAGCTACTAGTCAGGTAGCCAGCAAGCAACTGGCTGTAAATGTAGCGTTTCGAATGGTAAGCTGCAGAAGTGTGGAGCGCTTGGATGTTTATAGCTATCGTGCCTTTGGCCCAGCTGCATATGTAGGTGCTTGCACTTAACGACCCAGGTCGAAGCTTTGAGTCCTGCAGCAGACAATCTTTAATTGTCGACTGAAACCGGGTGTGAAAGGTGCTTGTGCGTGCCACACAAGTGAGGCTGTTAAACCATGTAATCTTTATTTTAGAAGGGACAATACACCATTGGATAGTAGCTTTCGGAGGCCACTTGACTATCAGCTTCTCAAGGGAAAGCTAGTAAATGTCTTGATTTTTATCTTTCTTACTCTGTTCAAACCTTAAGGTGAAGATACGTGTTATTTATTATCAGCTGGTGCTGCCTAGATTATTGTCTGCTGTAGCTACATCTGGGGTTAAATCTTGATGTAGTGCTCTCACGATTGAATTAAAGTCAAGCGATTCAAATTCAGCCTAAATGATGGTTGAGCCCTTGGCTCTTTGGCCTGTTGGTGCACGGCGTCTGCCGGCAGCCCAGTTTACAAAGTATAGCCTCCATTCTGCATGTGCTAGTGTTGGAGCATAGCGAGACACCAGGCTGCTGGTACTGCTATAGCATTTTGGAGAGTAGGCACGTTGTGGTATGTAGAGCTATGCTTTCACAATGCTGATTGGTCAAGATTTACTGGGGTGGTATGGTATGCTCTTGCCTGAGGACAACCAAACCCAAAACAAGCCTGCCTCTAGATGAATAAGAGTGCACTTTGTTGTTACCAGGCCCTACAGGTTCTGCTGAGAATGCAGACAGAGGCTGCTGGCTGAATGCTGGCACATTAAAATATAATTCATTTAGGTAATGTTGTTCGTTAGCTTGCCGGTGCAGTTGGTGGAACAAATTGTGTGCGTGTGTCAGCATGGTTATTCTATTGAATGTCTGCCATGCTTGGTCACCTCGGGCTGAGACACTTCGGACCCTAATACTAATTGCACATACACAAACTTCGATCGAGTTGCAGCATTAAGGTTGACAGGTCTAGTGTCTTGCTTAGTGAGGCGCTTCTACGTTGAATGAAGTAACATGATGTGTGCACAATATATATATATATATCTATATATATATATATATATATATAATATATATATATATATATATATATATATATATATATATATATATATCTGTCTATTACTCCACAAAGACCAAGTGGTTGATTATTACTCTGGAGAGTATTCTATAGTGCACCCAAAATACTTGGTGCTTTCGGTGCACGTGCAGTAGCAGCAGGCTTTATCTTACGAAACAAAGAGAAATAGAGAGGCATAGCTGAGTCGGGAGACCAGTCGAGGAAGCGAGTAGCTTCGAAGGACGACTAGAAAGAATATGTCACAGTCGGCAGCATGAGAGAAGATGTTGCCAAAGAATTTTAGAAGTGAGCTTCGCAGTCTATGACCTACCAGGCAAAGATTTTGTTTCCAGTAGTCTTTAAGTGAAAGAATGGTACAGCTAATTTGCTGTCCTAATAGGACCCGAGAACATGAGGATTTTTATAGTGGTGCAGCAGTTCAGATTGGTATGCGGGAGCTAAGCCATGGTGGGCCTTATTGACAAGAGCATGAATTTCGCTCATCGTCTGTTGATCAATCGGGCAATCCAAGACAGAGATTGATGATGGCTGGCTCTGTTAACATCACACTTATAAATGTCAAGCAGGACGCCTAAATTGTGAGCACACTGCAACCGTCGCACTGGAGCACCACCAATAAGAAGAGTAAAGTCTTTTAGTCTGGTCTTACGCTTAGGGTATCCTATGAGTTGGAGTTCGGTTTTACCATCGATTAGCTTCAGGGAATTGTCCGGCATGATTTTAAATTTTAATGATAAGTACAGCTGTGTCTACAGCATAGAAGAGATGGTTGATGTCGTGTACTCTAATTACAGTCTCCTGTGTCTCTGTATAAACGTATAGAACAGCAATAGACCAGAAATAGACACATTGTGGAGCTCAGCACGTGACTGGTCTGGTGGATGAGACTGACCACTCACCACGAACTGGACACGGTCAGAATAGTACGATTGGAACCATGCCAGATCCTCATCGGCCACATCGATTGTTTTCAATCGCCCAAGCAGATCTTGTAATCAGCTGTGCAATGCTGCTAATAGAACGAGCAGGGCCAGGGGATTGCAGCAAATGTATTGAGTTTTCTGAGGGTGCTTTATCAAGTGCATTATTATTATTATTATTGACATGAACAATAAGTTTCTTTAAGTTGGGTGATATCGTGATGCCAGTCGGTAGTTAGCTCCAGGCTTTTGGTGCATTGATACTGAAGTCACGGTCTCCAAAAAGTTTGTGATTGGTTAGAGGCACATTAAAATGACCAGAGTCAGACGAATGGATGGTTCTATGTGATATCTGGTTATAGGAAGTATCTCAGATATCTAAGCCAAGGGCCTATAAAAAAAAAAGTGAGTAACACAACCTTGAAGTCGATAGACTGCTTGATGAGCAGATCGTGAGAAGTGGTGTCGTAGAGACGTGCAGTTGCAACGTTCACAACAGGCAAGCCTGGCTGCGTACCAAATGTTATCTCATTTCACCGGCACGAAGACCTGCAAGTAGTGAGCTACGAATGCTTAGACCGGATTTGTGGTCTCCTCATCTAAGCAAGCCCGAATTTTTTTTGCAATATGACATAGCTGAAATTAGACAGGCTTGGCTGATTTGGTCATCAGGTGATAAATCGTTTTGGAACAGGACACATATTTCGTACAGAAGCTACAAAAGATATGCCTGCCGAGCCCGATTTGAGGGTTAGACTTTTCAGTTTCATAGTGAAACTAGTTTTGTCGATAGCTATGAAGTTGGTTTTGTCACCGTTCAGTTTGAGAAAGTGTTTTGATAACCAAGTGTAAGTGATAGTAATACATGCTACAAGGGAGTTGAGAGTGTTTGGGGTGCTGGGAGGCAGGGAAGGATCAAAACGTAGGTCTCATTTGCAAGAGAACTGAAAACCTGGATTGTGCTTTGCAGTTACATCGTCAAGAGGGAGAGTATAAATCATGAAGCAATGTGGACCTAAAACAGATTCCTCGGATACACAGAGGAAAGCTGTTTCATTGAACGTGTCAATGAAATCCCAACTGAAGTTTTCTTGATAAATCATTCTCGTCAATGTGCTGGGCTCATAGGTGACAATTGATCAAGGATCTTGGTCAAAAACGAAAGCTTGGATACTAGGTTATAATTCGATAGGGCCTCAGAGTCCAATACATGCTTTATCAGTATCTATCGGACGATGGCCAATTTGAATAGCTTTGGAACTATCCTGTTATTGAATGAGCACTTGAGTACCAGAGTTAGGACTGGGCTACGTTTATCCACCATTGAGGATCAAAGAAGGGTTGCTATAGAGTTAGCGAGTAAAGAGCACTTTCTACTGGCCTTTACTTTCTCACCCACAGCGCCTGCGGAAGCCTTGATAAGTTTCTTGAAAGATGTGGTGGGTTGCGGCTCAATTTTTGCAGCCGGCATGAATGGCATTATGGAGGGACGAGTATTTGTAGTCGTCGACAAAGATGGCAGAAAGCCTTTTAGCCATGCAGTTAATATCTAGGTAGTGAGACCTTTCTGAATGATCAAGCAAATAGCCTTATCAATTTGTTTTTCGAGTACAACTAGCAAGACTTGTAGCTTTCGAGTGAAAAAAAAGATCCCAGACATTCCAATGCGATTTTAGCTACAAGTGTAGCCTTTAGAGGTGGCAGTGTCGATGATAGCCAGTCCTCTTAAAACGGCATTAACGTCTGCACTTTGTATTACTCATTTATTGAGCCTTTTTAGTGAACAGAAAGGTCTGTCTTTGACACAGACAGCCTTTAGGGCAGCATGCTGGTCGAGAGCAATCCTAGGTTTCGTGTTGATGGCGCCAGTGAGAGTTGAGTTTCTGAGCTGTTGCTGGAATCTTGGAGCAGATCAGTAAGACTTGGATCACGAGCAGATTGCAAAAAATGTAAACATCGATGCTTTTCAAGTGTTGCCACTAGACAAGCTCGACTTGACATACTTACATGAAAGCGCACTAACGAGATTGGGCAGTAAGCCTAGATGGTAAGCAGACACCGAACAAGACCACTGAGGTTAAGATCCTTTGTGATCACGAGATTCAGTCTAGCCACCAATCTCGAATTGGACGATTCTCACACACGAGGGGCATTTGCAAACACAGATGGGAGATAGCACTCCTGAAATGCTTGCTGCAATTAGTATCACGTTAAACTTTTTTGAAATTATATCAATTCTCTTTTGGCTTTACACGTTATGAGACCGCTTGGAGTCCGAGTAGTAGCTTTAGTTGTACGTGGAAATCCTCAACGTGCTGTGATGAGTTCGTTAGAAATAATCCAAGATATCAAAATTGGGGCCCCTTCTGTCTAGTAGAGAGTACATTCTGGTCGTTTCAATTTATCACGTCTGAGATTAACCAATTGGGATTTCATTGCTATTTGATTGTCAACATTGCATCTGCTAATCCTGTTGTACTTGACTTTTTGAGGATTTTGTGTGCTTAGCTGCTGTTACCGACTAGCTGCCTTCACATGTACCATGTGTTGATCTTGCCACTGTAATTTCTTGCCACATGCTTCTCGTGTGGTCTTTTAGCATTTTTGAGTAGGCTGCATGTAAGCATCCTGGTAATGGCAGCCAGCTGATATATTTATTTGTTTGTCATTGGAAGTGTTTTTCCATTTAACGTTTAGTACCTCACGCCTAGTGCACATCTTTGACTGTAGATATGCCTCTGGGATCCAGAGACCGGTCGTCAAGTGGGCAAGACACTTCTTGGCCACAAGCAGTGGATTACTTGGCTCTGCTGGAAGCCGTTGCATCTGTAAGATTGATAGCATGAACAATCACTGAAATGCATGTTGATAGCAAGTTGATAGCATGAGCAATCATCGAAGCATGCTGTGCCAGCACTGGTTTGCAATTGCAAATATTAAAACTCCGGCTACAGCTGCTGTTGACTGTGCCTGTGCATCGATCCACGTGTTGATAGCTGTATGGTAAACGTAGCATGAATAGTCATCGTCGGTGCTACTGCCATTTACTGTCAGTGCCACCGGTCCCACGTGCTTCTTCTTTTTACAGGGATGGTGAATGTCGGTTTCTTGCCAGCTCTTCCAAGGTAACTAAGTTCTTGCAAGTTTTCTTTTGATCTTCGACCGATGTACATTGCATAGGACCTCTTTTTGGCAGTGAATATTTTTAGGGAATCATGTGGTAGCCCTCCGTGACTGAAATACCGTCTGTGTTGGGAAATTGTCAATGTATAATGGGCCCCGAAGGCGTTGAACGTGGTTTAGAGATGGCATGTTTATTCATTAAGAATAAATGCATGTTAGCTGTTAATATTATTTTCAGTCGTTTGCCTTCGGCTTGCATTCTTGATCGTTGACATTCACTTTGACTTCAGACCAGACAAAGCCTGGTTCAATTTTACCTAGAGCAGACCCCTCAACTGGGTACCCATGCCCATAACCATGGGTACTGGGTTATGGATGGCATCTGTGATCTTTATGGGTGAGTGTGGGTGAGTATTGGCCTGCCTTGTAAAAATCTCACTTAAGAGTTCGTTTGGGAGGTCAAACGCCCGAATGTGCCCGCAGTTCTTGCGGAGTCAAAGGCTAAGTTTATCGCTGAGTTTTCGGTCGGGTTCGCCAGATTCGGGTGTCGAATCGGGATCGTGACGACGGGCCTTTCAAGTTCAAATTGAAATTGCCAAATACCTCTGAATCGCGACGACCGTCCAAGCCACCACGATCGAGTGCGAGTTGAAGAGGAAGCCGGCTCATGGCAAGACACTTCCGTATGTGGTCCGAGACAATGTCTCTGGCAAGAACAAGGTGATTTGGGTATTTGGGTGGTCCGGCGACCGAACTTATGTGCGATGAGTGGGCAGGGCCAGCGCGGTGTACAGTGGTTGCCCGTGGGTACCCGCCCAAATGGCAATTGAGGGCTCTGGTCATCAGTCACTGTTTAACTAGTTTCTGGAGTCGTTGTTCACAATATATAATCGATCCCTTTGTTTCTGGAGGATTCCTATTTTGTTAGGGGATTTTCTCAAGATTGCAATTGTTGCGACTCTGCTGGTAACGTAGGGCATACCGAATGTCAAGTAGTTCCAGCTTCTAAAGGCAATCTAGAGAACGAATGAGCAAGATGCATGCTGCCTGTTGGTACTCTTGATTTTTTCTCTTTTGCATATCTATGAGGGCTCTTTCGATTGCCTCTGTCATTGTGGAAAATAAACAATGGTGGAAGCATATAAAAATATGTTTACCAGTGTGGTCAGTTGTTGGTTATAGTCTTCTTTGGCTCTTGCTACTGATATTGCCCACCTAATTTGCTACGGCTGTCGATCTGTTATCTCACTAGTCCTGCCTCAGCGAATTCCTGAGCCCATCTGCTCTGTAGGTTTCTGCTCTACTTTTCGAAACGCATATTGTTGGCATTCAATACACTCCGAAAGCCGATAAAGCTGTACAATACAGTGCAATACAGACTGTACAATAGAAGCCTTACCTCCATAATTATTTGAGTTATCGATGGATGATTTGCATTACATTACAAGGAATTGGATATTACACCGATCGTTTTCAAGCTCATTCCTCAGGTTTGATCCTCAGTGGGACATGCAATAGTGTGCACTCCTCAGGCAGGCATGGTACCGAGATGCGTGCATCCGAATGAACAGCTCTTGTAAAGCATTGGTTAATTGTCTCCGTCTGTAACTTCACAAAATCATGAAGACCATGTGGGTGTTATGCAGGAGAGTTTTGTATAGCGCACTCACAGCCTAAGCGGCTTTCGATACGTATTCGATAGCCTACAGACTTCGTCTCACTCAACAAAGAGAAAGTGGGAAGCATAGCAGAGTCAGGTTATGCCTAATTAGCAACGTAGTGTGTTGCATCCTTGCACATGGGTCACAGGGAACTGTTGCATTGTCTTACTGTATAGGGTGGCATGTGTTTGTGCAACTACTCCTCTCTTTGACTGTTTTTACTTGCTGGTCTGTAGAAGCTACCTGCTAAGTTCTTTCATCTGCTGGTTCACTCCTGCAACTACTCTAAATCTGGAAACCGGCTTCATTTAGCATTTGGGAAGCACTTTGTGTTGATGCTGTCTAAACCTGTTTTTTTTGTCTATACTTGGTTTTTGTATTCATTTGTTGGTTTCACTTTTGAATAATTTGTTAGTTCTCTAGTTCAATATGCGTCGTAATCATTCAGTTTGCGAATGAATCTGCACCTGTGCCGGCACCATTTGTAATTGTAAATACGGCATCTTTCGTGGTTCATTATGTTCTGCTGGGTTTTGCATAAATGATGATGTACTTATGGTTTATATGTATGGTTTACGTTCTCTGTGGAAAAGTGCAAAATAAAAATAACTTTGTAGGATGGCACTATACGTATATGGGACGTTGTCAGTCAGCTATGTAAGATGACACTTAGTGGTCATTCGCAGAGTGTCACGTGTCTGAGATGGGGTGGCTCAAACCTCATATACTCATCTTCGCAAGACAGGACCATCAAAGTCTGGCGTGGAGATGACGTAGGTTGTGCTCGTTGATTGATTTATATTGTCATGGAAAGTGCTGTGTGTGTCTATTACAGTCTAACTTGGTTTCTATACGAGCGAATCCGGTGTGGCCATCATTCTTTTTCTTGCTTCAAAATTATAAGTAGCTATGTTGCAGTAGCTTTGTTAACGCATTCCGAAATTTCAACCCCATTTGAATATGATCAGGGAGCTGGCTCTGGTGTCTTTCACAGATAATTATAATAATAATATAATAATTCATTTGTATAGCGCCCCAAGAGAACTTAATCTCTATTCAGGCGCTTCACATATGCCTCAGGGCTCGAGCCCACGACCTCAGTCAGACCTTGGTCGGGGCGAGCACCTTAACCACTGGACAAAACCTTAATATTTGGAAAACATATCGAAATGTTCGTAATCCAAAAAATTAAAAAAAAATAATCGTAATTCCAAAAACCAAGCAAAAGTCATAACCGTAAGTGAATAACAAGCTGTTTATTAATGCTTTTTTATTCTTGTTTAGTTGCTCAGCATCTGGTGTCTTCAACGATGTGATTTCAAATGACACCTTTACGTAATGATTGGTGTACCATAATTTACTTTAATATTAACTCGTATTCGTCATCGTATAGTTCATTTACAGCCAATGTAAAGCGCCGAGAAAGAGATTGAGTTCTCTGAGGGCGCTTTATCAAGTGCATTATTATTATTATTATTGTTATTTGTATAGCACCCTAAGAGAACTTAATCTCTATTCATGCACTTCATATTTACCTTGGGGCTCGAGCCCACGACCTCAGCCAGACCTTAGTCGGGGCGATCACCTAACCACTGGACCAAACCAGCTCGATCTTCTCTTCTTTTTGGAGTGCCTCACCAAGTATTTCGCAACTAGAGTTGGCCGTCATGCATTAGCAAAATGGCAAAATAGTTGCAAGGCCAACCGCAGAAGACAGGGATCTCAACCATTGTACTTTTAATTGATGTCGAATTAAATGCTTGTTATTATCATAACTGGTCTCTGTTACACTGGTCATAAGATCGACTGTGTGACATGAGCTAATGTGTCGTCTTCAGTTGTGAAGGATGGAAGGAAGTTGGGTAAAGGTGCTTGCTCTCCTCGATCCAGGATGTGGGTTTTGAGTCCAGCAGTAGGCAGTCCTTTATTGCCCTCTGCAAACAGGAACGGCAGCTGGTAAAGCTACTCTGATGCTACAAAAATAAAGCTGTTGAATTTGCCAACCTTAACCTTAAAAAGAGTCTTCTAGGGTCGTAGCCTGGGGGTAAGGTGCTCCGCTTCCACTTCACAACCCAGGTCATGGATTCAAGTCTTGCTGCAGGCGAATCTCTATGGCCTGCTGAAAATGGCAGCTGTAGCCTCAAAGGCTCTTCTGCCTCTATATATTTGAGGCTGTTGAATCGGCTGAATCGACCTCAACTTTTCTCGAGATCCTTAAGGTAAAACAGCTCTTAGATGCAGCTTTGTTATCTCGTGCCAGAGGCTGGGAGGGGTACACTTGCTACTAGCTAGACCGACCAATTAAGGAAAGCAGTTGTCTGCAGTGGTGTTATCGTAACCAGCGTACCATCAGTGCCTGTGCGTTTGGTTGCTTGTGCCCTGGGGTGTCATGTGTCAGCTCTTGCCTCTAGCCATGGGTGACAGCTCATATGGGCGCTCTGTCTGCCTATGCATTGTTCTTTGTGCGATCGAGTTTGTCTGCATTCGTGTGATGCCAGAGTGGTGCTGAGAGAGAGAGGAGAGAGAGTGAGGCTTCGATGGCAGTAGCAGTGTGATGATTTTTTGTTTTGTTTTTTGGAGATATTTTTGAGCTGTGTATCCGATGTGTGTTGCATGAGGTATTTTGAACTTGTCACATTCTGCCAAGCTTCTATCACTGTAGGTCTGTAGGGTTAGGAATGGAACAGCTAATCTATCCTCCATAGAGGACCTTAGGGCCCAAGCCGGCTGAAACTGGTGCAGCTGTTCAGCTAGGTAGAAAGGAGCCAAGCCATGGCAGTCCTTGTAGGTCAGTGTAAAAATGTTTATCTGTATTCTTTGATCAACCGGGAGCCATAAAAGCTTCAGCAAATAAAATAATAATACATTTCGTAAAGTGCCCTCAGAGAACTCAACTTCTTTCTAGGCACTTTACTTTGCTGCAAAGGAAGCACATGGCTGATATGCTGGAATTTGTAGACTAGCCTTACAGCAATAGTCATCATCAGCTGCAGAGGCTTAATGGCAATCGTCGTCTGGGAAAGTTAGCCATGATACCGTCAGAAGGCAATTAGAGGAGGCTCATCTGTATTCTCGAGTCGCTAAGAGGGAACACTTCTGTTCTCAGATGGTAAGCCATTTAGAGTGGGCCAAGGTTCGAATTCACTGGACTGCTGAAGATTGGGGTTGAGTTGTATGGAGTGATTAAAGCAAATTCTTGTCTGATGTTGGACTTAGTCCAGTTAGCACTGTGCCAGTTATACTTGGGTATGTCGAGATGTACGCCAGAAGGATCTTGTGATCAACGGTATCAAATGCTGCTAAGAGATTTAGGAGAACTGGTAGAGAAGCCCTACCCTAATCAACTGATTGTGCATAAGGAATCTTCTTCTGTGTCACATAGGTTCTCATTGGTCAGCTTTGCTTCGCCTCTAAGCAGCTAAATCGGTCAGCGATTCCACCCAGCCTGCTAGCAAATACCCCTTTCTCAATGCTGTGGCCTTCCCTCGGCTCCGGTGAACCTTTTTACACTGCAATGCCTCAACTCTTGCAAAGTGGTGAATGGGCAAAGCACGACCAACAATACCTGCACGGCATAATTGCCACTTCAGCCTAGCAACTTGAGTTTCGGCCGAAATGCAGATGCATGTGCTTACCCAATATTTTTATTCTCATCTGCGTGGATTTTGGTACCTTCAGTTAATATCGATGGACTTCTAATCATAGTGTTCAAGCCATATACGGCACATTGTGACGGGCTTATGATTGTGGCAATAGCAAACGCCCATCGCGGACTGCTTTTCTGTACAAGTTCGTTCATTCCTTAAGCTCGTATTCTTCAGTAATTCCTTCCATACCTTGAACTCTTCATTAACAAGCAATTACAATAAAGAGTTATCCAGTGTTGACCTGTTGCCATATTCGCGTAGTGATGGCAAAATAATCTGGCTATCAATTGCCACTTACACCGAGCCGGCCAGCAGGTGTGTTCGGCGGCGGCAACACGGCTGTCCAATGTTAGCTGTTTAGAGGTGAAGCTAAGGGTGACCAATGAGAATGCATGATGCAATCCATATGCTGAACCAAGCTGCATTTGAGAATTATGCTTTCCGGCATCTGCCTTGTAGTTTAAGGTCGTAGCAATGTTGGAAGTTACAAATACCGGTCCTGCAAACTAATTGTGATTAGTATTGCAGCATCAGTGTGTCTGCATTGGCTCTGGCCTGTCTACTTCTCCCTCTCCCCGTTTCGTAATCTCGAAGTAGAGTGATGGTCTGTGTGCTTTTAGGTGCAGCCTTGATATTATCCTTCGTTTACCCTAATATCGCCATTGCAGAGCGAGTGCCATGGTAATGCCTGTGCTAGAAATCTCAACTTTAAAACTGGTAGGGATGATGACCAAGCATGTATTTTTATCAGAACATTGTTTCCATCACAAAGCGTCTGCTATATTGCAAGCTATCATGAGCGGGCCGGGAGGCACAAGGCTCCAGTCGATTGAAATAGCTGGCATGCTTTCTTTAATTTGAAATGCATAAAATGCACTAGTACACACTGTAATTTCTTTAGTGGAAAAAGAAGAACTCGTGGTCATATTTCTTGAAAGTGTGGGCCTGCTATGCTTTGCGTGTATAATTTATTTCTTTTCAGAAGCTTTTGCTCTACAGGTCCTAGACTGTGGAACTCACTTCCACAATTCTTTTGCAACGACATCTACTCTCGTGCTGCCGACTATGACACATCTTTTCCAGCCGTCTTGAGCTGCTACTTCCATGTTGCTCACTACCTCAACTGCACTTCTGATTCAGCTATGCTTCTCACTTTCTCTTAGATGCGTGGGATGAAGTCTGTTGGCTACTAAATGCATGCAAAATACCGATAGCGCTGTAGGTTTTGAGAGTGCTTTACAAAACTCTCCTGTGTAACACCTGCATAGTCCTAGTGGCTGAGGCACTTTTCACTGTTCGAGATGTCAGCTGCCATTGCACTGTGTAGAGCATCATGGAACTACCCTAATGTGCGTGCCTGCAAATAGCTATGGCTGTTGGACTGTGCTGTGCCGAGGTCGTAGGATTGCAGACGCTGCAGGATACGATGGTCGGTGCAGCAAGCAGGGTATGTATGGTTGTGCGGGTCGATTAGGCACCGCCCTAGCCAGCAGCGTGAGCCGAAATGCGAACCCTGAGCGAGTACCGGAAATAGTTTGCAGACTCGTGCCACACCTCTCAGCGTGCATGCAAGAAACTTGCGAACAGGAAGCTCGCAGTGCGTCCGCTCAGACCGAGGTCGTTAATGGTGACTAAAGCCCGTGCCATAGAGGGCGTCCTGGTTAGGGAGCGTTGAATGACCGCATCTCGGTGCGTTTGTGCTGTTCTAGTTCGCTCGATGGCGTCTCGGGTTTAGTGCACAACGTGGGTTTCACGGCTGGTGAAATAAAAGTAATGTCACCCCTATACGGTGGTAGTGCTGTCGGGGTGGGTTCAGTCGTTGGTGCCAGTGTTTAGGCTGCCGGTGTTTCGAGCTAGAAGTGAGCTTCCCGCTCGCTCGCGTCGGATTTCACAATATGGCAGCACCTAGCGCTCGTCGGAAGCGGCGGAATAGCTAGATTTGTATGAGAAAACTGACGGTGAGTCATTTGCTGGCATGCTCTCGTGATGTCAAAAGAAGCATTTCTGGTATTTCTGCTGCTAGCTTCACTCTTGTCATTGAATGGAAGCAGCCTGGCTGATGCTCATCGCAGAGAAGCGGAGCGGCGCGACGCGAGAGTGTGACTGTGATGAGAGAGAGCCCATGCCCGGCGGCAGGGGTGCCCGCACGAGCGATCCGAGGCCGCAGACTTGCTTCTGCGCATTGCAAGCTACCCTACCCTGGCCGCCTGACTTTGGTGGCATTGTGGCGGCAAGTGGAGCATTGCACGCGTGCTCAATGCTGTGAGTACGTCGTGCTGCTGGGTGGAAGAGAGCTCGAGCGAGCAGTGGAGGCTCTCGGCTGCCGTAGTAGCTGGTCGTAGCTCTGCTTTGTGAGGTGGCCGAGAGCTCTAAAGACGTGGACACTGCTTGCTTTCCCTGATAGCCTTTGTCGGCGTACGTGTGACCGCCTCCCAGGTGGCCCCGACGGTGGCATGCCATAGGTTCGGTGCTGTCTCATTGCAGGGTGTGCTGTGCAGGTCGCTGGAGGAGCATGCACACTGGGTTAACACTTTGGCATTGAGCACGGATTACGCCCTACGTACGGGAGCCTACGAGCCAGCCAAAGCCGATAACTACAGCTACTCGGTTGCTGAGCTGTCAGGTACACACACGGTGGCCGCTCTTGTTGGGCAGGCAGAATCCGCTTTTGCTGTCTACCAATGTTTGCTGTCTACCCGTGTGACTGCTGTGCAGTCGTGCGATTTGCTTCAAGGGGTATGGAGTCTTTGTAGGACGATTGGGACGATTTTTGTTGGAATACAAGTAATAATAAGGAAATTTCTATGGCACCCTAGGAAAACTAAATGTCTTTCTAGGCAAATATGCCTAACTTACAAATATGCCAAAATGAAGCATGTCACTTGATTTGTGATAATGTATACAATTTCAGCAAGCATAAGGACTTCACAAGGATAATTCACACGGACGAAGCAAATGTTGTAAAGAATGTGGGTTTTTAGCTTCGTTTATTCTCATCAAGTCACAGAATTTCAAGGTGTTTGTCGGAAGTGAGTTCCAGGCATTGGGAGCATAGCAACTGAAGGCATCACCTTTAATGGATTTTAGGTTGCTTAGAGGCACAGTCTAGCAACCGCAGAGTCAGAGGAGTGGGTGCTTCAATGGGAAGGGGGATGTAAGCGTTTAAGCCATGTGCGTCAGAGCAAGAGTATCAAAGGATCTACGTGTGAGCGAGGAGACCTTAACAGTCGATGCGTTGCTTGATGGGGAGCTAGTGCAGGTCAGTGAAAAGTGGTTAATTTATTCTGGGTCATATTTATGGGCTTCTAACTATCAAGCCTATGGCTGTGCATGCCGAAATAGCAAGCTTCAAACCTTGCTGAGAACATCTACGATTCTGTTGGGATAGATTTTTAGAGAGGGCGATAGTTGGTGCATCCAATAAATCTTTATTTTCACTGCTCAGAGGTGCTACAAAATATCCTTCGAAATTGGTTATTATGTCGGCAGCCAGAAGTAGCCCCAGATACTGCTAAAGCAAGAGCGTTTTTGCACAAATAATAAAACCAAAATGGTAGCACGCACGATGCATTACAAGTATTGTTAACTCTTGCGAATCCTGTGTTCTGGTGAAGTTGCGTTGGCCTGCAATCCATAAAGCGCTGAAATATTTGAAGTCTTGATAGCTTCATCCCTACGGTGTGTAAAGGTATTGTGCCAGAACTGTATATCTCAACTGGTAGTGCTTCATTAATATTTTCTTGACAAGAGTTCGTATTTGTGTGCACGTACAGGCAAATGCATGAAGCTCAGGACCAGTGCCGGTTTGTCTTGTGAGGTGCAGCTTGGTGCTCTAGTTGCCTTCAGCCTAGCTGTCTTTTAACTTATTAGGTCTAGTTATGGCAGTCTGATGTGACATGTGACACCTAATAGCCCGTTGAAGCTGCTCATCGGGAATGGAGTAGCTAGGGGTGTCATTCACCATGGACTAAAAAAAAGGGAGTGGTTCCAAGAACAGAACAACCAGGCGGTATGTCGTGTGACCATTTGCAGCATCTTTCTGCTGTCCTTGTGCTCGGTGCCCCTCGTGCTAGCTCTGCAAGCCTCTGGTTTGTTCAAATTAGCATGCTAGTAAACTTATTGGTTTGAGCTTTTCAGGCTTTTCAGGCTTACCTCGGGTGTCCTATGGGTCACTTGCTTTAGTCAAATTAGGGATTAGGTCAAGCATGGTCTGGCTGACTTCAACCTTGCCAGAGGAAGCCAGTGGTAGGAAATAGAGGTTCAGCAGCCTCAGTTTAAATAGCACCAGAAGAGCCCTACCAGCTATCGCTGCCCCCTCCCGCTTGCATTGGGCAATAAATGGATTGCCGGGATTGCAGGGACTCGAACTCAATACCCGGATTAATAAGTGTAAGCATCTCATTACGGCGGTTGAAAGAACGTATTGGGCAGCTTGCTGCTACTAACCTCTGTTGGGTCGATCCGATGGGGTCGGGGTATGCTGTGTTTGTGCCGAGCGGAACATGAGAAACCCTTCGATTTCGGAATGGACTGCTAGTATTGGCCCGAATAAGTGAAACGGCTCTGTCATTTGTAGAATGCATCTAACCCATGTGCTGCACTCGGGTACTGCCGTGCTCTTCTTTTTTTTGTCTCCCGTTTGATCTGCTGATCCGGTTGTGTCTGGCAGTATGGGAGTCGCTGTCTATTGGGTTGAGGACTAGTCATCCATGTTTTCGTCTGCTGCTGTTGCAGATAAAGACCTGATGGAGAAAGCTCTCGAGAAGTACAATGCTGCTAAGGTAAAGTCTTAGAGTTGAATTGTTGGCAGTGCCCATACCTTGTGGTACATTTACCAATCCAGCAATTTAGCATGCAACGTGCTCTCTCGAAAGCATTCTGTTTGGCCCGTGTAGTGTGGAGCTGCTTTTTACTCGATCATGTATTTCCATTCCATTGCCTCCAACTTCCTGTAATGTTCATGGTGTTCTTTTTTATGTTCGTGACAAACTGCCTTCGAGGATCTTTCTATTTAATTAAAAAAAGTTTTTTTTCTCGAACATATCTTGATTGTAAATGCAGCCCAACATTCCTTGATGGCCTCACGAGCGTGTTGCTACTGTACGATTCCTTTTAAGTGGGGGGGGGCACTAGTGGCAACTGAAGCCCTGCCCAGGTGGTTGTATCTGGGCACATGTCACAGGCTGCTCTAGAGAAAGGATTGCTTGGACTAATGATAATTATAATAATAATAATACTTTTGTAAAATGCCCTCGGTGAACTTAATGTATTTTTAGGCTCCTTTACATTTGCTGTAAAGAAATCAGGGGTGTGTGGTTAGCAGTAACATTCATAGTCAGAGCAAACATAAGCACACAAAGGACAAATCACAAGGACCCTGCAAACGCTGTGAGGAACAAATGCCTATTAGTTGATTTTTCATGTCGCCTTCACCTCGTCCTAGCTAGCCACCGACAGGCCACTGCGAGTGAGCCAACCGGCCGGCACCCAAGGGAGCCTCCTAACTACACCGATCGCCACCTGGAGTTCCGAGTCATGACGTCAGTCGGGAGTGAGTTCCAGGCTTTGGGGGCGTTTTTGAACTGAAGGCACGGTCTCCAAAAGACCGAGGTTAGTTCGAGGGAGACCTAGGCGATTTGAGTTCGAAAAGCAGTTTTACGATGCCTAGCCTGGGCTAGTCGTAGTTCTGATGGGTAAGCTGTAGCAAATGAATGAAGAGACATTAAAGTGAATGACAAGTCCTTGAATTTGATACGTTGCTTGATTGGGACCCAGTGCAGGTCGGCTAAAAGAATTGTGTAATATGGCAACTGTGACGGTGACGACAGGCTTGCCTAGCTGCAGAGTTTTGCACTAACTCTAAAGTCCTAGCTGATTAAACAGCCTCTTTTTGTATAGCGACAGAAGAGCCTTTACGGCTATCACGACCGCTTGTTTTACGGCTATCACGACTGCTTGCAGTGGCGATAAAGGATCGCCCACCACAGGAATCGAACCCACGACCTCGGGACCGAGGTCGTTAAAGCGACCGCCTTACCTAGTGTGCCATCACGGCTCACCACTAAGCACCCGATTGAATATGCCGGTAGATCTGCAAGCAGTGAGTTACATGCGTCGAGACGGCATGTCACAAATGCATGAACAAATTTGGATTTGGTATCCTTGTCTAAGCAGGCCTGAATTTGTTTAGTATTACCTAGCTGAAAGTAGGCAGACCTGACTGAAGCTTGTGCAGATGCTACAAATGGAGATATGCTGGCAGGGCCGATTTTGAGCGTTAACCCTTTATCCTTCCTGAGCCGCACGAAGTTAACCCGTGACTAGTAAATTAGTTTTTTGTCATTCAATTTGAGAAATTTAGCTGCCGTCCATATGCAGATGTCTACAATACATGCATCAAAGGAGTTGAGAGAGTTTGACATGCAGGATGGCTGGGACTGGTCAAACACTACTACTGCTATCCTCAGCTCAGAAGTCTGATTTTAAGGTTGGGCTTGAGATCAGACCAGCGAAGGTTTGCCTCCAGTGTCGCCCACGGTTGAAAGACCCCGTGAGTGTCAGGGTCGCCAGAAGCCCATAGTCAAGAGTGCGAGGACAGTCGCAGTGCTGGCCACCAGGCATTCTAGGCTCTGGATGCTCGAATGGTTATCGAATGTTTCAAGCATTGAGTAGCCATCGAGCACTGTGTCGTAGATCCCTGAACTCGGTCTGCAACAGCCTTTGACAGAGAAAGGCCGAATGCTGCACCGCTAGACAGTCCTGGCTGCTGCAACAAACACCGTTGAGTCTGTAGCGAAGTGTTCGCACTTGCTCTCATGCCACCCACAAGAAGCCGGATGATTTCATGAGCAGATTAAGCAGGTGCGGCAGTGCCGCATAACTGTTGGACCCGGCTGCAGTGCCCAGGCCTCCGAATGCGCCTGCTAGCGTGCTTGTGCTCGCTCGGCCGGTCTGCAAGCATTCCCTGCTGCACTGCACGTTCTGCAGGGGTCGGCTCCTGAGCGCCTCGTGTCAGGCTCCGACGACTTCACGCTCATCCTCTGGGAGCCCGAGAGAGATAAGAAAGGCTTGGCACGCATGACCGGCCACATGCAGCTCATTAACCACGTCGTCTTTTCGCCCGATGGTCGCCTGATTGCGAGTGCTTCCTTTGACAAATCCGTCAAACTATGGGACGGCAAAACTGGCAAGTATGTTCCTAGTCAACTCAAGCACAATTGCGTAGTGCAGAATGCTAGGGAGCTGACCTGCATAAGTTCTCCACTCCGGAAGAATTGGGAGGGTCGACACCAGACTCTCAACACAGAAAACAGGCACCGTGACACTGGCGATCAATAATGCTCTGATGTTGTTGGCAATGACTGGCTCCGGTTTGGAAGCCGGACCATCAGTAAGCAGATAGGCACTGCCAACCAAGATTCGTCTCGGGGTAGGAACAGATGGCTCACAGTAGCACTTACTAGCTGCTCACGGACCGAGCCACAACGACCGTCTGAGACTTTGAAATTCGAAAGTAGCTAAGTGTAGATCAAGGAAAATTAAACACTAGGTCAAATCTTTTGCTCTATGGATCCTACCTAGACTGTTAAACTCACTTCCACAATTGTTACACAGTGACATCTTCTCTCCTACTGCCATCTACTCTGCTATATTGATCCTCTTGTCAACTCGGACATACCTGTTGTAGTCCACTTGAGTCAAGAATGTGCTAGAGAAAACTCGGCAGCATAAAATCCTCATAGTCTTTTTGGAGTTACTGATGGGGCTATAAAAGGTAATGGTCTGCTGATTCAACAGCCTCATTTATGTAGCACCAGAAGAACCTTAGCCACTATCACTGCTACAAATCACGCCTCATTGTGTATGCGCGCGAGTGTATCCTCTTTTAATATGACTTGCCTCTAGGCGCTAGGTGAGCACATCAACTCCTTAGTCAAATCTTTCTACTTTTGCTTACATAGCATTCCAGAAATTTGGACTTGCATGTATAAGGACGCTACAGTCAAGCTGGTCCGGGCTTTCGTAACATCCCGACTAGATGTCTGTAACTCACTCACTATAGGTCTTCCTGCTCGTGCAATATGTACACATGTATAGCTGGTGCAAAACTCTGCAGCTAGGCTTATCTATCTTAAAGTGGCAGGAACTGCCACTACAACGCTGCTCATCACTCTGTACTAGGTGCATTGCCAAGCAGCATATTGACTTGTTGGTTCTGAAACTCACACCTTTACGTCCCTCCTTTCTCTTGCCCCGGCCTGCCTATCTGAATTAGTTTTACATCAGGCTTTCCATTGCACCGCCACTCATCTGACTCGGGTCAATTACTTGTCCTCGTAACTAACTTCAAATCCCTCGGAGACCGTGCCCTCAGCCACTGTGCCGTTAAAGCTTGGAACCCATTACCGAGTCACAACGTGTCATCTGCTTTGAATAAGCTAAACGCCTACCTGTTCATCGCAGCCTTTGCTCTGTCCGAAGGAATTGTCCTATTGTGCAGTTCTATGTAATGAAACTGTTCACGTCACGACTAAGAGCAGGAGCGATATGTTTTACATAGCACCCGAGTGAACCAGTCTTTTTTCCTATTTGCTTTGCTTATCTGTGCATGATTGAGTGTCACAAATCGGGGTCCTACTTACCAGCTTCATTCAGTGAGTCTTTTGTGTGTTTCACATACTTGTCTTAGCTTAATAAGTATGTGTTTTTCATGTTTGTCGAAGCAGGATACCTTATTTTTCACTAACTATTGCTTGTTGCTTCTCTTGCAGTTGTAAATCTACTAAATAGAGATATATTTTAGGTTATCTTAGGTGCTTTACAAAAGGCATTATTATTCTCTTTGGATGCACAATGGGTCTCTCTTACCTTGATCATTCCTGAAAAATTGTCTGATGACTCTTTGAGATGAATCTTTCGACTGAGTCGAAAGTAGCCCATCGATATATCTTAGTAGCTGTGTTCTGTTCTCTGATAGTGCTAGAACAAAATATCCCTCAAAAACAGCAGCTCCATCCTAAACCACTTCAAATCAACAAAAAGTTTATTTTGCAGGTTCCTGTATTTTCCACCCGTTTGTCATACCGATGTGGCAGCATGTATCGTTTGCGCAAACATCTTTTCCATATTTTTCCCTCAGTTGCATCCTACCTTCTTGTGGCATTGTTGGCACATATGTGTATGTGTAATATGTCAGAGGTGTCCGCATGTGAACTCAAGACAATCTGTGAACCGTCAGCACTATTCTTAAGTCATCCAGTATTTGTTACACTTCGAGCTCCGCAATCTTAAAAGACACGGGTACCTCCGTGTACTGTAATGGCTGGCATGTATCCTCTAGTTTCTGCTCGATGTTAGGGTGCATTGTTGTTGTAACGACAGGGAGCTCCTGCTTGAGGTTGGGTGGGAGCCTAGTGGCATCGCAGCATGCTCCTTTGGAGCATGCTGCCAGGAATGATTGGCCGGAATACCTGGCTACTCTGCCCTGTTAGGACGTGAAGAGACAGCAAGACTTCCCCTGCAACACCCAGCCAACAAGGGCAGGATAGCAGGCTGCGGATCGCTTGCTGATACAGCGACACTAAGCCGACAACTAGACATGTGTCATAAACGTTTGGCCGCTTCGAGATTTTTTAATCTGTGCATCAGGTTCAGTTAACTGCAAAATGTTTGATTAAGAGGGATGCTCTACTTCAAAATTTAGTGTTCAATAGTTCATGAATTTTTTATTTTTTGCTTTTTATATGTGTGGCTGCAAATATTGCTTATAAATAAAGCTTTGCAAAGCTATAGGGGCACGCGAAAGTGGAACTTCACCTGCTTTCGTTTAGTAGACGAGATGTTGCCGTGCGTCTTGGCGTGGTTTTCATCCTCTTTTGCTTGTCACTTTGCCTATCTCAGTCGAGCAGTAGTAGCTCTTTAGTAAGCAGTGAGTTATCTGCTGCTGCTGCTGCAGTACACCTAGTATTACAGTTACGAGCTGTAACCATGAAGCATTGTCAAGGCGACCCTCGGGTCAATTCGTTTTTTTCAGATACTTGGCATCGTTGAGAGGGCACGTTAGCCGAGTGTACCAGGTGGCCTGGTCCGCCGATAGCCGGCTGCTGTGCAGTGGCAGCAGTGATTCCACGCTGAAGCTGTGGGACGTCGGTGCGAAGAAGCTGCTGCTCGACCTGCCCGGACACGCCGACGAGGTGACGCTAGCCGGATTGTAGTGCAGCTGCTGCAGCAGCAGTAGCTGCTGTGATTTTCCTTCTCCGCCTCTGGCGCTCTTGCCGCCACCACCCCCCCCCCTCTCTCTGGTGTGCCGTGCCGGCTGCAACTTGTGCTGCTGCAGCCAACTGCCCGAGATGCCACTGCAAGTATGAGCTGCTGCAGCTTGCTCTCGAAGCACGCTGTGGTCTAACAGTACGTGCCACCCACGGATATGACCTCGGTGTAGCTCACGGGGGGGGGGGGGGGCATTGTTGCCATTCTTCCCCAGGGCAGCTCGGTCACACCTCATAATAAACACCTGCAGTTGCTATTGTTCCCGAAGTGTCAGTATTTGAGCAGGTGCCCAAGGCCGGGCTTGCCGGAACAGCTGTCCTAGACATTGTGCTTTTTAAGTTTCCTGGTGTGACCTGCCCGTTTTTGGAGACTGATAACTGGTGTCAATGCTGCTCTGCATGCCGTGAAGGCTTTTTTTGCCATGCACCCTGCTGAGATGCAGTCCAATGCATGGGGTCAGCTGCTCATCTTTAGGGGTGGTCACTACTAGTTCTACCGTAACACCTTTACCCTTTCCCCTTTATGTCTGCCCTGTGTTTACGTATCGAACTGCTGGTCGCTGCCATCTGCATGCCAAGATTGGGTGCGTCGGCCTCTGCCGCTTGCAAACAGCTGCCTCAGGACGTGTGACTGCAGCCAGTCGTGCGTAAATGGGCTTTGTATTTACTGGGTTGTGCTTGGGGATTGTCGTCATGCAGGCCGTGGCACTGGGTCAATGGTGATTAGACAGATGGTTTTCGGTTATGCTGTCCTTTGGTTTTGCTTGCCGATGCAGAAAATCCAGACTGTCTACTCTTGGCCTACGAATGGATGCATCTCCTAATGTGTTTCTTGGGTAGGCTGAGAGGCTTAGCATGTTACGATTTGCTGTGTCTTTTGGCATTGAGAGCATCGCTGTTTATTATCTAATGGTGTAGTGGTGACGGTTCAGTAGGCAAGGTCTCAGCGACCGATGGCTTGACCCTACCTGTGCCAAAGGCATGAGCCCCCTTTCAATTCCTCTCTGCTTTCGGCATTCATACGCCTCCTGTCGAACGATTATTATTAAGACCGGTGTCATATTCCGTATTTGTTTGCATGTGACTGGTTCGGAAGTCGACAAACAGCATCCAAAAGATTTTTATTTCTATCATAAGTGACTTGCTTGGTGTGTGAATGCTTGAGGGTAGGGGTTGATGACAACTCATTGGTATTTAGTTGTCCTGCCAGCTTTAGTTAGCCCAGCACAGTGTGACTGAAAGCAAGTTCAGAGAGGGGGAATAAAACGACAGCCAAGTGAGTTTCTGATGGTTTGTAATGGATCTAGTTCGATTGTGCTGTCCACTCACCAAATCACTGAGCTTGCCCGTGAGCATTAATTAGTTAAAGTCTCAGTAGGCTAATTGGCACTTGGGTTGACAGCCAGAGAAAGCCTTGACTGGCCAGAGAGTTCTGGTGGCCTCATCGTGGCTAGCGATTGAAGGCGGTGGCAAGCCTTTATATGCAAGCTTTCACTTCCCACAGAGTGCATCATGGATGGGTTGTTGTGTTGCTTTTATGGAAGGAGAGAAATGTCATAGAAGCTAGGTTGGTCAAGCCTCTAAGGAGTGACTTGCCAGGACAGTTTGATTGGCATTCTCTCTTGGGTGTATAGCAAATAATAATTTCTTAGTCCAAATTATAGACCCGTCTTTCCATTCTCCATTACAGCAGAATGCACATACTTTTTTAGCACATAGATGCTGGAGACTAGGCTGATTTTTATTTTGCCATAACTTTGATGCTCATGCACTCTGCCTACCACTGTCCTCATGGACTCGTAAGATTCTTTTGGCAACGGTATCTCATGGCTGGCTAAAGAGCACCAAACCTAAATGACCGAAAGAGATTCCAAGTATTGCAGTCGATGGAAGGCCGTACTATTTATATCAATGCAGGGAAATGGTCAGATCGTCTGTACGAGCTGCTTAGGTTGTGTGATCAGTTAGGAATAGTTTAGGACAGCAAACCCCTGATATGTATTTGTTTGGTAACAGTTGATGGGGTAAGGGTAGAAAACCCCTGATGTGAGTGCTATGCACTCGGATCGACTGCAACTAGAAAGGTTCGGCTCCACGGACTATAGTGCACCCTTAAAAAACAAAAGGCTGGTTTTGATGTGATTGAGGCAGCATTCAGAGTGACCAAAGCTCAATAGCTAAGCTGAAAGGGTGATGCTTGGTAAGTAGGAAGGCCTTTCGAGACTTACGTGGGAGCTGTTATTGGATTTTGGCTTAGCATTAGAGCAATGACGTCAAGCACATTTCTCAAGGGGAGCTAGCAAACCATCGCGGTAGGTTGCCGAGCAGCTCTTTGGGCGTGTGAAGACTGAAATGCTTCAAGAAGATCAAGTTTTGAGGATTTTAAATCCCCTACTAAGTTGATGCAGTGCACACTAGACCACTCGGAGTCTAGATTGTGAGGCTATCGAGTCATACTTGCTTCATGCATACTTGCGTCTTGGATCCCAAGAAGGAGTTGGACAGTGCTGCTAGTTAGAAGAAATATTGGGCCGCCTACTCCGATGAGTCGATGTAAACTTCCACAAGTAAATTTTTTGTGAATTTGCAAATCGTATCTTAATAAGAAACCACTGTTTTGTGAACCAAATGCTGATTAGAAGCCATTAAGTGTACTCATAGCTGTGACCAAGATACTGTTGCAGACTAAGCTTGTGCCTATATCCTGTTCAAATGCACACAATCGGGGTGTTTTACTATACAGTAATCCTTCGCTTAAAAAAAATATTAGCTGATTTAGCAGCCTCATTTTTGTAACGGCAGAAGAGCCTTGACGGCTATCGCCACCACTTGCAGTTGGCAATAAAGGATCGCCCAATGCACAGTTTGAACTTCGTACCATTGCACAAATTTGGACCTGCTTAGATAACCACTGCCAAGTTGACTCATGAGTTTGTGACATCCCATATGGGGAAAGCCTACCTGCATTGTCTCACTCGTCGAGTCAACTTCGTTGTCAATGTTGCTGATATCGATGTTTTTGGCCACAGCCCGAGTCTGCATGCTGCTTCTTAATATTTTTGGTTTATCTGGTAATGCTTGTGATAAATCCCTAGACTTTTGGAAAATATCAACAGTTTTCATTTTAAACCAGCCAGGCTGTGTTTAGTTAACTACACCGTCGCTTTGTATTGCATTTCTGTCCTTGTTTTGTGCCAAGGTCTATGCTGTGGACTGGAGCTCTGATGGCCAGAGAGTCGTCAGTGGTGGCAAAGACAAAGTTATGAAGATGTAAGTAATGACCAGCATCTAGCACACAGTGTGGTGAACTAGACCGTGGTGAATTATGTCTATAAGGCCCTTGGTATTGAACGACTGACCATCGTTTCACCATCATCCGTTGGCTTTATAGTACTTTCTCTTGCATTTGCTCTATGTTGCAGAGATACTAACTCAGTAGTGTCTGAAAATTGCATCTGATTGTGGTCTCACAAAGTTAGATATACCTTCCGAGCGTTAGCCTCAAAGTGTGACTAAGCTGCAAAGATAGCCGCCAGCCCACCATGATATACTGTACCACATTGTCAGTGAAAATAGGCATAGACGGTCAGTGTCGAGATTCCAGTCAGATTCCAGTTAAAATCTCTATACTTAGCTTCTGTAAGAAGTACTACTAACTATAATGATTACATTAAATTGCTGAAATCAGAAGATAATAGCTGTTGTGCTTCTAAACTAGCTCAATATTATAAAGGTTGATGTTGCTAACAAAATTATATCTGCATATGTTTGTGGTTTCACTTATGGTCATATGATGGTCACTTTGCTTATTCACTCTGCTATAGCACCAGTTCTATGTTTCTAGATGGCGGCAGTAGTGACTGTACATCGACTGGTGAAGGATCTAAACCGTACGACATACTCATCGTGAAGTCTGGCTATCGCTTGCTGTCAACCCTCTGCTGGGATAACCAGATGCTGTCTCTTTGCTGTTCGTTTCAAAACTTAGCGAGAGCCACGTGTCGATATGGCTGTCGAGCTGCCTGTCACTGGATCCAAAATGTTTCTGCAAACGTCACGAACGGTGTGCCTTGCCAGACCCCTGTTGTCTGCCTGAGCATGCAAATTGCTTCTTTTATTTGATGAAAGTCATGCTGTATGGACGTAGGGTAGGTGAATCGGTGCTTCTAGCCACTACTGCATGAAACAGCTCTGGCTATCGTAAGCTCACATCACCAAGCGGTTTACTCCAACTCTATTTGTACCGCTATACTTGAGCAGTCTACAGATCAACAGCTACAGATTCATCTGCATATGCACAGCCGTTTAAGTGCTCTCGTGGGATGGCATAGTATCCTCTTAGCATTGAACAGGCAGTGCAGCAACTTGACGGCAAGCCTTGCCATAACCTATCAGCATGGCACTGCCACAACCGGGGGACGAACAGCATGGATTTGGAGTAAGCAACATGAGTTGTCATCCTTTGATGTTAATGACTGTGGTGCCACAATGGAGTGTGTGGGCACTGAAAATGGATGCCCTTGGCATTGTACTGTTTGGGTAAATGTAGCCTGGTATGACCTGATTTCACTATCTTCTGGCGTTTGCATTTCATTTGTGGAACGTAATCTATTCAACCAAACCGAACCTTAGCTTTATCCTGCTAAGCCATGTAGAAATGCGATTTTGATAAGAGATTCTGACGTGCAAACGTATCCTTCTTTCTGCATCTGCATCAGCCGGCTATTTTGAAATGGAATGTATCTCGGTCTTCAACTCCACAGAGTTACAAAGGCTAAGTGGGCGCTGCGATGAAAAGTTTTTTCTGTCGCTTACTTAAAGCCTCGGCGACTTTCGATACGCATGTGGTAGCCAGCAGACTTTATCTCACACAACAGAAGAGAGAAACTGTGAAGCATAGCTTTGTCAGGAGGGCAGTCGAGGAAGTGTGCTGTGGACGTTAGCTGCCAAGCCTGAATATGTGGCAAATGCTGCAGCTACTCTATTATTACGTACAGTGTTACCGGTTATTATTACCGCAGAACTGAGTTATAATTCAAGTAACAGTATTCTCGCCTGGCTTCCGTAAGGAGCTGGCAGCAAAGTTGGTCACCATATTGCACTATATTGCTTTAACCAAATGTTTTCGGCCATTTTTCGTAATTGCATTTTAATTGTATTGGTAATCTGACGAGGCGATACTGTGGTTATTTTGGTTCAACGTTTCGTGGATAGATGCAGCCAGAGGCGGTAGGGCTGCGGATCTGTAGCAGGCTCTTAAAAGAGTATTTCGTGCTTGGCCCATATCTCCGAAAATCCATTTTGCTTCGAGCATGAATCTATTTCTAGTCACAAGCATACCTACTACTGGAGGTGAGCCGCACACCGAGTAACTCCCATAAAACAATCGTAAGGAATTAGCTGTGGTTAAATTAGATCCCCCCCCCCGCATAAATTAAAGCTACATGATCATTCTTACTAGGCATGCTAGTATTCGGGAAACTGTTCTCATAACTAGCACGGCAGTGTAAGTCTCACCGGAAGCTTGACTATCTATACCTAGCTGCCATGAGTAGAGCATTCGGGTTGTTCCAGAAATTTGTCAAGTGAAAAGCAGCACACGGGTTGATCCAGGTCTTTCTTAGCCTGAGTTCTAGCCGCATGTTCTTAAACTGTCTCCTCACTGCCCCCCCCCCCTGGAGCTCAGATTTTGCACCTCGCTCGCTGGTGCTTTGCCGAGCCCGTTAGCTCTGGAAATCAGGGCAGGCTTGAAAAGTAGATTCCTTCGAGAGAGAGAGAGCTGCTGCCAAGTCTAAGATGACTTCTTGGCAGCTAGAGAACGACTGCCGGTTGGCATTCAATAAAAGGAAATGCCTCTACCCCACCCCTTGACTTCGTGTGTGTGGATGTTGTCAGCGATCCCAACTATTCTGTATTCTCCCTGCTGCTGTCATTCGGCGAGTCCACTTGCCTTGCAGAATGAAATGCTCTTGAAGCGAGAGCCTTGGAACAACAGCTACAAGGGAAGCTCCCGCTTTGGCTTTCGCTGCTTGAGTTCTGGCGCTTGGCGACGACGCTACCCGGCTAAGGAACGTAAACCAATAGGAGGCGAATAGGTGCGAACGACCAAATACAGCCGCGAGGCCTACGTCGGTAGCCAATCGTCGGTCGAAGAGCAGGAAGTGATGTGGGAAGCGGTGGAAGCACTCGGCGAGTTGGAGGCGAGGTATAGGACAGCGCCCAAAAAAGCGAAGCAGCATGATTTACGGTGAATTGGAATGACCGCGTAGGACGAGAGCTGCTGCTGCTAGCGACCGATCCTAGCGACGTCGCAAACAAGCAGCGGCCGCACGCTGGGATGGGCCGCTGCCAACTCCCGACTACTAGCGAACTTGGGTAATGCGATGCGGTCAGCCGTCTAACTGCTTCTGCGTAACGCACCCGTTGGCCCTGGGAGGTCATTGCTCTTAATGCGCCGCCCAACGGTAGCAATACCCGACACTTCCTCCGCGTACAAAGAATGCCGGCTCAAATCCAACAATCGTGGCTGCGGCTATATCGACCGAAGAGACCACGCTGCGTTTAACCCTAAAGCTCAGCCGACTGCTTCCGGCACACGGGCTCGGCCCCCACGCGGCCTAGCCTAAGCTCGTTCACGTGCGCTTTAATTGGAGGTCTGTGCTGCACGCTAATGGCAAGCAGGTCTCGTTCGCGTGCAGGCACACCGTGCGGCTCGCGTCACTTGACTACAACCTTCGCTCTACCCAGCCTGCTGATTACAGTTGAATTAGCTCAACGCTCGCGATCGAGTTCCAGACAAACTGAGCGCTCGCAGACTGCGGTACTTTAAAATGGAAAAAAATGCTATTATCGGAGCGTGTCTTTTTTTGATCGCCCCTGTCGCCGCGGCCGCCGACCGGGCGGCTCGGATGGACGTTCGCGCTCCCTCTCCTGATCATCCCTTCGGAGATAACCGCTCGGGCCTCGAAGTCGCAGCGGCTCGAGGTGAATACTCCTCCGCCGGTTTGACTTCGGATGTCGAAGGGGATCTGCTACAGGTAAGCACACGGAGCTTCTCTCTCTCTCTCTCTCCCTCTCTCTCTCTCTCTCTCTCTCTCTCTCTCTCTCTCTCTCTCTCTCTTTCTCTCTCTCTCCCTCTCTCTCTCCCTCTCTCTCACTATCTGCCTATCATTCTCTTTCTTTCCCCTCTCTCTCTCTCTCTCTCTCTCTCTCTCTCTCCCCCTCTCTCTCTCTCTCTCCCTCTCTCTCTCTCACTATCTGCCTATCATTCTCTTTCGCTCTCTCTCAGCAAATGTAAAGCGCCTAGAACGAGATTGAGTTCTCTGAGGCCGCTTTATCAAGTACATTATTATTATTATTACTCACTACTCTCTTTCTCTATCTCTCTTCTCTCTCTCACTCCCTCCTCTCTCACTATCTCCCCTCTCTCTGTCTCACTCACTCTCTCACTATCTCTCTTCCTCAACCTCTTCTCTTTCACTATCTTCACTCTCTCCCCTCCCTTTCTCCTCTCTCTAACTCTCTTCTCTTTCTCCTCTCTTACGATCTCCTCTTTCTCTCTCTCTCTCTCTCTCTCTCTCTCTCTCTCTCTCTCTCTCTCTCTCTCTCTCTCTCTCTCTCTCTCCCTCTCTCCCTTCCTCCCTCCCTCCCTCTCCCTCTCCCTCCCTTCCTCTTCCTCCGTCTCTTTCTGCAATGCGACATCCGGTTTCGGGCCGTGACCGCAGACCGAGCGCACGGTGCGGATGTTCCTCCGGAGTAAGGAGCCGAGCCGACCGAAACGGTCGGCAGAGCGCCTGAGCGGTCAATCGGCTTCGTTTCGTGGGTGCCTATTACAAACACTGCAGCTGCTTTCCTAAAGCGATCGCTTGCCGAAAGAGTCGACGAGATTGGAAGAGAGGCAGACGAGATCGACGCTTAGCTTACGCTCGCTTCCGCAAAGCTGGCTTTCAACTGTACGATTCCCTTCCACCTGCCCCCAGTTACATATTGCACTCAACCGGAAGACGTAACTTCGCCTTGGCACCGGATACATTTCGGCCAAGCGCTTAAGCGCTAACCTATATATTCTATGCACCGCCTACAAGCATCAGCCGCATTCTTCACGGATCTCCGCTGCTCTCCTAGTCTGCTAGCACCAATAGCGAGAGGAGCGGAGCGAGAGCTAGACAAATTGTCTTGAAGCTGGCATTTCTCTGTCTGCTGCGTTTCGGCGGCGCTGAGCGCGGACGGGCACGTCTTCAACTAATACTTCCTGCTACTCCTTCGAGTGTGCCGTTCTGTTGATACATTGTCTTTCGTTTGTTATACAGTTTCCTATCGTTTAACCCCCGACCAGGGTAATTAGTGGGAGTATCCGTTGATGTTGTCTGTCGTGTTGAGAAAGTGTGTCGATGGCGTTCGCTTTTCTCCGACACGCTGTCTGTTCGCCGTCGAGACGTCAGCGTAACGTCGGTTTGAGAACGGGCTAGTGCCGCAAGTCACTTATCAGGAGTCTAAAAACCGATGACTCCCGACTTGCTGCCTTAAGCGGCAGCAGTCTCATTCATCTTGGCATACCACTGCATGATTTCCAGGACCTTTCGAGTAATAAGGGAATGGCTCTTAGCAGACATAATGACGTTCCCGCTTGGCTGTCATCGGCTTTCATTAGCTCATCTCATCTCACTGGCTCTCAAAATCTCACCATCGAGCTAGAGCAGACAGAAATAGACATACTGGATGGGATCTGTTTGAACGTCGGAGCAGACAAAGGCTGCGTTCAAAGGCTGGCAAGCAACCAAGAAGTAAAAACCTTAACTTCAACGGGATGGAGGAGATTGCATGACATTCCATCTGTCTGTTCGGGTCTCGACCGGAATGGGGGTGGGTCGCTGGTGCAGCCCTACTAAGCGCATCTGTAAATCAGCATTTCGTTGGTATCATAAAATATAATTCATTTGTATAACACCCTAAAAGAACTTAATCTCTACTCAGGCGCTTCACATATGCCACGGGTCTCGAGCCCCCGACCTCGGCCAGACCTTGGTTGAGGCGAGCACCTTAACCATTGGGCTACACCACGCATATTCTCGGTGACTGGGCGCCAGTCGACTTAAGGTGGCCACGTTCAATGTCTGCGAGGTCATCCAAGTTCCTGGCTCTTTCCTACTCCCACTTCGTTCAAGAGCTGCTAACTGCTGATGATGGCGTGCGGGTTGATACAAAATACACGGGTAAATAGTTAGAATGGCTACAGCCATACGATTTCAATGGACACGAAGATGTCGATCTAGACCACCTTCAAACAGCCAATCCATCGCACGCCAGGGCAGGGCTCGCTACAGTAGCGGAGGAATCTGCAGTAGTGCAATGACTGATTAATTTTTTTACAGCACGTGCAGCAAGCGCCCAGGGAGTTGGGCTTGGTTTGCAGAATGGCCTCTCGCGGAAAGCGCCCACTGTGCACACGATGCACTCTTGATCACTGGTCAACACTTGATCAACAGGACGAGTTGGCACCCTTTCCTTTTGGCACTCTGTCGGGTGTCGACGGCGAGCGTAGAGGTCGGGAGCAGGTGGCGCCAGACACTTCACGTCCTACATCCGCTCCACCTTCCTCAAAAACTTCTGTTCGCTCCGAGAGCTTCCGAAACGATAACTAGTGAGAATCTAACGAGATTGCTTTAAGACCGTAGCATTGGCTTTTCTCGGTTGGTCCCGGATGTTAGTATAATGCGTGCAGCCTCTTTAATCTTCTGCTGAGTCTCACTAAGCACCTGAATATATAAACGTGCGAGCGAACCACTTTTTGGAACAGTCTGACTTTCTTGATTTTCATGTCCAATCCTTTGAGTAGTCTAGTCTTAATTTTATTTTTTACCTGATGAGTTCGCTTAACATTGAAACTTAAAAACATACCTATTTAGGACAGCATTTAGTGGGTCCTTGTGATTCGTCCTCGATGTGCTTATGCGTGCTGACACTGTTCATGCTGCCACTAACCACATTTGCATGCTGACCCAGTGCATGTAACCCCTAACCATGTTATTCATTTTGTTTGTTTTTCAAGCATGATTTTACTTACTATTCTATTGCGTATCACTTTGCAGCAAATGTAAAGCGCCTAGAAAGAGATTAAGTTCTCTGAGGGCGCTTTATCAAGTGCAATATTATTGCTATTATTATTATTATTATTGCGGCAGAAAAGTAACGGCAGCGGCAGATAATCACGGCGGGTGCGAGTTCGAGGTGGGTCCGACGGGACAATATCGCCGGGCGGGACATTTGCCCCTGCGGATAATTGCAACACTTTCCCGGAGTACGTGAGCCTGAGCAGGCAAAAAAAATCCCGCCGGATGGCCCATTTAAGCCTAGTTTAGACGGCGAGTCTCGCGTCCTACCAACTTCGGTGTATTCGTCACCAATACCACGGGGGCGGTCAAGACTTTAGGAAGACTTGGCCAGAGACTCAGCAGCCAAACCCGGTTCTACTTTTCAGCCAAGACTTAGCAAGCGACCAATCATAGACGCCGGTCGGGCCACGCGTACTTGTTTCTCCGCTAGGAATGGCAGACGACGACTTGACCCGCGAAATCGTCGATGCGTTCCTGTCGAGTCCCTGTTTATGGGACATACTGAGTTCGAAGTTTAAGAATCATATTTTGAGGCGGCGAGTGATAAAGGCTACAGCGGAGAGGCTTCATTCTACCGGTAATTGCGGCGGTAGCGTAGCCCGGCCATAGAGAAACGCCTTTGCTATCCCAAGAACGCTCAGTGGGCGGGGCGAGTAGGAATTCAGACTTGGAGCAAGACTGCCGTCTAAACCTCTTACGAACCGGAAGACTCAAGTAAGATTCCGAGTTGGTAGGGATCAAGACTCGCTGTCTAAACCAGGCCTTAGAGGGCGCTTACGGCCGTGTAGCCACGGCCGCTAGACTGGCTAGGCCGCTTTCACGCTAGACTGCCAAAACTAGGGTTTGAGAGTAGCAAAACTGACGAATCAACATATTGTATATGCAGTGGCGTTTCCACTCGCAAGAGGAGCTTGCTATTCTGTCATTCCGGAAGGCAGTCGTAGGCCGATCACCTTACGGTGCGTTTAGTTAACAAGCTAGCAGGTACGAACATGTCCGCTTGAAATCAGTATATCGCTTTATATCGTACAATCAAGCATCTGAGAAGATTAGGAAGATAAAAACCACACGTGCAGGTATGGCCAGTATTCGACGTAAAAAATGTCCAAACGAAGTATAAATTGTCTGGGATCCGTTGGAGGTCCGTTGGAGGTCCTGAACTTGGAGGTCCTGGACGCTGGAGGTCCGTTTGCACGGCGTCTCAAGGAGCAGCTAATCCACTGCTGTACATAATAATAACATAAAATTGTTTGTAGTGCCTTCAGAGAATAAAATATCTTTCTAGGCACTTTACATTTGCTCTAAAGGAAGCATGATCGAGTGGTTAGCGGTAGCATGCTCAATGACACCAAGCATAACATGGCTAGAGGTGATATGCACAGGGTCAGCATGCAAACGGGTTAGTAGCAGTATGCACAGTGTCAGCACGTATAACTACACAAAGGACGAATCACATTGACACACTAAATGCTCTGATAAAAAGGTGCGTTTTTAGCTTCCTTCTAAATGTGGTCAAGTCAGGGGATGTCGTGATGCCAGTCGAAGTGCGTTCCAGTCTTTAGGAGCATGCGAACTCAAGGCACGGTCTCCAAACGATTTGAGGTTCGTACGAGATATAAGTAAAAGATTAGACTCAAAAAAGTGAGTGGCACGATGTTTAGCCTGGTAAGGTAGTGGATTTTTAAATAGGCTAGAGCTAAAGAATAAAGGGACCAAAAAGTAAGCGAGAAAACCTTGAAGTCGATGCGTTGCTTGACTGGGAGCCAGTGCAGGTAGGCGAGAAGTGATTGATGCGGCAACTTCGACGCTCAAGACAGGCGAGCCTATCTGCAGAGCTTTTCGCCATGTGTAAGCACCGTGTTGCACAAGCTGGTAGACCAGCAAGCAGCGAGTTACAGAAGTCCAGACGGGATGTCACAAATGCACTGACCGACTTAGATGTGGTATTTCTGTCTAAACAAGCCCAACATTTAGCAATGTTATGTAGCTGAAAGTAGGCAGACTTGATTGCGGATCTGATGTGGTCGTCCAACGAAAGGTCACTTAGGAACATGACACCTATATATCGTGCAGATTCAACAGGAGATATGCTGGCCGAGCCGATTTTAAGCATTTGATTTTCCAATTTCTAAATCACACTTAGTTTGCCCATTACTAGTAGGTTGGTTTTATCATCGCTCAATTTAAGAAAGTTTGCTGCCATCCGTCTGCTGATTTCATCACTACCTGAAACAAGGGAATTGAGAAAATTTGATGTGCTGGAGAGCTGGTATGGATCAAAGCAAAGGTACAATGGTCATCCAATCATCCAATAATCATCCATCGGCTGTCAGCAAAGGTACAGCGTCACCTGCATAAAAGTGAACGCCTAGATTTTGTGCCTGGCAACCATATCGGCAACAGGGAGAGTGTAAACCATGAATGATCAAAAGCAGCCAGCTGCATTATAGAGAAGTCATTCGTGGTGCTTGGAAGCAAGCTTATTCTCCGCCGAGTTTAATCAGAAATGTAGCAGTCACCGACGTAATTCCTTGAGACCTCCTTTGAATTCCCATGCAGGCATAGGCTCTGGTTTGGCCCAGTCATTAAGGTGCTCGCCGTTAATGATCGAGGTCAAGGTGAATGTATATGATGACTGAGATCGTGGGCTCAAGGCCCGTGGCATATGTTAAGCATCTGAATAGAGATTTTTAAGTTCTCTTAGGTCGCTATAAAAATGAATTATGTTGTTTTTATAATAAGGCATGAGTACAGTGCCTGCCATAAGAGAGCTAAATCTCTATTAAGGCGGATTACATATGCTGAAATGAAAATTGGTCAGTGATAACATGCTCAGTGTCAGCTTGCATCAGCGCATAAAAAGACAATCTGCGTAGTTGGATCAAATGCTGCAAGGAGCAATTTGTTGTTTAGCTTCTTTTTAAATGTAATCGAGTCAACGGATGTCGTGACGTCAGTCGGTAATGAATTCCAGGCTTGGGAGCATGCGTACTGAGGCCTGGTCACGAAAGGATTGAGGTTGGTTAGAGGCGCAGCTAAACAAATAGAGTCAGAAGAGCATGTGGTATGACGCCAAGCCTGAGTATGAAGTATTTCGGACTGGTATTCTGAAGCAGCAGAACGAGGGGCCTAAAAGTGATTGACAGAACCTTGACTTGCACACTCTGCTTGATGGAATGCAAGTGCAGATTAGTAAGAATCCGTGTAAGATGGCAGTTGTGGCGTTCATGACAGACACGATTCTAGCTGCAGAGTTTGAGCAAGCGTATTGCCTGCAAAGCAATCGCTGTGGAAAGCTGAGACATGTGGGCTTCGATCTGAGACCATGGACGCGTGCGATGCCAGCGACTGCTCGTTGCAGGTGCACCCTATGGGCTTGTGCGAAGCTCACGGCGGCTACGATGAACTGCATCCGTACGGATGGATAGGCCTCGTTAAAATCGAACGACCAGGTCTGGATTTCGAGCCGCCAGTCTGCAGACCTCTTCTCGGCAAGGTAGAGAATGAGCCAGGCAGCCGGCTCTAGGCCGGCAATGGGCTCTAAGCCGCAGATCTGCTTAGCACATTCCGCCGAAAGCAGCTCGATAGATCCGACGGCTACGAGCGAAAATGCATCTAATGCCGCTCTGGCAATCTGCCAATCGGCCTTGAGCTAACTGTAAATACGCTGCTGCTATCGATGCAGCTCCTTCCTGTGCCCGGCGTGCCGTTGGGAGGAGATCCGGCAAATGTTCTTTCAAAGAAAGCAGAAGGTCGCCGAGCAAATCCTCGGACGCTCGGCAGTCGCTGGTTTCTATACCCCGAACCCCCCCCCCCCCGCCGATCTTCGGCGTGCCATGCCTCCTTGTGGCCGTTAGTAGTCGCCCGTCATTCCTGGACCTTTGCGGCCGTTTCCAGGTGCCAGCTGAGGTGCTGGATACTAGAATTCAACCATACAGTGAGCAACAGGGCACAATCGATTCGCCCGTGGGATGTATAGGCGTGTTTTTTGTGGGGGGACCCGACCATCCACCATCTAGGGATATACTAGTTTGTCGGTGCAGCAGATCTTATAGCCGCTTTGCTGAACTCGGCCGGTTGCATGGTCTACTTGCAGCTGAGCTTGGAATTTTAAGATGTCGCTCGGACATCTGAAACCAAGAAAGACCTGACCCGAAACGCTCAAGCCCTTAAAGCTGTGGCTGCTTCTGCTGCTGCGGCTGCTGCTTCCGCTGCCGCGGCTGCTGCGGCGGCAACTGCTGCACTTCGTCGAGACAATGAGTCTTATCGTATCGACGCTCTGTTGTCGAATGTCTCCGACCAGCTTTGAGCTTGCGGCCTGATTTTCCAGGTTTACGGTTCTTTTTGCATTCCAAGTGCAGTTGTTTCATGGTCGCTTTCCTGACAGGCTATCAATATTCATTAAGGGGTATCGTATTTTAGAGTTACTGGTTATTTAAAATTTTCACCAGACATTTCTTATTTGGCCTGCTGAGATGCGTGCCTTTGCAGAATAGCTTCAGCATCGAATTAGGCTGCAGACTTCTTTTAGACGAGTTCAGGGCGGTGCATCAAAGCACCGTACAGCGGATCTTCGGACTCTCAAAGAATGGAAAATTATTTTTTTAAGTTTAGCTAAAGAGCTTTTCTGAGCAGATTCCAAAGAAAAGTCCTCACTCTTTTGCCACGCCCTGTAAGGCCGAGGTTTAGTTCCACCAATATCAAAATTATGGCAGCGCCCTTGCCGAATTTCCGTGCCGTCCCGCAGCTGGACATCTAATGTTCTCCGTTATCATGTCGTTTCGCACCCCTGCATGCAAACTAATTATGCAGTCCGCATAAACTAACCCGACTAAAAAATTCAAATTGCTCCGTGAGTAACCATCTCCGCTGTCATTGGATGCAAATTAAATAATGAATGTGGTGATAATAATAATAATAAATATATAGGGACTTCCCGCTTTTAAATAACGAGCAGCTAGAGGTGCCGCTGAAAGGAACACACAGCCCTTAATCGTGGAAAGTGCTATAACGACGGTAAGTCGCTGCCCAGTATCAATAATACGTAAGCTGAAATTAAATAATCGATGACGTTCTATAGAATATTAGTTATAGCAGTAACTCATTCGTACATGCATTTATTGTCCAAGTTTGGTACAGCGTTGCCATCCCGGGAAGCCATTTCGAGGAAGAAATGCTCGTTCTTAAATTTAAGTGTACACCATTCATCCTATGCAAGAGCATGAATATGTTAATTTTAATGTAAAAAAAATAAAGTGTTCTATATAGGTTCTGCCGTTGAGTTGTAACAACGGCTTCAGCTGACAAATGTGTTCCTGCCATTTCAAAAAAATAATGCTCGCTCTCGCACTCTCGCTCTCACTCCGGCTTTTCACTCTATTCTGAGCTACTGCTGCATCGTGCGCTTTTGTAGTATCAGTTAATGATGCCGCCCCGGAGTTTTGCGAAATAAACGAGTGTCTATTCATGGCCGCCGCTAGGGCCATGAATAGGCCGCTTTTTATTGCTAAGAAGATTGCTGGGATCGCTTTCGTACGCAGCCCTATCGCACCGGCGGCGGCATTTTCTTCCTTAGTTGGGCCTGACATTCCTGGCTCATACGAAGGCAACACACATTTGAGGCTTAACAGTTTCTAGCACATCGCCGTGCAGCACGGCCTAGTGAAACGGAAGCTAAAGTTGATCGTAAAGAATGAGCGAATATGTCGGACACTGTGGGTCAGGATTTTCCGGCATTCGCTCGCAGCCGAACGTTTAATGGCAAAAACTTGACGGGCTTGTAATTGTGTGAGCTATAAACTCTGCCCTATATTTCAGTGCTAGCAGTTGCAGCTAATTGGGCCGAGACTCTCTCTGCTTGACTGGCCTCGACTTGCAGCCGATGAGTCGACGACTCGCAGCATAACTTCCTGGAAGCGGGGGTGGGGGAGGGGAAGAGTTATCTATGCCTTTGCCTTTCTGTCTTACCAGTGCGCTGCAGCGTCAATACTTCAGCTACGCCAGATAGGCCACACACTTATTTGCGTCCCGGGAACTAACGATACTAATTGGCAGACTCAAATGTCCGGTCTAGCCTTAGGCGATCACTTTGTTTGGACTATTTCTTTTAACCCATCCCGCCCCGATAGGGCCGGATTTTTCGTCAAGGCATTGTGCATGCACGCGGCGCTTTTATTACAGGCTAAGCGAGCTCTACAGAAGGGTGCAGTGGCTATCATTTTCATCGTATACGACAATCTCGGCGCCGCACAAAAAGTAAGCATGCTTAATTATCTACTTTTGTGAATCACCAAAAATGTCGGCTGCTTAGTATCCGTTCAATGGGAGACGCTGCTACAGGTGACCTATAATTAAGTGGCCCGTTGAGTTTGACGTGCTGAGTTGTTCCAGCAGCAACGAACATCGCGTAGACAGAGTTTCGTTCAACTTTTTTTTTGAAGCTGGATAATACGCCGTCCATCTTTCGGCTGAACAGGCCTATAATTCTAGTGAAAGACAGGGCCGAAGCAAACAAATTAATCAATGTTACGGCCATGTCGAAACATTATAGTCGTGTTCGAGTCATCCTGGACCAGGTGACAACCATCAGAATGGTGGAGCGCAGTCAGAGCGATCTGCTGCAAGCGTCTCGTGTAAGTCGTGTAAGCCGCGACCGTGACCGCCACGTAAGTCGTTGCCGGGAGTTTGCTCAGCTCCATGTCTACCAGGTCTTGCTTGAGATTGAATAAAATATGCCCCGTTCCTAATGTTACAGATCTCTGTGCTAGTCATGTAGAAGAATCTCAATAAGCAGGACTCGGGGGCTACTGCTTTGCTTGGAATAAATTCACTGCATTTAAAAGAACCCGAAACCCTATATGTTTCTTATGGCCTTCGCTCCGCATGAGTGAAATGTCTATTGTGTGCTTGTGCGTGCCGAATTTGTGCATTTCATCATAGATAAATTGACATGTTTCTTTCAAGCGTAAAAAATTGCCTAGAAAGAGATTTAGATTTATTATTACAGTATATCAGCTAAGATGCAAATCGTCTGGTTTTATGGGCAACGCGTGAATGGTCTTTGTGGAAAGAAGTGACTTATGATGTAATCTGCAGATCAGAGTTCAGCCCATACGTTCTTAAGATCTAATGACGAATAATCGTGACTTATGGCTTCATTCGAGGATCAATGAACGCGAGCACCACAATCGAAGTTTTTCTTAATGTCCACGCTTCGTCAAAACTCAGCTGCCACGTGCCGTGGACCACGCTAAAAACGTTTCAGCAGGCATTGGGCCACAATTACTTTTATATGAAACAAAAAGGTAATCTATTTTTGGACTAAAAATTGTCACCGTCGCTTAAGATATCATCATTTTTTCAAATAAATAAGAGTTACCGTGTGCAACGTCAGGCACCGGGGAAATTGAAAATTCTCTAGTCAAGCGTGATCTCTTATAAATCTGATCCCCAACATTAACAAGAGCTAAGGCCACAGAAATCAAGCTCTTTCCAATCCAATGTCTGCCTTGTCTGTGAGTGACCGTAGTGCGGAGAGCTCATTTAGAGCTAATCACTCCACAGAGTCAGCATTGCTTCGGGTGTACAACGACCTACTTAGGAATGCAGACATGGGTAGAGTGTCTCTTCTTGTTTTGCTCGATCTTTCGGCAGCTTTTGATACCATCGATCACAAAGTTCTTCTAGAGCGCCTCTCATCTCGCCTGGGCATCACTGGCACTGCTCTGCAGTGGTTCAGGTCCTATCTCAGTGGGAGACTCCAGAGTGTTGACGTGAATGGACAAAGATCATCTGAAGTACCTCTAAAATATGGAGTACCTCAGGGCTCTGTGCTAGGTCCGGTCCTTTTCACGGTTTATACTCTGCCTCTTGCTGATGTGATTGCCAAGCACAATCTAGGCTTTCACTTCTATGCGGATGACACTCAGTTGTACCTTTGCTTTGATCCCTTCACGCCTTCGAGCACCTCAAATTCTCCAAACTCACTTGCTGCATGCAATGGATGACATCCTGCATGGATGGCAGCAAATTTTCTTTGATTGAAAATGGATAAAAACCAACTTACTAGTTATGGGCAAACCTAGTGTGATTCAGAAATTGGAAAGGCTGACTTTCAAAATTGGCTCTGCCAGCATATCTCCAGTTGCATCAGCTCGAAATCTAGGTGTCATATTCCAAAGCGACCTCTCGTTAGACGACCACATCAGCTCCACAGTCAAATCTGCCTATTTTCAGCTTCCTAACATTGCTAAAATTCGGGCTTGTTTAGATAAGGATACCACGTCCAAGTTGGCCCATGCATTCGTGACATCTCGTCTCGACTTCTGCAACTCACTGCTTACTGGCCTACCAGCATGTGCGATCAGGCGATTGCAGCTGGTGCAAAACTCTGCAGCTAGGCTTGTCTGTCGTGAGCGTCGCAGTTGCCACATTACTCCACTTCTCGCCGACCTGCACTGGCTACCAGTCAAGCAACGGATTGACTTCAAGGTTTTGTCGCTCACTTTTAGGTCTCTTCATTCTTTGGCTCCAGCTTATCTCTCAGATCTACTCCCCCACCAGGCCAAGCATCGTACCACCCGCTTTTCGGAATCCAACAGTCTACAAATATCTCGTACAAACCTTAAATCCTTTGGAGACCGTGCATTTAGCTCGTATGCTCCCACAGCCTGGAACTCCCTCCCGACCTGCATCAGAACATCCCCCCGACCTGACCACATTTAAAAGAAACTTAAAAACATACCTATTTAGGACAGCATTTAGTGGGTCCTTGTGATTCGTCCTCGATGTGCTTATGCGTGCTGACACTGTTCATGCTGCCACTAACCACATTTGCATGCTGACCCAGTGCATGTAATCCCTAACCATGTTATTCATTTTGTTTGTTTTTCAAGCATGATTTTACTTACTATTCTATTGCGTATCACTTTGCAGCAAATGTAAAGCGCCTAGAAAGAGATTAAGTTCTCTGAGGGCGCTTTATCAAGTGCAATATTATTATTATTATTATTATTATTATTATTATTGGGAATGATGCAACAGAATCCAGGCGAAATAATACGTACATCTGGGATGGCTGCGAAACTTCAAAGGACTATTAACTTAAAAAATATTCGTTAGCCCGTTCAAAATGGACTCTGGCTTACGAGTTTCACCTGATCGTGGGTTCGAGTTCTGCTTTTGAGTTTCTTAGCTCCAGCTCTACCACGGGAGCCAGTTTGAGATGGCAATAATAAGAATTCAGTCTGACCAACGACACTACGCATTCTTACCATAGGACCGTTGCATGGCCTGCAAACGATAGCTTGTCTGTTCTTTTTATACTGTCTATGCGATGGCCAAGTCAGCTGATTTCTGCCACATGTTTTTCACATTTTCATAATTCCTGTAAGTAGATATTACTATTAAATCCCTGTTCTTGTAGTCGGGGACCATTAATTATACCAGTGTGAGTATACTTCTGGCTTCATCGTTCTTCGTGTGTGTCGTCGAAATATTCGTACTACTTCATTGTTTGATGAGAGCCCGATGGGAAAATGTAAGTACGCTTAGCGTAACTCAAAGATGATGCAAGCTTATCACCATTTCAAAATGAAGTATGATTGCATCTACGGTACATCTAAGCGCCTGGTTTTTATGTACCCAGGCATTCACATGCTCAGCGGGTTGTCACTGCAAGCCACCGGTCGCCATTCATCAAGCTGCAGCAGGCTCGGCCGATCCGGTCAACTGCAACTGCTGTCGCTGCTGCGCCACGGGCTGCTCGGAAAGCGAGGTATGCTGACAATTTCTCATACAGAGGCCGGCACATTGCAAAGTCTGTCATCTCTGTTGTTAAGTCCTTTGGGTATAGGCCTTAGCTTTTTCCGACTAAATGAGAGAGAGAGAGAGAAAGAGAGAGAGAGAGAGAGAGAGAGAGAGAGAGAGAGAGAGAGAGAGAGAGAGAGAGAGAGAGAGAGAGAAAGAGCATCATATCTTGATTGGGCCGACGTTAATGTGCAGGCGTAGGCATTGCGACTAGAAGTCAGCACGATTCATTTCCTCGTCGATGAAAATTGAAGCTTTTGATTAAATGCAGATTCTTAGAAGAAAATGTTCGCGGTTAAAAGTATTTTAGCGGGCATGGTAAATGGCTCTCGAACGGTGCAGTACCATCGGATAGTAATTTGCTTACATCGCTCCACGCTTTGCCATTGCAACTAAATTCGTGGTGTTCAGAAGTAAAACGTTCTGGCCCTGGCAAAATGTACGGACTCTGATGCTCACTAGATCTTTACAGGCAATCTCTGGGAGCGGGTGGTGCCACTTTTTAGGGAGCTCCACTAGCTACTGGCGTAAACCAAGAATCCCTAGCTTTCTGAGCTTGCATTTACAGGCGCAAAAGTTACGGGAAACCATCTCGTGCCAACTTTATGATGATGAAAGATCGCCTAAAGAGCTAGGGCCGGTGAATGTGAGAATTTTTCCCACAGAGTTGTTTCTTCGCGATCGTAGATCGATCTGTCATTCTGCCTCTCCGCCTTCCCCTTTTTTACTCCTTTTGGCTGACGCTGCGTCCTCTATCGTTCCTGCAGTACTGCACAGGAGTATATGCTGACTTTGGACACATTTTTATGAAATCTTTCAACTCCTCTGCTCGTGTCCTTATCCCTGATTCTGTGAATACATGTATACGCGTGTTTTACATATAGGAGTATTTGGTGCACTTTATCGAGTCAGTTCCGGTTGCTGTCTTAGCCGGAACTCGGCCATTTGAAATCTCCTTGCGCTGCATTTTGTTCAGTCGAACGGGTCGTGGCGGACCAGCTGAACTCGTATATCGAAACCTCACACCTTGCTAGTAAGTTCCAGTCTGGCTTTAGAGCTAATCACTCCACAGAGTCAGCATTGCTTAGGGTGTACAACGACCTACTTAGGAATGCAGACATGGGTAGAGTGTCTCTGCTTGTTTTGCTCGATCTTTCGGCAGCTTTTGATACCATCGATCACAAAGTTCTTCTAGAGCGCCTCTCATCTCGCCTGGGCATCACTGGCACTGCTCTGCAGTGGTTCAGGTCCTACTCAAGGCTCCGTGCTAGGTCCGGTTCTTTTCACGGTTTATACTCTACCTCTTGCTGATGTGATTGCCAAGCACAATCTAGGCTTTCACTTCTATGCGGATGACACTCAGTTGTACCTTTGCTTTGATCCCTCCCAGCCTTCGAGCACCTCAAATTCTCTAAACTCACTTGCTGCATAAATGGATGACATCCGCACATGGATGGCAGCAAATTTTCTAAACTTAACGATGATAAAACTAACTTACTAGTTATGGGCAAACCCAGTGTGATCCAGAGATTGAACAGGCTGACTCTCAAAATTGGCTCTGCCAGCATATCTCCAGTTGAATCAGCTCGAAATCTAGGTGTCATATTCCAAAGCGACCTCTCGTTAGATGACCATATCAGCTCCACAGTCAAATCCGCCTATTTTCAGCTTCATAACATTGCTAAAATTCGGGCTTTTTTAGATAAGGATACCACGTCCAAGTTGGTCCATGCATTCGTGACATCTCGTCTCGACTTCTGCAACTCACTGCTTACTGGCCTACCAGCATGTGTGATCAGGCGATTGCAGCTGGTGCAAAACTCTGCAGCCAGGCTTGTCTGTCGTGAGCGTCGCAGTTGCCACATTACTCCACTTCTCGCCGACCTGCACTGGCTACCAGTCAAGCAACGGATTGACTTCAAGGTTTTGTCGCTCACTTTTAGGTCTCTTCATTCTATGGCTCCAGCCTATCTGTCAGATATACTACCCCATCAGGCCAAGCATCGTACCACCCGCTTTTCGGAATCCAACAGTCTACATATACCTCGTACAAACCTTAAATCCTTTGGAGACCGTGCATTTAGTTCATATGCTCCCAAAGCCTGGAACTCCCTCCCGACCTGCGTCAGAACATCCCCTGACCTGACCACATTTAAAAGGAACCTAAAAACACACCCATTTAGGACAGCATTTAGTGGGTCCCTATGATTCGTCCTTGATGTGCTTATGCGTGCTGACACTGTGAATGCTGCCACTAACCACATTTGCATGCTGACCCTGTGCATGTCACCCCTAACCATATTATTCATTTCGTTTGTTTTTTCAAGCATGATTTTACTTACCATTCAATTGCATTTCACTTTACAGCAAATGTAAAGCGCCTAGAGAGAGATTATGTTCTCTGAGGGCGCTTTATCAAGTGAATTATTATTATTATTATTAAATTTGATAGCTGTCAAAGCATTCCGATGTTGTGAAGTGCCCTGACAATTCATTGATTTTAAGGTGCGTATAAGTTCGTATTCCACAGTCCGACAAGGCTGAATAAAAATCCTTTAGTCGATCTCAAAATTTTCAAGGCATCATCATAAACAAGACTATACAAATAAATATATATCTATGTATGTATATATATATATATTTATTTATTTATTTATGCTAGCGGGTAGCTGCGAAGAATTTTGGATAAATGTAATCTGAAAATTAAAGATCTTTCACATAAGCGTATAGCTTAAAGGCTCAGCCGCGATGACTCATCAACCGGCAGTCTGTAGCTAGGATTGGCTGTCCCAGATCTGACTTTTCATTTTTATCTGCTCTAGATAATCTTTATGAGAGATATATATCCATAGCTCTTATATACGTTATTAAATAAAAACTATCAAAAGCCTGCTCAGTAATTATGCTTAATTAAATGCACAATTAAATTTTTAATTTCAAATATGAGTGCACGTTGTAGCTACGTATGCAAATTAGTAAATTAGAGAACCTGAAATGTATGATATGACAAGCAGCGCAGCTGTACTCTCTTAGTAGTACAATAAATATAAAAAGGCACAACGTAGGCGTGACGTCAGCTACATGTGTTAACGGACTCATTCACCCACTCACATTCAGAATAATCTAGGTTGCTGTGTGTGTTTTTGTGCGTGCGAGCGCGCGAGTTTGTGTGT